>JAGFZM010000023.1:965822-1028378 GCA_017657215.1 Limnothrissa miodon
GGGGGGGGGGGGGGGGGGGGGGGGGGGGGGGGGGGGGGGGGGGGGGATTGAGAGTCTGGCCAGTGGAGCAGTGTCTGAAGCAGCTTCCCCTATTGATTGAAATATTCAATAACCAACGCATGAGAACCACCACTGAGCTGGGCGCAATCCAGCGCTCACACTCAGCTTGGCCTCCGGCGTGTCCTCGGAGTCCAAATGCATTTGGCATTACAAGGGGTGAACCCGCAGTCAATTCTGGTCTTCTTTTTGCCTTTAAAATGTGAATAGACGCATGATCCAATAAAAGCACTCTCATTCACATAGTGATTGGTTCCCCTGCGGCCTATACACCCAGAGCCCTCTTGGGTTGAGAAATGCGTTCCTCCAAAATGTTTGCTTTCTGCTCGACAAGTCGATGGCAATGCACACAGCCCAGTCTCCTTCCAGCAGGTTCAAGTGTTTTCCAATGTCTGACATTCACCTCCAGAATAAACAAGGTCCTGTCTGTCCAAAGTACTTTTTTCACATAGAATTAAACAAGGTCCTGTCTGTCCAAAGTACTTTTTTCACATAGAATTAAACAATCATAATAATCCTCAATGAGTGGAGGCAGCATGTGCAGTATCTTCATTTTGCCTGTGTATGGACATAATTGAGCAACGATTCTTGGTTCACAATGCTGAACGTGCCACATGATTGGATAACATGACAAATATCCTTGGCCCTGTTCAAAAGGGAATGGGGCAGTGGGTTGTAACGCTGTGGTCATGATTGAGATAAGGTTAGTCTGGTACAGTAAAACATGGATAACGCTCAACCTCTCCCCCTTTTTAACAGAGCAAAACATTCACTGTAAAAAAAAAATGTCTAGGCACCATAACTGATAAGTTCCCACCATACAACTTAAAAAAAGAAGTAAAACCTCAATTTTCAATGGCAGTTCTAGACCCAGCTAGCATCCACTTGTGATTAAATGTACAATATTTGATTGTGTGTGTGTGTGTGTGTGTGTGTGTGTGTGTATGTGTATACATCCAAGATAGAGGGTCCTAGGTCAAGAATGTAATATTCATTCCTCTTTTTCGACAAAACTGGCCTTGTACTGCTTCTAAGTGTACCAGTGAGCCGAAAAGTCAAAGGTCAGAGTTCAGTGGGAATGGCAGCCGAGCCCAGAGTTGACCTCCTGTGGCAGAGGGTCTTAGAGGTCACCGCTCTGGGGCTCTGGGTTGCGGGAGTCCCGATTCTGGTTACGGCCCAGTCGAGGAAAACGGGACGAGGCTTTGGAGCGAGCAGTTTTGGACCCGCCATCGGTTGACTTTGGGGTATCCCTGCAACAAGATAATAATAAGATAATAATAATAAGATTAAAAATAAACTATGGTACACAAACACACTCATACACACTAACACAGACACACACACACACACACACACACACACCATCTGACAGTCTTGCACAAGTGGACATAGAATAATACACACAAAATATGGCTTGTGTTTATCTACAGATTTCACTTTCATACATGTATAACTCCTATGGTATATCTATAAATATATATAAATATATATATATATATGTGTGTGTGTGTGCGCGCGAGTGTGTACGCCTGGCCTTGAGGTTAACAGATTCTAATACTTTTTTTGTGTTGTTGTTTTTCCACACTGTTTTATCATGTTAATATCTCCCCTCTAGAGTTCCTGATGAAGTGCTCACATCTGATGAATGACGCTGGAGTGCTGTGAGCGAGAGACTGGGTTAAGAGTGTGTGTGAGTGTGTGTGTGTGTGTGTGTAAGCGTGGAGCGGTTGTGATGGTGTCAGGCACAGGCTTCTGTAGCCCCAAGGGTCCACGCTGCTGTGGGGATCGCCGGGGCGAGAGATTGGGGGTCACAGTGCCAGAGCAAACAGCTGAGCACCGTTGCAATAGATCACACACACACACACACACACACACACACAGACAAAATGTGTGTGCTGGATGGCAATACTACACCACTCTGCAATGCAAACACATTCAAAATGCTATGATTCCACTTCATTCCAACCCATTTGGGAATGTACCACAACATTACAGAGCATTAAGTGCGATATTGCCACTAACTGTGTGTGTGTGTGTGTGTGTGTGTATGTTTGTTTCTAATTTAAAAATCAGGGGAGAGCCCAAGAATTAGAGAGAAGCAGTAGATAGATGAGTGATCTCGGCACTTCAGAAGATCTAATACTCGAAAGACCCTAAAGGCTGTTTTCTTTGTGCTTTGGACGCAAGAAAAATGAGGCAATAATGTTAAAAATGCCATATTTCCTGAGCACTGTGTAAAGTAAACGACGGCATATGCTACTAGGAGAGGTGAGGGCATCTGTATCAATCTACGCGTACGAGATCAGATATGACAACATCAATAATGCATTTGGAAATTACCGTGCCCGTGTGTACACTGCTACTGAAGTCCTCGGCACAACGAATTTGGTTCCACATGGGGGAATACTAACCTCTTTTCACCTGGTGAAACGAGTGCACCAACGTTAATTAAAGAGTAAAATTTGTCAACAATTCATTTCAGTATTGACATCTGCATTAGGGTGTTGTTTCTGCCCAACTCTCTCCATCAACTTAGCAGTGCAGTGGCATTGGCAGCCGAACGCTAAAGCGCTTTGAAGATTTTAATCAAATGCTTTCTGCTCAACCCAATGTCGCGCAGAGAGGCGAAAGGCGAACACAGAACACAATAGGTGACGAATGCATTTATTTGATTGTGAGACTGTAGCTGTCCATTGAACTGTGTGCCGGTGTGAAGCCGTAGCGCAAACCCCAAGATCCAGAAGCTGTGATGCTAACCAGCCAGATCAATGAAAGGCCCTTCTAGCGACCGCCACTGGTGACATCAGATGGATGCGATCCCTGTTCCATTCCATCAGGCTGAAGGCTCTTCCCTTTGCGCAGCCTCCAGGGGTTAAAGTAAAAAAAAATCCTGAGCCTGAACTTTTTGAGGCTAGGCTTTGTAGGCTAGAAATTTGTGAATTTGGGAAAATCCTTATTCTAAAATTATTTTTATTATCTGTCCTTTATTAAACTTTTATTCTTTTAACTTTTTTTTGCTTTTATTTTTTTCTCTTTATTTTATCCCCTATTTTTATCTTTGTACAGCACATTGAAATGCTATATAAATAAACTTGCCATGCCTTTATCTATTGCTAGGATATCATCCCCAGGCTTCATAAACTTGCGCTCCATTTTTTTTCTCCGACAATGCTAACGTGACATTGACGTATGGGTGTCAATCAGTGCTGTAGTCTAGTCTTCTGTGGTGGGTATACTGCCTGTGATGGGGTTGCTCCCTCTCACCCTTATTAATTCGTAAAAAAAATCTTAGTTTTATTTAAAAAAAGTATGCTGCATTCTTTTAACTGTAGGCTATATGCTGAAAGAATATAACCAGTCTGCTGCATCTTTTGAGACAATATAAGGATATTAGTGTTAAGTAGCCTATATTAGAGATAATTTTAACCATTTTTAAGTTTTAGGCCTACACCAAAATTATATTGGCCTACTAAGTCATGGAGCAAAGTAAATCCTTTAGAGAGAACACAATGTAGGCTAACCTGCTAATGTTGTGAATATTTTAGTAGGCTATTTCCACTTATCACAGGTATTGCTGCGAATGTTGTCATGTTCAGTCTTGGCGGTGAACAATTGCAGAAACGTCGGCTTATAACCAGGGATGCCTGCTTTCGCTTTATTTTACACGTTCTTTCCGTCACTTTTCATTGCCAAGCCAGCCTCGACACCAGAAGTGGTAACTTTTGTGGCTGTTCGCTGTCGTTAGGTTCCGTTGGATGAAGGTAGGTGACGTTGATTTTTAGATGGGTGATTAAATGCTTTCAAAAGTTGTTGACACTAATTTACCTATGGGCTAGGAGAACCTACAACCATTCAGTAACGTTTGTTGAGTGATTGGATTGTTTTCAGATATGTTTTTATAGGATACGTATCTTTGCCCAAGTTTTATTGGTTATTTGCAAACCCAATATCTTTTAAGATGGTTTTACCGCGTATCATGTAGACTAGGCTTCAGCACTGGTGTCAAACATACCGTATTGCAAGGATCAGCCCTTCTCTGCTTCTGATAGATTTGTAACGTTAGTAAAAGCTGCGTTCCCTTCATATGATTGGTAGGTGAAATAAATTGCCTCGAAAATATTAAACTGCATGCGCAGCCTCTAAAATATTTTTTCCTCCTCACGGCCACACGCCGGAGATCCGGCATGGTGCCGGGATACTTTAAGCCCTGAGCCTCAAAGTCAAGAGAGCGAGTTCCAATCACACGGGAACAGGATGGGGAGCCAGAGGAGAACAAAAAGGAAAGAACCGGGCCCTCGCGAGCTCAAGCACATTACATCAGAATACTCTCAAGGAAATGAAACGAAAGGGGGTCCGGCCGTCACCAAAAGGGAGCAGGCAGGTGGACATAAGGAGTGGAGTGTACAGGGATGTGTGTGTGTGTGTGTGTGTGTGTGTGTGTGTGTGTGTGTGCGCGCGCTTGTTTGTTTATGTGTGCGCGTGTGTACTGGAGGAAGCCAGCTTAACTTAATTCCCCCATCATGTGATTAACCATATTAACAGCAAGTCACATCTGGATGGATTTGCCATCGATTAAGGCAAAGAGCAGTATCAATAGATTAATGTACGTGTGTGACTGTGTGTGTACGATCGAAGGCCTTCATTAGCGTCGTCAGAAACAACACAACAAGGTTATGACTGCCTAATGGGAGAAAGGGTGGGGGGTGGGTGTTGGGGATAGTCGTCAGGCAACGATAGCTGCCGTTGACTCAGTGAGGTGGATGACATGATTTTTATCTGTCTTTATCAGCCAAAAGAATCACAATGCCAGTCCTGCCTTAGTCATCGGTGAGGAACAGATGCGAGTTTGCTCAGAGGAAAAGCGCATTTGGCAGGTCTGACTACCATCAGATAAGAGAAGGGGGGTGGGAGGAAAAAAAAGACTCAAAGGAAGAGAGAGAGGGAGCGATAGATGATGAGATGAGGAGAAAAGAAGAGAGAGAGAAGGGGGGATGGGGAAAGATCTGGTCACTCCGTCACCCATAGCAGTCTAAAAGGATGACTGCTCCAAGGCCTTCAATCATGTCAGCACTGTGGGGGGCCAAACAGCTGCAGGTAACGGGCCAGTTACTCATCTCCCTTTGCTTTTTTATCCTTTCACCTCCTAGCTACTTTATCGCTCCCTCCCTCTCTCTCTCTCTCTCTCACACACACACACACACAATAGCAAACTACACACATGTGCACCACAAAATATAAAAATGATAAAAAACATGACGTGAAGCGTCTATTCTAAAACAAATTCAAGAGATACAACCACAAACACACACACACCCACACACTCTTTCTCTATTGCTGTGGACAAACAGTGACAGACCTGACCCACTCACCCATGTCTAGGCACATTCTTTCGTAGCCGTCGTGGGCCAACACAGACATGTTATGCAACCCGCAGAAAAGGCATCCACACACTTTGGCACAGCTTTAAGGAGGGAGAGAGAAAGAGAGAGCGAGAGAAAGAAGGGGAAAATTGAGAGCGAGAGACATTTCGTTGTGCCAGTGATGGATGAGTCAATACACTGCGCGGAGAAGAAAAATGCCTGCTGTTATTACTGCGCAAACACTTTCAAAAGAACATGCACCTACAGACGTAACTTTATAAAAAACCTAAGCCTGTCAGTTCAAATGGACACCCAGGTGCAAATAGCAAGTCAAAGAGGATCCGTCAGCCTTAGTGAGGCCGAGAAGAATGAATGAAATGGCGTGAGTAATAAATGAGGGCGCTTCACCGCCACAGCTCCAGAAACACACCCTCAAAGATATGGCTCTGTTTGTAAGCTAGTTGTACGTGTGGGTACATCAGGGCTTCGCAAAAACTGGTGCAGTGTCCATCATCCAAGCTAAATATTTTGAATCTTGATTTTAAATCTTGATTTTGAATTTGCCTGTCATCTGTGAAATATTTCATATCCATTTACATGTCTACGTTACTTTCAATAATTTTTTAACCATTTATTTTTTCATCATTAGTCAGCAGTGGGTTCAGGATGAACGCCGAGACTCCTTGAACTGCAAACACGGCAGTAATGAAAACAAGTATTTCCAAAGAGCATTTTGATCATGCTGTGTGAGAGTTTATAAAGGCGCACATCTTCGACGAACAGCGTACACCTGCCTGCGATCACTGTTGAGTACGGGACACACATGGGAAGAACTACTGGATTAGAATATACATGTGAGTTTGGCCCAAACCCATTTCACCCATTCGCTCTACCCTTTTCCCCTACCCCTCCGTTTTGCGCGTTCACGTGTAGGGGTAGGGGTGTACCAATTTCCGTTAAGACAGAGGGGTAGGGGTAAGTGGTAGGGCTATATACCCCTCCAAACGGAGATTTTTCAGAGGCACACTCCGAACGGAGGGGTATGAGAAATTTCCCAGAATGCCTTGCGAATCTCCAGAAAAGTTCACAAATGTTAGTATTTTCTCCACTATTGATGGTTTAAAATGTTTGATAACCATTGTATTGTCTTAAGTTTAACGTTATTCCAATGTGTAATGGTCCTTTTCTCCATAAAATGCACACGAAAAAAAATCACTAATACAATGAGTAGTGCAACGTTATTTGTGACTTGAGGGATCGGTTGGAGCATTGAGTTGTGAACGAATTGCGAGCGTCCGTGCTAAAAAAGTGTTGCCAACGTAATAGTTGCCGGAGAGTACTGATGATGTATGCGATTGTTGAAGGGGTGTCCCAATTCGTAGGGGTTGACTTTCAAACCCTACCCCTTGTTGCTCTGCTTCAAGGGGCAGGGGGAAGGGGAAGGGGTAGGGGTAGAAATTAGAAATGGGATTGGCCCTTTGTATGCATGAGAGGGCCTGTGTGTGAGAGATAGTGTATGTGTGAAAGAGAACATAAAAAATACTTTCTACCTTCTGGATAAAAAGAGTATCTCAATATCTATTTACTGTATCTTTCACTGTATGTGTGCCTATGCGTGTGTGTGTGTGTGTGTGTGTGTGTGTTCTCAGCAGGACAATCCCTCCTGGCAGCCATGTGTTTTTTTTTTCTCTCTCTCTCGATCTCCTGAAGAGGGACTGACACCCCCAAACATTTCACTGTGAAAATCCCCCTACCTAATTACACTGGCACACAAACACTGTGTCCAACTGTCCCCCCTTTCTCTCTCTCTCTCTTTCTCTCATGCTGTGTCTTCTTCTGCAGATGACAGGAGAACTAATCACAGTCTCATCTGTGTGCAAATCATCCCTCAGGTCTCGGCCAACAAGGAATCTATTAGCTGAGACGGTGCCACGCCAAGGACTTCAATTTTAATTGCGCCGGATTTGATATGAATAATATGAATTCCGTTTTTTCCTTATTCCTTATTCCCCAAAGCATATTTTCTGCCACTAAAAACCTTAGATATATTGGAAGGGGAAACTCGGATCAAAACAGCACACGCCACAGCGATTGAAACATCTTGCGACAGCAGCGCTTGTGCGTGAGTGATTGTGTGCGTGTTTGCGTCTGTGTTTTAGGCACGTGCTGGGGTTTGAGCACTGCAGGTTCGCGTTCGGGTTTCAGTCACACGGCTGCTGTCATTTCACGACTCCATATGGACGCTTTGCCTGGCAGTGCAGCGGCCACGTTGTTTTGGTGCTGATTTCTCTGCTGACTTGATTTGGTTTGGGAGTGCTCTTCTAATCCTCTCTTAGTGTCTCTGGATTAGATGGAATAAATATGAATCTATGAATTTTAAATATCTGCTTTTTGTGATTTCCATAATTACATAACTCAGGTGATCTGTGATGTTCCCCGATAGGCTGTTAAGTGATTTGATGTGTTTCATATTGATCTTGAGATGTGTTGCAGTGAATATGTGGCGTGTTGTCAGAAGCAGGCCGCATTTCAATCATTAACCGATTGTGGTGACTAAGTAAGCTGTGACTAAGAACCTGGCCATAGCGCAGCATAGATTTTGGTGCTCCAATCTGGCTGTTTAAGCTATGGTTCGCTTAAATGTGAAAGATAAATTGGATGCATAGAGTGTCTGTGTGAGAGTGTGTGATTTTAGTCTATGTGTATATGTGAGTGGATGCCAATGAATTTGTATGAGTGTGAGCCTGTGGTGTGAGTATACATGTGTGTGTGCGATGGTGTGCGTGAATGGGTATGGATATGTGTCATTTTATGTGACTGTGCATAATGTGGTATAATGTGAGTGTGTGTGTGTATGGCCTTATCTGTTCTGTATGTGTGTATGTGTGAGTGTGTGATGCGTCATGTGAGTGTCTATCTTCATGTGAGTGTGTATGTGTGTGTGTGGTATGATGTACTGTTTGTATGGTATGTGTGTGTGTATGACAGGTAGACGGCTGGACATAGACAGACAGACAGACAGCCAGACAGACTTATGTTTAATTTAGGTTATTATTCCATAAGGAGGAATGGTGTGTGTGTGTGTGTGTGTATTTGTGCACACTCACTGGCAGAATGGCACGAGCCTCAGCAGCATCTCCTTGGTGGGCTGGGTCACAAACTCAGGTAGCGTCTGCACCAGTTTGTTCATCACCATGCGCAGGTAGGTCTGCAGCTGCTTCCTCCTCTCCTCCACAAACTTGGCATCCTGGACGACCCCCACCCCCCCCACACACACACATAGACACACACACACACACACACACACACACACACACACAAACACAGAGTGGATGCCGTAATTTGTACACCCGAGCAGAACTATGCACATTACTGATTATAAAAACATAACAGCCATCAGATATTTATAGCTTTGTCACTACAGCTGGTGAAGCGGCTAAGACTATGAACTATTACTTTCATATCATACAGTCGGAAAAGCTAAAAACATTCAGGAAGGGGGGGGGGGAAGAGACTCAAGAACCAATATGGGAGATGAATACACTCCATCTAATAGCGGTGGGTGTAAAATAGTTGCAGTCTCCCTCCAAGCAGGCTGACAAATGGTAAAGAAGCACCACACAGCATAGTCAACACACTAAATCGTACGCGAATGCAGTCACCCTCTTTTACTTTTTCTTTCTCCCGTTGGCCGGGGATGACATCCATCACAACTATTGTGCTAAGACAGCTCTCTCTCGCTCTCTCTCTCTCTCCTTTCAAGGCAGCAAACAGCAATCAAGGGAGTAGATGCCACACTGGACACAAATCACTCTGTGTGTCAGATTGGTGGGTGCTAGGGCAACAAGGCACCAGGTGTATGCTTCTTAACACATACATACATTCACACACACACACACACACACACACACACACAGGGTCATGCTTACACACACACACACAAGGTCATGCTCATACATTCACACACACACACACACACACACACAAAATGCTGTCGCTAGGTGATAGAGATCGCCAAAGTGAACCCCGTTGATAGAAGGAGGGAGAAGGGGTTAGAGAAAAAAGGAGAGAGAGAGTGGAGTGACAGGCAAAGAGGGAAAGAAATGTAGGTAATGGCCTGCCTTAACTAAGAGCTCTCAGTGTTTGCCCGTGGCATCTCTTATCGAGAGTCAGAGAGAAACTGGCTGACGGACAAGGTGAGCACATAGACAGACAGAAAGAGATGGGGTGAGAGGGAGAGAGGAAGAGAGAGGAAGAGAGATGGAGGGAGAGAGGAAGAGAGATGGAGAGAGAGAGAGACACAGACAGACAGACAGAGAGAGAGAAAGAGAGAGAGAAAGAGAGAAGTATTACTGTGGCTTTACAAAGAGCTGTTTGGCTGCCCTATTTGCTGGAGTAAAAAGAAAGAGATTGATGTGTATAAATACTATCGGTGAAGCGACAGACATGGGGAAAAAAAAACAAATGGCTTTATGGTGACAGAAGTGGAGGGAGAAGGACGATTTGTGAGAGATAAATGGTTGACAGAAAGAGAGAAGGAGCTTACACATGATAGGCAGTCTTTAGAGAGAGGGAGAATGTCAGAATGTCTGTGTGTGTGTGTGTGTGTGTGTGTGTGTGTGTGACATCAGTATATAAAAATGCATGAGGGAGAAAACAGACAGAAAGAAAGAAAGAAAAAGGGAAAGTAAGAGCAAGAAGGCAGTTCCTGATCTGATAGCTGATTAACTTCGCTGTGCCAAGTCCTGTCGCTCTAAATACACACATTCTCAATCCAGCGGCGCGGAAATGCTTCCTCCCCAACACCATAATCACTATGCGTGTGTGTGTGTGTGTTTGTGTGTGTGTTCAGTCATCATTGAGGCTTGTGTCTGTATGTGCATGCAAATGCGTGTGCATGTGCGTGCATCATTTAAGCATCTGTTGCCACATGCAGTCCCTTGCCACTGGAAAACTTCTGGGGTGATCTCATCCCAATGTGCACTGTGTGTGTGTGTGTGTGTGTGTGTGTGTGAAAAGAGGCAGAAAAGTTGATTATGGTATGGGAGATTTGAGGGAGATCGCAGCTGTCAGAGACGCTTCCCTTGTGAGGGATGTGCTTGCCAGCCCTAATTTAATGGTTTGTCTCCAGAGCCCACGTACAATGCGATGGAGGATCCTGGGGTTGGCACTAAGGAGCTTAAGACCCCCGTGACATTTGCCATAAATCAGTCGCCTTAACCGGGTTAGCACCCACAATAATATCACTCAAGTTTCATTAGACAGTGATTACCTACAATAGCGTATAGAGGAATGTATACAACCAGCCACCCAAGGCACTGGACAGGGAAAAGATGGCCGCTGTATTTAATTATTTATTTATTTTTGGTTTCTGGCCATGAAATTGGGATTTAAAGGAAGAGTGAGGTTGAAACTTGTGTGGATGGAATTATATTGCCCGGGTGGCAGGGTTGGAGAGAAAGAGACAGAGAGAGAGAAAGAGAGAGAGATCGGCAAAGTCTGTCACTGGCAGACTTGTTCAATGGCCCCAGTGCTCTGCGGCTAATTGCTGTGGCTGCTGGTGTCTTGAACCATGTTAGCAGGCTAATTAGCTTGACTAGATGTTGCAAAGGGGGTTGGAACAGATACAAGTCTGACTGCGTTGCTCTCTCTCACTCTCTTTCTCTCGTTATCTCTCGTCCCACTAAACTGCTACTGTGGAGGAGACTCATCTAGTCCCTGGCAAATCTTCATTCGCAAACGTAATTAATTCCGTTCCGTAATATACCTGTTATGGGTAAATGCTGCATCTCGGTTTTGACATACCAGTAGATGCAGTCTTGCTCAAACAAACGTGTTCACCAGATCCTGCAGGCGGCCCCCGGCACGAGACACACACACAAAGGATCGCACAAACACCACACAGCCATGTGATCTCCAGCAGTTAGAACAGAGAGAGAAAGGGAATCGGAGATGTGTGGGGAGACAGAGACAGACAGAGAGAAGGGGAGAGAGAGAGTGAGAGAGAGAGAGAAAGAGAGAGAGAGAGAGATGTGTGAGAGAGATCAGTGAGACTCAGAGTGTGTGTTGTGTTATTTGGATTGTGTGCACATGCATTGTGTGTGTATGTGTGTGTGTGTCTGTGTGGGTAAAAGAGAGAAAGTGCCAGTGAGTGAGTAAGAGAGAAACTGAGAGGAGGAAAAGGGAAAAGGAGACAGACACATCTTCCTGCTGGGCCCCAGCTCAGTTGCAGCCTCCAGCCTATGGACGGGTGTGCAGGGCCACTGCCAGACAACTGACCGACCAGCCGGCTGGCATGAGCCGATGCCACCTCCAGCACGCCAGGGGCTGCCGTCTCAAAGTCTCAAACTCACCTCTCAACTTGAGCCAGCAACCCCCCCCCCCCCACACACACACAACCACCACCACCTCCTCCCCGCATGACCAAACACAGGAACAGAGCAAGAAACAGAAGTGTATATTCTTGTGTGAAAGTGAGTGTATGTATGTAAGATAGCTGGGCCAGAGAGGGAGAAATAAAAAGGGAAAAGAAAGAGAGAGAGAGGGAGCGAATAAGTGTTTTGAGGGGGAAGGAGACGGGGGGGTGGGGGGTTGGGAGGACCCAAAGGAGCAGCAGGGAAACGCTGAACACGGAGGCACACAGAGAGACGGCTCTCCTGCGTGACCTGCTTTGCTTGGCTCGCCCCGTTGTCTACTCGAAAGGCTGTCAGAACAGAGCAGCCTTCACAGCAGTCAGCAAATTCAAACTCAGCAAACAGCAGTCAGGCCGAATGCCACAAACGCCGCTGGACATCCGCACATATATACGGCATGCATGTAGACGCAATGCCAATACAATGCATTTGTGCTCAGGTTCTATACTGGCCCAAATTTGAGAAGCTGTTTCAATCAATACTGGCCCAAATTTGAGAAGCTGTTTCAATCAAATGACAAAAAAAAAAAAAAAAAAAAAAAAAAAAAAAAAACATAAAATAAAACAAACAAAAAATTACGACCTCGTATTCAAATTGGGGAAAAATAAACTAGTTCTGTTAAATGAACTATCAGCATCAACATCTGCCACACACAATGGTGAGATTCAAAATCAGCCTCCAGTGGTAAAAAGAATGGCATGACCTTCAGTGGGCAATCACTTGATATGGTGTTGATATTAGCCAGGCTATTTTCTTTAAATTCATACAAAGGAATTTTTTACTTTAGATGCAAAGGTGGGACAAATCGTCTCTAATTGCATAGGTGCTTCTTCGGTGAAGCATAATAGACTGCACCTTCATGAGTGAATATATTCTACACAAACCCTGTAGCCTGTTATCAAAATAAGGCACTGTACAGACCAAACACGTTTTTCACCAAACTGCGAGTGTTCCAAAGTGACTAGGTACAGCTTTTACAAAAGGTTAAGTTTGTTCTTTAATTTTTTTTTTATTTTCATAGGCTGTTGGGGTTTGAGTTGGAGAAATATTACAATAAAGCAATTAATCAATAAAAAAGGAAGAAGGCAGTTTCAGTAATGCCAGTTTTATGGCTACAAGGCTTTATTACGTCTTGCTTTGGGACGATCATATCGGTCTCGACTGTAGTGTTGCCAATGGCCTACAAGTGACCTTGTGTTCTCATTAATGGATGAATCGCTCATCAAGTTAAAGAAGTAGGCCGGCATAATCAAAATCTCTCACATTATATAACACCTAATATGTCATTTATAGTAGATATTGCTTGTAGTGTTTGTGCCACCCACCCCTACACTGTGCATTTCAAATAGAGCGTGAACTATATGGAAACTGAATGGAAGGACTGGGGCTGATGTGCATTTGCATGTACATGCAATTCATATAGGTACTGTATAAGAACATAGAGTGCAGGCAGAAATGCACATGCAGTAGACAGGCTGACATTGACCTTAATGTGTGCAGAGGTAGGCTGGCTGCCCCAGCCCAAAATGGGAGGGCGAGAGGGCTGGTGTTGACAGGGAGAATGGATCTGCATGGAAGCGGTGCCACTAATGATCACTCACTCAGTTGGGCGAGGTCACCAGGCGGAAGTATGATGGAGGAGGCAGAAAGTAGGGCGAAGCCCCGCTCAGGTGGTTTATGGGTAAGGTGTGTGTGTGTGTGCATGTTGCGCCCGATTAGAAGCGACTCATCACGTCAGTTATTTGCCATTATAGATGAGAGATGTGGGGCTCATGGTGTTCTGGAAACTTCTTTTTTTTCTGGCTTATTAAGGTCAAACTGTCACATGTTCAAAATAAAAGACTGCTTTAAGGATTTTTTTTAGCGGTGTACAACATCTTGGCTGCTGAACACATTTTCTCAGCTAGTTGATGGTGGAAAGAACATCAGGCAAAACCAAGAGGGGGGGCGAAAAAGTGGTTGTGAACCTTTGAATTGATGAATGACTGATTGTGCCTCGGGAAAGTCAATTTCCAAACCAATTTCTTCCTTGCAATGACAAGCCGGAAGAAAGCACAGTGCCACACTTGCGTACACCAGGCTTATGTTCTGATTGAAAGACATGCTCAGGGGATGCTCTCCCTGAAACCGTGAGATCTTATACTTCCCATCATCCCACAATTCCTCTGCATTACGCCGGCTTTTTATATCCTTAGGCAACAGGGCTCTAAATGCCACTCTAGCACCTTTGAATTAAAACACTAATGGCTTTGCACATTAAAAATGAATTTTCCTGCAAATGCAATTATGCTGTCAACACGTGCGTATGCATGTACTGTACGGCACACATCTTTTCAATATGGTACATATGTACAGTATAGGCGACACGGGCATCGAGTGCATTAGTGGGTAATAACGCCGGCTTGCCATTCCAGCGATGGCTCGCTCTGACAGCCAAATTATGCCAACATGTGCGCAAGAGCATCGTGGTAGAGTCGAGCTGTGCATAAACAATCACCTGTGCCCCACCAAGGACAACTGACATTGTACATTGTTCTTCATGCTAAAAGACATTAGGTATGCATGTATGTCACATATGAACATTGTGTTCGAGAGCTACGTGGACAGTGAGTACATGCACTTCAGGCTCTCCATACATACTATGGAACAACTCCTCATGGGAGGACAAGGGTACAATGGTTAGGCCAGGATGTGTGTCTGTGTGTGTGTGTGTGTGTGTGTGTGTGTGTGTGTCTGAATATGAGTGTATCCAAGCCAATGTGTGTATCCAAGCGATGACGCATTACTCAATCAGTCTGTGTGCCCTGCGATAAATGTCTCAAGGGCCGTAATGCAGACAAGATATACATACCAGGCAATTATACAGCCAAACACCTCAATAATGTACCCAAGGAGCAAAGCTGCCAACACACACACACACAGACACACACAAGGGAGGAAAAAAAACAATTTAGGTACTCATGTGTGAAGCCAAAAGATGACAATGCAGCAATATCACAGCAAAGGTGTGAAAAGCCTTAAAATTGTGGTTAATAGAAAAAAAGCCTCGGAGGAGGTGAGAGCTTTGCTTCAGAGGCTGGACAGCCTAAGGGCTGGTGTGTGTGTACGTACATGTGTGTGTGTGTGTGTGTGTTAGGGGGAGACTGGTTGTTTACAGTGAGTTCCCAGACATTTCCCTGACAGGCGGACAGCAGGTTCTTTGTGGGTGAGATGGTGGTGGTGTGTGTGTGTGTGTGTGTGTGTGTGTGTGTGTAGGGGGGGTCTGAGCGAGGTGCAGTGACAAACGACCGCCGGAGCACAAGCCACAACTGAAGCCTCGGTGGCGAGTCTGCAGGGAAGGCTCATGAGACTCTCCTGACAAAACATTTTATCACTCTACCCGGCGGCCATCTTTAAATGCTGTCGCAGGACGCGTCTGAAAGAGGCCCTCAAGGAATCCGCTTAGTGCCTCAGCAAAAGTAGCATCGCTAAGCTTCCATCTGTACATCACAGCTGTCTGGGGCACCCGCGCGCACGCACGCGTACCCATGACCGTGTGTGCAACCTGTGCTGCGTACCCATGCCCTAGACAACACAATCTCGTAAGTGCCACCGAGCCATTTTAAGTAATCGAAAGTTTTCACAAGGATTCAAAACATTCCAGGGGGTCTGTTCCCCTTAATCTCTAAATCAGATCACAGAGAGAGAGAGTGAGTGTATCGCACACCGCAGTGTTTTCTATTTATACACAGTCCTTTGTGACGGCGTTTTACAGTCTGTGATCATAAAAAAAGGTTGAAGACTATACATACCGAGGGGACAAAAATAGGTCTTTCACATGAACTAAAAGCATATACACGTACTGTATGTTCAAGCAGGATGTGTACGCTTTCATCATCTGTATAGGGAGTTAATGTAGATGATTATCTGAGAGCACTATGGGAGCGGCTTTTCACTGAGGGAGTTTATAAGTGCTGAATGAGTGATAACGTGTTTAAGTGGAGACAAAAGGGAATAAAAAAAGGAGGGGGGGGGCTCCTTAAATTAGACATGTCAGCTTGTGAAGTCTGAATGCACAGGCTTTGATGCAGCATACTCCAAAATAGCTTTTAATGTGCAATAATGGGAGAGGCCTTCTTCAATTCCAACAGCCGTTATTACCAGCAGTCATTACTTATAGCCACGGAGAGTACATCTTCCCTCTAATGAGTCATAAACTGTCGATTATTTGACCTGTTAAAAAACGGCTGCCCCCCCACCCCTCCCAAAAAAAGAACTGAAAGAGTTGAGCACATAGCCAAACGCTTCTGCTTCACACACACTAACCAAGGTAGACACACAGGTCCTCTGAATACAAAACTCAAGGGGCTATTCATATACATGTGCTCTATGTACTAACCGGATTCCAAAAAAGTTGGGACACTAAACTAATTGTGAATAAAAACTGAATGTAATGATGTGGAGATGGCAAATGTCAATATTTTATTTGTAATAGAACGTAGATGACAGATCAAAAGTTTAATTCGAGTAAATGTATCATTTTAAAGGAAAAATATATTGATTCAAAATTTCACTGTGTCAACAAATCCCCAAAAAGTTTGGACAAGTAGCAATAAGAGGCTAGAAAAAGTAAATTTGAGCATAACGAAGAGCTAGAAGACCAATTAACACTAATTAGGTCTTGGTAACATGATTGGGTATAAAAAGAGCTTCTCAGAATGAAAGTGTCTCTAAGAGCCAAGGTGGGTAGAGGATCACCAATTCCCACAATGTTGCGCAGAAAGATAGTGGAGCAATATCAGAAAGGTGTAACCCAGCGAAAAATTGCAAAGACTTTGCAGTTATCATCATCAACTGTGCATAACATCATCCGAAGATTCAGAGAATCTGGAACAATCTCTGTGCGTAAGGGTCAAGGCCATAAAACCATACTGGATGCCCGTGAACGACACTGCACCACTAACAGGAATGCTCAGGCATTTTAACTGGGCCAGGGATCATTTAAAATGGAGTGTGGAAAAATGGAAGACTGTTCTGTGGTCAGATGAGTCACGATTTGAAGTTCTTTTTGGAAATCTGGGACGCCATGTCACCCGGACCAAAGAGGACAAGGACAACCCAAGTTGTTATCAACACTCAGTTCAGAAGCCTGCAACTCTGATGGTATGGGGTTGCATGAGAATGTGTGGCATGGGCAGCCTGCATGTCTGGAAAGGCACCATTAATGCAGAAAAATATATTCAGGTTCTAGAACAACATATGCTCCCATCCAGACGTCATCTCTTTCAGGGAAGACCTTGCATTTTTCAACAAGATAATGCCAGATCACATTCTGCATCAATCACAACATCATGGCTGCGTAGGGGACGGTCTGCAGTCCAGATCTTTCACCTACCGTATAGAGAACATTTGGCGCATCATAAAAAGGAAGGTGCGACATAGAAGGCCCAAGACAATTGAACAGTTAGAGGCCTGTATTAGACAAGAATGGGAGAGCATTCCTATTTCTAAACTTGAGAAACTGGTCTCCTCGGTCCCCAGACGTCTGTTGAGTGGCCACACAGTGGTGAAAATAGCCTTGTCCCAACTTTTTTGGGATTTGTTGACACCATGAAATTTTGAATCAACATATTTTTCCCTTAAAATGATACATTTTCTCAGTTTAAACTTTTGTTCCATGATTTATGTTCTATTCTGAATGAAATATTAGAAGTTGGAACCTCCACATCATTGCATTTAGTTTTTATTCACGATTTGTATAGTGTCCCAACTTTTTGTATTATTTTTGCATATTGTTGGGTAAACAGATGCACAGCGTATTTGAGATTCCCAAAAATTAAACTCCCACACCCCATTAACAAGGGAACAAAAATATACTTTTTCACATGAACTAAAAGTTCCCTAAGATTTTCAGTTTATTCCTACATAGTCTTAGACTCATGGTATGTGCCTCATACCATTGGAAAGGTGACACCCTCATGTTTTTTCTAGAAGAATATATATGTTTCTGTGACACATGGACACAGAGTTACAGAGGTTGGAACTAAGTTTTTTCCCCCTGCTCATTTCAAATGTCTATGAATTAACTAAGATATGAAGGTACCATCCATATGATACCCCCAAATAAAAAAATCTACTGTAAGCCCTAATTCCATCTCTCAGCTTGTTACACAAAAAAAGTCAACCAAAAATATGATTTTTGAATATTAGTTTTGTAAAATATGTCTATGCGTTTTGCTTGGGACCCCTATGTAAATTCCCATAGGGACTTTTTGTAAACAAGAGGGCCTACTGACATTCTGGCTTTCATGTCTGTTTGCTTGATTTGAAGTTACTCCTTCTGGCATTGAATGACACAAGCATAACCATAAAAAAAAAAAAAAGCCACAGGTGGGACGGTGTGCCTTAAGGGGTTAATGTAAACAAAAAATCATATTTTTAGTAATGCTCAAATAGAGTTAGTTTATACTATCTACATCATTAATTCTTCAGAGAATGTCATCCATGTCTAAAAAAAAATTGGTAATGTGCAAAATCCTTAACCGAATCGAAAATGAAATAAAATTGAATCAAATCGAGTTGAGAAATCTGAATCGATACACAGCTCTATAATTGATTACAAAAAATTACTTTTGCAAGAAAACAAAACACCAGAAAAGGCGAAAGGTCCAAGACTGTGAACATAATCTATTTTCAGAGTGAAGGAACAACACATCCAGGTAGTGTGCTCTAGAAAAGATCTTGGATCTTTAATTCCAAAACATCAGTTAAACACAGAGTAGTATAGACAAACATGTCTGCACTAAAAATATGTGCATTGGCAGTGATGCTTCTCAAAGCAAAGGTTCAGCTCAATGGGACACAGGGATACTGGGAAATTGCATAGGCTGTGAGGAAGCCATAAGCTGTGCCTGTGAAAGGGATACAGGACAGTGAGTGTCAAGTGAGTGAAAACGTGTGAACCCCCAGTACAGTCTTCGTATGAAGACAAACTGGAGGCGGAAGCACACAGGTGGAGGCCGCCACTCTCTTAGCTCCATAAGCCAGACAGCCCTCCTACTCAGTAGCAGTACCACTCAGCTGCTGCTTATTCAACTGGAGCTCTGATGTCACTGGTGTACGCAGGCAAGCATGCACAATGAGGACGGTGAAGCGGGAATGAGCGTGAGTGTCTGTGTGTGTGGGGGGGTCTAACGTGCTGAAGTGTGCCTTACATTTTGCTTGGCACACAATGCCAAGTGTGCAGCTGCCCACAACTTCACAAACATAAACTCTCCTCTCCTCTCTCTCTCTCTCTCTCTCACACACACACAAACACTTGCTCTGTTGAGCTATGGGGAAAGCCTTTTTTATGTGAATGACTGAACTCTTGCATCAGTGGGTCTCTCTCTCTCTCTTTTTCAGTTTCTCTGTCTTTCTATCACCTCCATCTCACTTTCGCTCCTCTCCCACTCTTCCCTGGGCCCCTCGCAGTCCTCCCTCCCCTTCACACTGGTGTCATCAGTGGGCTGAGGGAGAGCCAGGCCAACAGCCAGCAGAAGAGAAAACCTGACAATTATCACACATGTTTACTCTCAACCTGCTACTGTTTTCAAGTAGGCTCGTTAAGGCCCACACATTGGAGGTACAGGCTGTAGCCTTCGACCATAACAGCCACTTCGTCCAAAATCTGTAAATATTTTACCATCCACAAAATCAAAATGGATATACAGTATACCTCCTTTTTAAGGAGAGTTTGATATGACAGTGGATCAGATGACAAATTTATAGTCTACCTACCTCCTTTTCACCCTTATACCCCTGGACAATGTAGTACACACACACTGATGCATACACACGCACACACATAGACACACACGTGCACACAAGTCAAGCACCATCACTCTAGTGATCTATGGATAAACACACCACCAACACACACACATACACACACACACACACACACACACACACACAAGTCAGAAGATCAATAAGGAGCTCAGCTGTATCACAACAAACATCCCTGCAAATTGACAGCCTATGAAACTGAATGCCACTTGTTACTGCATGTAGAGGTGTGTGTGTGTGTGTGTGTGTGTGTGTGTGTTGGTGGTGTGTTTATCCATAGATCACTCGAGTGATGTGTGTGTGTGAGAGCATGTCACTGACAGGTTGACAACAAGGGAGGTAAGGAGCAAGGGGGTCTTTGAAGGCTGATGTCATCCCTCCTACAGTGTAGCCGTGTGTGTGTGTGTACGTGTGTGTGTGTAGGGGGAAGGGGGCGCTGAGGTGGGAAAGTATTTTAGCTCAAGGCATCACTGCGTGGCTGCCCGTTGGCGAGGTTGTCAAGGATGCCCAGTGAGTAGTGAACGAATGACGCAAGCTCTCTCAATAGAAACAGCCGCGTGTATGTGTTTGTATGTGCGTGTGAGAGAGAGAGTGTGTGGGTAGGGGGGCTGATTGTAGGCAAGTGTGCCAAAACACCCTCCGCTACACATATCCACCCACACACACCCCCACCACATACACAAAGACACACACGCAGACAAACACACAACAAGCACGCAAGAGCAGAAGGCTCCCTGAGCAACATGGTGAACACGATGCTCCTTAAAGCTGAGTAACGACATCAGAGTGCTGAGGAATGTTTGCTTCCTCATTTAAAAACAAAAAAGAAAAACAAGACACAGCAGGGGGTGGGGGTAGGGTGGGGTGGGATCTGTCTACTTCACACAAGCCCATCCATCACTGGATTCCGCTGCAGCCACAATCCAAATGGAGCCCTCTGGATTCCACGCAATCGTACTGTACGCTCAAGAGATGACATTTTAAAGGTCCAAGAAATGTAATTCTGCCAATGAAATTAGCCCGGATGCTGCAGCAGTGGGATGCATAACATTTTTTTATGTGTACTGCGCACACACACACACACACACACACACAGGATATATGCTGGAATACCCATCTTTGAAATGAAATGAAAGTTTCTTTTAAATTCTATGACCAAAATATTCTCAGACTGTGAATGTTCAAAAGAAAAAGGGTATTGAAGAAAGAAGGGGTCAGAGAGAGAGAGAGAGAGAGAGAGAGAGAGAGAAAGAGAGAGAAGGACATAAAGAAATCAGACATTGTCAGGAGAGTAAAGCCTGATCATGCTTGCTGTTATTTGGCAAATAATGTGTGTGGGGTAACTGTAAATGTCAGTAGTGTGTGTGTGTGTGTGTGTGTGTGTGTGTGTGTGTATGCGTGTGTGGTGTGTGTATCTGTACACTGTCTAGTGGAGGTACATTGCTGTGCTGCCCATGAGGACTTCTGACGATTTTGCCCTGAGAGGGTAATTAGGCTTAAGCACTGAGCAGTGTATTGTGTGTGTGTGTGTGTGTGTGTGTGTGTGTGTGTTCATAAGTCCGATGGGGCTTTACACATGACAGCTGCCCTGTTTCATCTCTCCCTCTCTCGCTTTCCTACCTCCACATAACACCTACCATCAATCTTTTGTCTTAAAGCTAGCTACACGTGTACACACACACACACACATACACACGGATTACTTTTTCCAAGTATACGTAATATTAAACCATTACATCCAAAATATTGTACGGAGTGCTGCTAGAGCAATCCTCTCTGAGATTAATGAGCTAAACTTGTCTTGAAAAAACTTTAAATATGGGAAAACATTCTATGGGAAAACATTCTATGGGAAAACATTCTATGTGAAAACGGCGGTAAAGATAAGTGGGGCGGATTCATGGTCAAATGATTTCACGTCCATGTCCCTTTACTAACCACCAAAAGAGGACTTTTAGACCTTTAGAGAATCCGATATCAAAGGAGTTCCATGGTGTGTGTGTGTGTGTGTGTGTGTGTGTGTGCGTGTTTGTGTGTGTTTGTTTTTGTCTGACTGGGGGATGGAGGGAAGGAGGATGTGAAGTGGGGCTGATGGGATGGACAATAAAGAGAAGCGCTGGTGTGGTACAGCAGTCCTCACCAGAGGTGAGACAGACCTGAAGGGACGCCTTTCCAGAATATTCCAACATGTTCTGCGTCTGAATTCTGTGTGTGTGTGAGTGTGAGCGTGTGTCTCAGAGGGGGGGTGGTAGTTGGGGAAGGGGGGGGGGGGGGGGGGTTTGATTGAGAGGTAAAAAAGGGGTAGCCAATCACAGGAAACAATGACGAGATTAGAGGCGACATGAAAGCTGATCTCCCAGGACCCCACTGATTATCTGCAAAACACTCAAACCACACCACCATCAGAACCTGCGCTGCAGCGCCTAGCGTTTGACTTTAAAGGCCCCCTGATCGCACTCCCGTGCTCCTTCCCAACGTTCTCTCCTGCGGCGCGTGTCTCCCTCGCAGCCCCTTTCATTATCTCTACACTGCATCTCCCGCGCAGTCTTCTTCACGTACTTGAAAGTCCCTCTCTCTCCTCTTCGTCTCCTCTCCCCCTCCCCTCCCTCTCTCTCTCTCACTCTCTCTCTCTCCTCCACTGCCTCTTTCTTGTTTCAGAGGCACCCCGAGGGCTTCTGTGCTCTACTTGCATTTGCATGTCAAAGTTGCTGCCTAACTTTGGCACTTAGCGTCTCCTTTGGAAATGTGTCTTCTTTTTTTTTTTTTTAAAGCTGCGCACGCGTGTTGACAGTCATCGCTCCTTTGTGAAATGCAACAATCAGGTGGCCCCAGCGCATTTAAAACATCCCTGACAGGCCCCTAGTGGTCACTGAGAAAACTTCCAAGGGTGCGTCCTTAACAGTGATGTCGTAAGGAGGTCATGTGCATCGTCTACAGATGATGAGAAAAACTAAGAAAGGTTGTTTTCCTGGATCTATGTCAAACTTAGTGACCTGTCGAAAGTCAAAGAGAGAACTTTGCTCATCCGGGAGGCAGGGTGGTGGACCACTTGATTTCGAGGTCTTAAGCGTGACTGATTACTAGAAATGGGTCCGAGATCGAAAACCCACACAGCACTAACTGCCCGTGGGCTGTCCATTCCAGTTGGTCATTACAAGAGGAGGGCTTCACACGCAACACCGATGACAACGTGTGGGAAGTGACAATGGTTGGCGGAGGAGGAACTCAATTTGGATGGGGGTGATTTCAGATGCTGGCCTTTAGCCTATACGGCTGGGTGAGGACGCGGGTGGGAAGAGGGGTTGTGGGGACGGGGCCACCCTTTGAGGCAGAATGTCGTCTGATGGGTTCCTTTTTGATTGCCCGTCCTTAAAAGCGGCATCTGCGCCTGGCCGGGCTCGCCCGGGTCCGTCTGGGCACCGGTGAATCAGCTTTGTCTTTCACGCTCAGCGGCGCCTGCCTTTGAAGGGCTCTGCTCTACTCAGCGCCGACCACTAGCCAGCGGTGCCACTGGCACATATCCTGGCACCCTCTCAGCACAGCAAGCGAACGAGTGAACGAGAGAGAGAGAGAGAGAGAGAGAGAGAGAGAGAGAGAGAGAGAGAATGAACAAAACACTGTGTCAAGGTAGCTGTGCCAAGGGCCAATTACCTCCCCCACGAGAGGAGAGGGTGAAAAGATTGGGGGATGGAGGGGAGGGAGGTGGAGCTGAAGGGGTGGACAGCACAGAAAAAAAAGCGGGAGAGTGAGGGAAAGGACAAGGAGGACAAAAAAAGTGACAGAAAGCAGGGTACAGAAAGAGGACATACTCATAACAGGACATGACTGGCAGAGAGAGAGGAGGAGAGAAAAAAAGGAGAGAGAAGGACAGAAAAAAGGAAAGCAGAGAGAGATAGAGGGAAATAGAGAGGGAAGGTTGCTTCTCCTCATTAAATGGATTGGGACAGAAGCGGCTGCTCTCCTGTGGCATGGTGTGACCCGCTGGGGCAGATTACCCTCAGAGAGAGATCAGCAAAACGGCCTCCTCACTCACAGTGGGGCCAAAGAGCCCCAGCCACCAGCCAGGATGAATAACAGAGAAAAAGACAGGTGAAAAAAGGAAGGAAGGAAAAATAGAAAACACCAGAAAAACACGGCAGGCGAGGGGTGGGGTGGCAAAGAAGAGAGGTAGGAAGGCTGAGTGCATATCCATGGAGCCCGGACAAACTTCATCAGCCTGCAAAAACTCTTTTCGCTTCAGGCTCTGGCGCCTTCAAACCCGCTCTGACAGGAACAGAAGGCCTGTTGGACGGAAGGAGGACTGAGATGGGCTCCCCTGCCGATTAGCGGCTCGGATTTGAAGTTGGTGTTTGGCTGGAACAGGTGCACCAGTGACTGCTGCTCTGGGGAGGATTTTTTTTTGTTTTGCTGAGGTTGATGTGGCAGCAGGGAGAACATGCTGTTGTGTAACTGATGTGTGTGTGTGTGTGTGTGTTAAAGTGTATGTGTGTAAACACGTGTGTGTGTGTGTGTGGGGGGGGGGGGGGGGGGGGGGGGGGGGGTTTAGGTGAAGAAAGTTTCCACCTAGGCCACATTCTTTTTCCCTGCTCAGCCAAACCAATGGTGGCTTCTTCCAACTTCTGCCCCGGCTGCCGAGCATCCGGCTCATTCACAACCCATCAATAAATCCCATTTCACAGGTGTGCCTTTTCTGCTGCTGCTGCTGTTTTATTCCCTTCGCCTTACGCCTTACCATCTTCAGGCTCCACTCACACTCATCTTTGGGGGTTTCCAGCAGCCAAGGCTCAAGAAGCAGCCTAAGCAGGAGAAAAGGCAGCTTTTCTATTGAATGTGGGAACGGGAGAGGGAAATGTGAGAGTAGTTTTGTGTGTGTGTTTGTGTAATGTATATGTGTATGTGTGTGTGTGTGTGTGTGTGTGAAGGGAGAGAAGAGTGAAGCATTAGGTGAAAAGTTTTTTTTCCCCATGCCCATCTTTCTTTTTTTCTGAGGTAACTCGCCAAGACTCCTGTTGCTGCTTTCCTGCACAACAGTGGTCCTATTTTTATTTTATCTGTTCCCAATGTATCTCCCCTCCTGAGGAAATGCACTAAGGCAACACACTGCTGAATAGACAAACCTGCTCAGAGATCCCACACAGGTAAAACAGCCCTCAGAGCCTGGAAACATGCAGCAAGGGATGCTATCACACCAGCTCCCAAGAATAATGATATTCTACATGTCTTAATTATAATTTTTATTATTATTATTATTATTATTATTATTATTATTATTAAGCACTATAAATACTGAATTACTTTTTCCCCGGCACCATGGACTTACTTTGTTTCCTATGGCTTTCTTGGGAGGAAAGTTGAAAGTGTCCACCTGCGGAAACTGCACTCGGAGGTGGTTGTGCAGCTCGCGGAACTCAGTGTAGCGCCGGTAGACATTCCACTCGTTGTCCAGGATCCTGATGTACACCTGTAGGAAAATGGCCCAAAAGTGCATCCTTGTGTTAGAACAACTCTAGCTCTCAAAACACACACACACACACACACACACACACACACACACACACACACAGTATAGTCATATTGGCATCTAACCCATGCCCTTGCTTACCAAACAAAAAATACTCAGGCAACAAAAAAGCAACAAAAACTCCAACAACTCATAAACTCAGAATATCACATGAATAATGCAAAGAATGATCAGACATACACACACACAGACACACACACAAACATTCCCTAACGGTGCTGGAGTTCAGATCACATGACAAAGTGCCTCTTTAACAGTGAGCGACAAGGAGGTCTCATGTGTCCCTGCTGCGCCACAGACACTTTGCACAGGCCATTAGAGGCCCCTGGAACGGATTCGTGCACTGTTTGAGCACTACTGTTTGCCAGACAGAGGCAAGGGAGCTAAGTGCTGCGTCACAGGGGCTGTGAATGCAAGACGCGGAGGAGGAGGTGGAGGTGCAAAAAGGAGGCGAGGTGGTGGAGAGGGAGGAGGAGGCAGAAGAGGAGGACAAAGAGAGGGTGAGGAAAGTATCGAAGAGGGGAGAGGAGGAAGACCAAAATGGAATAGATAGATGACCAGGGTATCTGCAGCAATCATAGAGATGAATTTACTACCTTTTTTACTACCACCAAAATAATTTTTACTACTAACACGGCACGCGTGTGTGTGTGTGTGTGTGTGTAGGGGGGGTGGGACCTGTATACATTGATTAAAGCGCTACAATTAGTAGGAGCAAAGTTTTAATTAATAATGATTTTTTTTCACCAAAGTAAATAGTGTAGTAATGCATTTTGGTTGTAGTAGGCTACAGTTTAGAAAAGCAAAGTTATTGAATGTTATTCGTAATAAAAAAAATATAGAGTAAGGTAGTCTACATTTTACCAAACTAAGGCCACACCAATAAAATTAGTTGGTTCTCGGATTTTTTATGGAAAAATATGGAGCGAGTGAGCGAAAAAAAAAAAAAAAAAAAAAAAAATGCTCTTAAGGTAAATTAGAACATTCACAGTCTAAATAAATCAATGACTTATTATAACCTACATGATTGAGTCAATGTTCATTAAAGACATTTACTCATGTGTTTAGGAACAACTAAATGTGGCCTAATTTCTTAACTTTCACACCTCACAGCACTTTTTGACATGCAGGTTTTAGGCAATGTACGGAAATTCATAATTCTGTCATTCTATGTTATGTAAAGGTTTGATGGTTTGTCATTTATTTAAGAGTTTGTGAATCTAAGCACCAAGCAAGCTGGCTGTGGAATTGAGGTATGACATATAATGTAGACTACGTCTAGGCTTTGTCACAGTTCATCACAGGGCATTAGAACGTCAAAATCACATTGATTCACCAGATGGCAATTAGTGACTATAACTCTGTGATCAGCGCAACGTAGATGAATATTCATCAACGAGCAGTCACGTGAATCTAGAAAAGAGACGTTTTTTTTGCATGAGAAACAGCAAAAAAAGCGTGTGTGTGTGCGTGCGCGAGGATGTGAGTGTGTAGGCACATGCTATTGATTTATTGATTGATTGATTTTGATGGCGAAACCCTTTGAATGGGTTTTTCAATCAATGAAATGGGTTCTCAATCAATGAAATATCAAACTCACCTCCACAGAGTTGCACAAGTTGGCAGACTGCTCTCGGCACCGTGAGTACAACTGCGCAAAGTTCTCATCCTCTTTAATTTCAATGCACTTGTCAAATGTTTTTCTCTTCTGATCAAATATTCTAATAATTGTAAACGCTGGCCTAGCAGGATCCACTGGCATCTTTCCTCATATCATGTCTCTTGTCTCTTGCTCTCTGAAGTGAAAGGCGCGATTTGATTGGTTTTCGACGTCACGTGAACGCAGCATGCTGTATTATAGATCAGCCACAGTGTTTTTTTTTATGTTCGTGTGAGTTCAAATTCAATTTTAGTTTAATTTCATTTTGCTTTTTTTTCAAGCAATGAATCCGAGAACCAACTAATTTTATTGGTGTGGCCTAAGGTAGGTAACTAAGGGGTGTGATACGACCTTGAAAACATTCCAAAAGCCTTTGGTGATTTTGGTGGCTCTTCACTCTTTGTAATTGAAGTTATTGACATGGGGGGGGGGGGGGGGGGGGGGTGGATGGGGGTTGGGGGGGGATTTTGAGTGTGTGTGAGTGTGTGTGTGTGTGTGTGTGTGTGTGTGTGTTGGAGTTGCTGGGGGGTGGGTGTTGGGTTGGTTGGGGGGGTGGAGAAGCAGGGTTGGTGGGAGGGTGTTGGGGGGGATGGCAAGTCCACCTTGCGGTTTCTGCCGAGAAAATGCAGTCTAGTTATAATTTTCATTTATTTATTTTTTAAAGTACAAATATTATGCAAACAATGGGAAGTCTTATATTGAGATTTTTTTTACTACCAAGTCAAATTACATTTACTTCCTTTTACTACCTTTTAAGGGCCTTAATTTTTATTTTTACTACCTTTTACAACCCTGCGGGGACCCTGATGACACACACACACACACATATGCGCTCTCCCTCGAGTTTGACTCATCTCTGCTTGGAGCAAAAGAGGAGGTACTGAGCTATGCAGCACAAATGAGCTGAAGAAGACCTTGCTCGCGAGCCAAGCAACCATCTTCGGCGTCCCGGGCTACCGATGCTGTCCACCGGGGGGAAGCAGGAAGGTCTCCAGCATATCAACTAGGTCTTGCGTGTTCGGTGAGGGCAATGGCAACCCCGCCACTTAAGCCTCTGGATAAACATCTCAAGAGCATTTCTCTCACTCCATCTCTTTAGTCTCTAGATAAACATCTCTCTCTTTCTCTCACTCTATTTCTGGTTTTCTCTCTGTGTGTCATACCCAGTCAGAACAAACATGAGATACTTTAAGGATGGGCTAAGGCTAATACGTTTTGTAGTCCAACTCTGCTTTTTTAATCCAAAACACAAGCATCAGTTCTTATAAAGAATCAATTGAGGAAATTAACTAATTAATAGCCTTTAATTATTATTATTTTTTAGAGTTTATTAGCTAGGCCACACACTAACCAAAGGCACAGACTGTTGTCCGTCCTTTGTCTTAGTTAGACACAGGGTTCCTACACTTTTTCACATTTAAAATTCCAGACTTTTTCCATATTCAAATTCTCAGATTTTGGAGACATCATAGTACAACTACTTCTGTAATTAAATTACTTCAAAATAAATAACATATGAGCGCATAGAAGGACATTATAGGCTCGATCATGCACACGGCGCACTGTGCTTTCGCGACTTGCGCAACCTATCATTGCTATTCTGTGCAACAAGGGCGTGATTTTGCGTAGGGACCATAGGGACAAGTCCCGACCAATATTTTGGGAGGAAAAAATAGTCCCTATAGCAATTCTTTGATGGGTGTAAACATATTTCACATATTTATTTTTGAACTGCTTTGATGCTATGTAGCTTGATTGTTATCCTCGTTTTGTAAGTCGCTTTGGATAAAAGCGTCTGCTAAATGCATAAATGTAAATGTACTAAACAAAATAATTTTAGTTGGCACATTTTTCTTTCATCTTGCCACTGACTGCCTGCCAGCATTCAGTGTTACCTATGCTATAATTTCATGGGCTGAAAGAATCTGCCGTGTTCTGAGATTACGTTGTCTTCACATGGTAAACACAGTGAATGTAGCAAGTACAAAAGCACAGGCGGGTGCGTTTTGCTACATATTCTCAGAAAAGTGTTAGCTTAAACTTATCATTACTATTACATTGGTATTGAAAATCATTTTGGCCGATTTTCTTCCTTGTCATTAGCCTACAGTGCCACGCAAATTGAAAAAAGATCTACTGTTTTAGCATCCAGAGAGTAGGTTTAGGCTACAGGCCTTCCTACTGTGTGGTGGTGCAGTTTAGGCTACTTGATAAACCAACCCTGAGAGATGATGTTAGCAATCAGGTAGGTGACGAATATTATGACAATAATATAACAATCTCCGGTATAAATTTGTAGGCTTAGGCTTTTGTAGGATTAGTGTGATTAGTGTAGGCTGCTAAGACTGTTATTAAAGCTACTGTTATTAAAGTTAAAAGCTAACTGAACTAGCTAACAAAGCTAATAATTATAGGCCTACAGGAAAAATAGCATATGTAAGCAAAATCAGGGCTTGAAGTGAGGATACTGTATGTCAAATTCAAAATTTAGTCTTTCCACAATTACTGTAGGTAATAGCCTACAGCTAATATTTGCACAATAGGTTGTTGTCATTATTTTAAAATAGATTCAGATTCAGAATACAGATACAACATATTGCAGATGAAAAAGTAGCTAAAGAGGGGGGTGGGGGTGGTGTTGTCCCTATCAAAGCTGAGACCAAACTTACGCCCTTGCTGTGCAAGCGCATTGTTCTTTTATTCTGGCAGAAATGTATGTTGTCAAGAGCTCTATCGGGCGTGTAAGTGGAAAGAACGGGTGTGGTCCAGCGCGGAATTTGCTATTATATGGGTACTGAAAGTCAGTGCGCCACTGACCAGAAAAAAAACAGGTCAGGAATCATTGTTCAAATGCTATTTAATGGGCGCTTGGTGCTTTGGGATGTGGAAGAGTGCGCACACACACGCTGCTTCTTTCAACAGCTGGAGCGATCAGAAGCGCATATGGAGTCTTTGAAATATAAAATTTAAACGTACATCGCATACATCACACCATCGTTATTTTATTAAAATATATAATATTTACAAAACTTTGTTGATTGCAGTAATCACTGAGAATTAATAACAAGTAACTTAAAGGCTATTTAACCAGTAGTGGCGGACACATAGGTGTATAAATACACTTAGGTTGTCAAGAAACAGGAAACTTCATATTAGACTACACCACCAGAACATCATTTAAGTTCATATTTTGGTTATATATACTTTAAATCTTCCGTGCCTTCACCTTGCGCACATTTTCTTCACATGAAAACATTTTGCCAAGGTTAAACTGCCATCACAATACATATGGCATGAGAATGCAGTGGGCTTTTAAAGGGAATGAGTGTGTGAACTCTTATTGGTTTGTTACATTCCCAGACACACCCATGACTAAGTCACTCATTTACTTTTCAAGAAGGTGAAATACCGTTTTCTGCTGGGACTTCTGACAATGCGCTAGTGATCATGAAAATGGAGTCCTATATATTAAAGCCTTCATCCCTTCATCTGATGCCTTATTTCTTGCCATCAGCTGAGTCATGATGTATTGTGTGCTGAGGAACGGGTGAATTACAAGAAGGTAGTTAAAGGCGCTCTAAGCGATGCTGTTTCACGTCACTTCTTGTTGACGTTCAAAGTATTGTCAAACAAAACGGAGGATAGCTCCAGAGACGGTTCAAGCGTTATAAGTTATAGCTCATTCCTCCCCCTCCCTCCCATGCCTCCCGAAAGACTCATGAACCTTGTCGTTTATTGGCTGGAACACTGTTATGTTTCGTTTTCGTTTGTTATGCTAGGTTTGCCCACTGTGTTTTGTTGCCGTTTGTGGAGCCAGGGCTGTCTACAGAGACCGTGTTTTTTTACAGTGTGTTCAGGGGACAGGCAGCTAGCAGATTGTGAGGAGATGTTTGCTGTATGTAACAACACACGTTTTTTAGTCCTAAAAACGTGTCACATCGCTTAGAGCACCTTTAAGTGATAAACCTGATAATAGAGTAGCCTTATGGCTTTGTTTAGTTAACAGAATCAGAACTTTAGGCCCTTCTATTAGCAGGTTTAGCACTGCCTTCAGCTTTACTCACCCGGATTTGAAACATGACCACCTTTTTGAAAAACACCCCAGGAAAATATCAGACAGGGCACACTCAGCTCTGACAATAACATGAACTTTGTTGACATTTATATTTGTTTGTATGGTTTGTATATAAACTATTTTAAGACAAATCTTGCATTTCACCTTGCTTTGGCAGTTGGGATCTTTTTCAAGCCAAGCTTCATATTGTGATTTTGATCACCATCCATCAGAAAACGAACATTTGCCCATTGTCTAGTAACAACTCTGTTGGAATTCCGCACGATGATATGTTTGATCTTGCACATATGGAGCTAACTCACTGAGAGCGGAAAGTAGTTCAGTACGAGGTGACTTCTCTCACAACGTCTTACTAACTTTCAACCACAGCAAAAAAATACCTGACGACTAGAGTATATATTTAAATATCCATATTTTATTGGATGCAACTTTGCAAAATCAACATGAATATTTTTCTAAACTTGTGGTGAATGGGATTTTGCATGCCAGCAAGGCAGTGTCCTTTCTCTACTTCATTGAAGGTGAACCAGACAATTTGTGGGAACATTGTAATTGACTGAACTGGCAAACTAAATAACCTACAGTAACTGGCTATCCAGGTAGGCCTGTTAGAACAGTTATCACTCAAAATAATTGTTTAACATGCCAGTAACAATAATCTCTTACAAAGCCCTCAAATGAGCTAATCTATTTTAAAAAGTTTGCTTGACAACAGCATAGAATCACCACTCTAGCATTGCGTTCAACTCTACCGACCATAGACGGTATGCTCTCAACTGTACTCGACTCACACTGCTTACGTCAGAAAATAGGACACTGTTTCTCTTCCTTCGTAGGCATTGCAGCATTTTTTGGCGGAATTCAATGAATTCTGAGAGTTGAGCTGCATTGTACAACGTTGTGCAAAGGTCTGGAAACAGAAATATTTGTCCATAACCTAATTTCCCTTTTCCATACCTTTCCAGACCTGGAAAATACTAAAATTAAATTCCATACTTTTCCATACCGCGTAGGAACCCTGTAGACAAAGTAAACACAACACACACTTTACAGTATAATCGTGGGCAAGGTGCAGAAGACGGTGAAGAAACGAAGGGCTTGACTGTCCAGTAAGTGGAGCCTGACTGCCGAGAAGAGAGACGGCTGCAGTTGAAAGTTGCAGCCTAATAGCGTGGTAGTTGAGCTGAACTGCTAGTAGACAAAAACTTCTGGGCCCTGCCACATAATTCAGCGCACAGCTGTCAATCACAACACCTGATCAAAGGGGATAGATGAAAGAGTGCAGGGATGGAGGGATGGAGACATGGATGAATACGGATGAATGTGGATGCCCCTGGGGACAGATCAAACACATACGGCTGCATTAAAGAGAGCTGCTCTTGCGCCATCAACCTGCAGACCTGGCGAGCCAAGTGGGAGAACGAGTGCGGCCTGTTCCACCACACGTATGCGTATGCACACAAATGCACACACACGCACACACACACACACGCTAACAGCCACTCATTCACCTACACAGACACATACTGATAGCAGACACACACAAGTCCAACTTACTCACCAGCGGTCAAACTCCTCTCATATAAATTCTTTCTCCCTCTCTCCCCCCCTCTCTCTCTCTCACACAAACACACAGACAGACACACTCACACACACAGAGACAGGCAGCAGGTGCTGACGGTCTGCTCCAATCTACTCTCTAATGCAAAAGCTTGTCTGTCGAATTTCTCTTCCTGTCAGGGGCTCTGCGATCAATATTCCCCATGTTGCCACTGCAGCAGCGTCTGTGGCAGGTTACGGGAGGGGGGGCTCGCTCGTTCTCTGTGAGATATTTAATCACACCCCTGCCGAACACATAACTGGGTCTCGCCGGCGATGACCTGGAGCCCGAATGGGATTTCATGCTTCTTCCAACTCACTCAACTTTCAATATTATTCCCGCTTCTGAGTTTTTTTTTCCCACCTCTCCACCGGTGTGGTTTGGTTTGTATGGGAACTGCGCTTGGGCAAGCCGCTGTGGCTGAGGGCGGGCAACTGTCGGCAGCAGCCTTGCAGGAGGATTCTAGCCCCAGGCTTCCACGGGGATGTGATTGGCCAAGGACAAAAAAGCGGGAAAAAATATAGACCCATAATGCGACCCATATATGCTGTGGTATGGCGTGGCGACGATGCGGTGCAGGAACGGTGAAACAACTATACACAGTAACCTCATTTTAACACTTGAAAAATGCAATGTGCAGACATTTAGTGTCAATTTTGATTATTAGAAATAATAATAATAATGCTGGAAAAGATATAATATAATAAATTATACAATTATGACACAATCCCTGCATATTTTAGCCAGTAAACAAACCAGTATACTGACATTGTTATTATGCAGCATGTATGATAATGTGCTATGCAGCCAAGATAAACTTAAAACTATTATTATAGTCCATCATCATCATCATCAATGTTGATATTATTATGTTGTCTTCGGTAAAACGCCTCAAACGTAGCAAGTTGTAGGCATCAAAGATTCTAGCGCTGTCCACCAGAGATGTTCACAAGTCTTTTTTTCCAAGTCCAAATCAAGTCTCAAGTCTCTGAGGGGCAATGCCAGGTCAAGTCAGAAGTCTTTCGTACCAAGTCCAAGTCAAGTCTCAAGTCTTAAATGGTTAAACTGAACATTTTTTCACCAGATGCTACCTTACAGAAAACTGCATTGTTGTTTTGTACTGTATGTGCTGTACAATATCATTGATTAGGCCTACTGTATTACACACTACTACTAGGCTATTCTAAATATGGATGATAAAGCTAATAGTATTGATTTTTAATATAAAATTACTAGGCCTATTTTTGGAAGCACCCTTACAAAAACATTGTGTTATTTTATGGTAACTTCATTACTGCAATATTTGTTATTGCATTTAAGCAGTAACATCCAACATCCACAGGCACCTGCACAGTGTTTTAGGATGATTATTCCATATAATTTATTGATGTTTAGAGATAGGCTGCTGTTATGGCATCCGTGACAACAGCAGCTCTAATTTGACGTCAGGCTAGTCTGGGGCTACTACTACCGTTCAGTTACAGCACTTATATTGACCTGCTGCTTGCTTGTAGAGTAGGCGCAAACGCAGTGCGATATAAAATATAACAGTAATGTTAAAAGGGGAGCGATAAAACTGTAATCTGCATACAGTCTGTATACAGTTGGGGTCCGACGTAGTTGAATTAGTTTTCTAACGTTACCATAAACCTAAATTGCCCCTTCACCTAAACAAGATTCACTGACCTATCCTTGCGCGTTCCGAGGTTCCTTGATTAAGTCCGAAGTTGTTAAGCCAGCATTATTTATCTTTGGGCCAGAGTTCTTGCAAGTGGCTGTTCACTTCCTTAGTCTGCGTGAAGTTCTTGAAAACAAATTTCATTATGCTACAAATTGAGCAGCTCCAGTTAAATCTGCCGCCGCAATGCATTCAGTGTCAGTGTTTAGTCTGTGGCTGCACAATTAAATTATGCTACTAAATGAACACTGTTGAAGATTCACACCATCCAGGTCCGAATCAAGTCTCGAGTCTTTTAGGGCAAGTCATACCCCCCCCCCCCCCAAAAACAAAACAAAACAAAACAAAACAGAGAGAAGCACTTCGTTGCCATCTGAGCTGTGCATTTAACTCTCATCCCCGGGTTTGGGTGGGGTGGGGGTAGGTGACAGCCGTGCCACCCAGGTATGGTAAATAACTTCACAGAGACAGTTTATGAAAGTTTGATTGAAGGTGGACGAGGTGGGGGGAGTCTGCAAAAAAAAAAATGGTGTCATCGGAACACACACACATACAAACATACACACACACAAACACACACACACACACACACACACACACACACAAACACATGTACAATCAAAGGTTACGCTGTGGAATCAAATGACAAACTCCCAGCGCATTAAAGCCAACTTAATCCAATTTGGGCATGCTCATTAGCGCGGATATTTCTGGAAACAGATCATAGCGCAACAGAAGCGATCACTTTTTCCCTCTGTAATTGCAAATGAATTCTCGCTTTGTCTACAAGGGGAGGCGTATTTTTAAAAACAAACACGTTGAGACGAGGCGGAGTCTTGATTTTCTGCTTTAAATGTAGCCTTTGTCAGATCAAATAAAAATCAGAAAACAGACGAGAGAATCACCCTGATCAACCGGCTTAAAAATACTATATCCTGTCCTAACCATTTAAGCAATGTCTCTTTCTTTGATTACACTGAGCAGACACATATTTCATAACAAAGGATATGAAACAAATTCTCCAGGAATAATTGTGGCACATTTTAAAAGGTCGGCAATGCAGCGAGAATCAACATTCTGAGCACTCAAAATAAATTTAATTTCCTCTCCGTCTCAAAGACAAGCAGTTGACACAAAGAGAGTGCATCTTCAAACCAGGTTGAATTTATGCACACACACAACGCTGGCTCCTATATAATTAGAACAGTGCATTACGTACATCATGGCTTAAAGTGGTAAAAAAAAAAAAAAGGACAACTCTGATTTTGTGAGTAGGGGGGAAAAATAGCGATGGAATCAAAACATCTTCACTTATGAGTTGTAACATCAGAGCCAAAAAGCCACACAGCCCATTTGTCTGAGAATAATGGCCAAGCACAAAGACCAACTGTAGCGTGTGATTCATCTGAGCAACCCTTAAATGTCAGCCTGGGGAAGGATGCTCACATTTAGCCGAGACTCCGAAGGCATTTACAACAGCTCATTATACCCATAGTACAACAGGGAACACTCCTCCATGGGGGGAGGGGGGAGGGGAGAGAAGCGGAAGCAAAAGACCTCCACCTCTGCACCTCTTCACTAGTGCTCCTGGCAGATCTTATTCCATCTGTACATGTGGACACACACACACACACACACACACACACACACACAAACACACACACAGAGAAATGACTACCCCAGGTACATGTGGTGCACTTTGCAGCTTTAGTTGCCAGTTTGCAAAAATAATACTAAACAAGAAAGTGTTTCCCCAGTAAGCAGGGTGCCACCCTACCATATGGACCCAAGTCCAACACATGCATGTATCGTGCCATGGAGCAGCTACTCTGCAGGACTATGCCAGCCTAGACCTGGGCACTCAGTGAGAGAGGCTGGCACTGGGGTGGGCAGGAGATGAACAGTAACCAATGTCAACCAATGCCAATGACTACTGAGGTCTTAGACAAATCCCTCTGGACCAGAGCAGCTCTAAGTGGCTACTCCTACTGATGCTGAAACCATGAGAGTGAAGAGAGGGACAGATAGGGAACAAAACAGACTGAGAGAGAGAGAGATAATGAGAGTGAGGAGGAGAGAGGAAAAGAAGGAGGGGATAAATTCAGTAGAGAAGATGGAAAGAAAGACGGTACAGTTACGGCAAATAAGCCACCATGAATCAACCCTCCCCAACTACTTGTACAGTATGTGGTCTTGTATTGGTCAGGTGTATTTTCTGTGACTATTTACTTTCGGTAAATTATTTACTTTGACGACTGGCAGTGTGTGAAACAACCGTCTAAAAAAAAAAAACTATAACAAAGAGCTTGAAGGGGCCATTTAACAGAGCGTTGATTGTGCTAGCCCAGGACAAAAGCTAGGCTTGGTTTTCTTCATAGTCTCTACCTCTATCACTTTGCTTACCTCAGTTCACAGAACACTGATTTATAGCAAGTACAGTACACATTACACACGAGTGTGTAACTTTGTAACCCCAAGACTAGTTTAACGAGTAGTGTATTTATCATAACTTTGCTGACTGTTATTTTTGTCAAAGCGTGTTTAGGGTGAATATGTGTGGAAACACTTTCTCTGAGCATAAATCTGTATAACATGATTATCCTTCTTAACAGGGAATTACAGTGTAGTACAGTACCTACATAAAGACTTCTTACAAGCACAGCAATTACAGTACCAGGAAGAGACAAAAAAAACATGGCACCCCTCTCCAAGGCTCGCTTTAATTAAAGAAGTTAGAAACAGAATCTTGTCCCCCCAGGACATGTGCATGAGAAGAAGGCTCGTCATTTGACACCTATGTCAAGTTCACCATCTCCTTGTCAGGCCTGCTGAGACGCAACATTTGGCAAATTAGGCATAGAAAATAGATTCCATTTGGAAGATTGCTGGCTAAGGGGAGGATGGGGAGCCATGAGAGAGGAGAAGGGGGTTACTTCCATTAGGAGTACTCACACACACTTTGGCATCTGTCACCTACCCCTGTGTGTGTGTGTGTGTGTGTGTGCGCGCGCGCATACGGCTCTCAGGTGTTCTCTGAGCCGGGAAGAGAACTATCCTTCCGGGTGACATTGTGCCACTTCGCTTTTTAGTTTCTAAGCTTTTAAGGAAAAACAAGTCATACAGTCCGTTCCAAATCGCACACTTTTCAAAGTACACTCCCTTTCATACACTATGAACACTGCGCACTACAGGAAAAGTGTATGAATTTTCAACATGATAGTGTTGTTCCAAATGGAATACTTTTCAGCAGACTTACCAGAAATGACGTTAGTCAATTTGACCACGGAAGTTCGCATAATCACGCTGCCTGACAAAATATATTTAAATTTTACAGTTGCGACAACTTAACATAATACATAAAACTTTCATCTGTGTGGAGCTGCAATCACCACATTTGTCACAACACTCTTTTAACGCCATTCTCGGAGTTTTGAAAAAAGGAGGTGCCCCTCCTCTTCACTACGTAGGGAAAAATGGCGTCCAGTGAGTGCGAGAAGTGTCCATCGTTGCACACTCCAGATTTTGAATGTTAGAAGTGCACCATCCGGGTACTTGCAGCGCACTCCATTTTTGCTACTACACAAGTGGAAACACACTACGCCCTCAAACTAAGCATTCGAAGTGCTGAAGTGTGCGATTTGGAATGGACTGATAGACGTCATCAGAGAAAAAATTAATAAATGAGGCTATGAAATTGAATCTCGCCATTATGGTTCCCCCTCAATCTCTTGGCAACACACAGAACATTTGCATTTCCTGCTGCTTGGTAGAAGCTGTGGAAAGGCATCTCCACAAAGTCGCTATTAATGAGATTCCAGTTAGCAGTAGCATATTTGTGGTCACGCTTGGCCTACATAAAAAAAATAAATAAATAACCACATGTACCGGATCATGAGCATATGAGTGTGGTGCCTGACAGTTTGACCTAACCATACTATTTTCTGTGGGAGAAGATGAAAATGAGGAGGCAACATTTCCACTAATGACGCCACATTAAGGACTAACACCTGGCTTAAGTGGAAGGGAAGCCATAAAACACCTGGGCGGAAATATCTACCAAAGGAGTGTCTATGATTCGATTTTCATGGTGCATTTCTAGATAAACAGATGGACAGATAAACCATGTCGGTAGCATACTGTTGGCCAAATACCAATGCCACACCCTGACTACCCAAGCCCTGAAACCTTATACCTAAACCCTCAAAGACCCAATTGGCATGGCTAGTTGACTTTGTTTAAGAGTTCTTTGGCTACAACTGCTGCTGATGCTTTTATAGTAGCAGTTATGGACCAGATAGACAAATAAGTTCACTAAATAGACCCACTGGTCTGGTATTTATGGACTGGTATATAACCCAACAGCAGTATGTTTAACTGACTTTTTTTTTTTTTTTTTTAACAAAACTTAAAATCAAACTGGACTCTGGTCAGGTAAACATGTTGAACAATAACAGACAACAACGTACTGTAACTATACGTGAACCTTTTAATGAGCAATTCAACACATTTCCATCTTGGCCATTTTCTCATTCCGAAGAAGGTCCCCCACGTCACACATGCACATTGGCACTTAACACACAGTCCAAAATGGTCAAATTGCGTATGCCGTCTGACCTACAGAATCCACATTTCTGTGAGCTTTATGCTCAATCCAGCATTTATTTTTCAGCTCTGCACATCCATCTAACCAAAGCTATCACCATCTCAAATTATGATCTTATTCAAAGTTACAGTCCAGAGGTCTTAACCTTTCTACTCACGCTGGTGCTTAAACATTGCATGCAGTGTCGGTGTTTGTGTGTGTTTGTTTGTTTGTTTGTGTGTGTGTGTGTGTGTGTGTGTGTGATGTCAAGTGAGCTACTGTCACAGCTGGGTGAGATAAGCATGAAGAAGTCTGAAAGGAGAAATGGTGTGGGAAGGGGGGGGGGTGGTAGAGGGTGCATTGGTGCTGGTGTCTGGTGGAGGGCAAGAGGCAGCTGGATCCTTGGTCCGCAGCAGATGGCCCAATAAATCCTGTTAGCACAGGTTAGTTTGCCGTGCGCTGGGGGGAGACGGGACGAGGGCAATTACTGTCGGAGCCGGAGTGTTCATCATTAGGGAGAAGCGATGGCCGCCACCTCTGCCACAAGTTGCCGAGCACCAGATATAGCCGGGGAGGTGAAAGGACACGATAAACAACAGCAGCCAGTTCGTCTGAGGTTGTCTAATCAGGGGGAAAGGAGTTTGCCACCAATGCAGCCCGCGCAGGAGTTAACCGGCCAGCAGATTTGCCAAGCTCAGCAACAGTGAAGGTGAAAGAGAGAAAAGAATCAAAGAAAGCACAACAGAGAGTAGGAGCGAAATGAGAGAGAGGGAGAGAGAAAATGAGCACAGAGAAAGGGAGGTGAAGAATAAAGGAGGGCAGGTAATGCTTTAACGTGTTAACTGCATCATCGCTGCAAATCAGTGCACGACATTGTGTATCACTCTTTTGAATGGAACCAATGAAATGAGTACTGTACATCATTAACAGAATAATGGATTATAAGGAAGAGCAAGACCTTCTCCCTGTCCATCATAAAAGAGACAGTCGATTGGAATAAAAAAGCAACTGTCCGTAAAAAGTAAAAGTAAAAGTAGCTTCAGGCCTGGGATTAACCATTACGGTGATGGTTGATTTATTCTTTTGTCTTCAACCCTTCTTGGTCAACTTTCCAGCACCACAGGTGAGAGACTATTAAATAAATGGTGCCCGTATATCTTCACTGGGTTCTCTGTTGGAGGTCGATAAAAATGTTTTGGAAGAACACCCAGTTCCTAGCCTGACTGGTCTGCTATATTCAAGGTGCGCTGATAAAGGATGAGCCATTTACTGGCCCACTTATTTGAAGCCAGTGACCTGCAAAGGGGATGGGGATGCCACAGGGAGCTAAACTTGCTTCGGAAAAGCATTAAGCAATTTGATTTTTCTCAAGTATTCGGCCCCTCGCAAGCAATCACTAAAAACAAGAAAAAGACACACACCCACACCTACACAAACTAAAATATATGTTGCACTAAAAAAAATATGTGGCCTTGTTGCTGAAAGTTCAAGCCAAAGTGTTGGGAACATGAAAGATAAAGCAGGCAGCATCTGACATTTTTGTGATTTGGGAGAACTGAATCGAACATTTTAATAGGAAAAAGGCAGAAAGCGGATAGGCTTCTGCACTTCCCCCATCAAATATTCACCGGCTCCATACAGATTGCCTTCCAGTTGAAATACCATCAAAAATGGATGAGAGGAGGTATGGAGACCCGGTTGAAATTCACTGGACAGAGTCGAGGGGTATGAGGCCCAATGCACGTGCACCCTACATACACACACACACACACACACACACACACACACACACGTGCACACAAAGACACACAAGCAGACAAGCACACACGCGCACACACACGTGCTATTTTTCTCATGTCCAGGTGCTGCAGCATATGCGTCGCAGATGAAAATCACACTGCGGGCATCTGATGCCGCTTCTCTCCACAGATGACCTACTGCTTGGTACACGCTGTCCCATGCCAATGACTCGCAGGCTGCAGATATGCTCAGAAATATGTTCACTTGTTCCCACTAATGTGGCCCCTCACTCTTCTTCTCCACGGCCCAACTGTTCTGCCTGTTTGCGTTGTGAGCAAACCAAAGTGCCCAAGGCGGCCTGAGACAGATGGGCCCCTCCCCCTTGGGGCTAGGTTTTGCTCAAAGTTTCTTCCTCGAGGGCCCATGCTAAAAAGCTGCATTTGAAGCTTGTGTGCCATTGTAGGCACAGTCACAATACACTGCAATGTACAGTTGCCTTCAACAGAGATGAGCATCTGAGGACAACTGAAGTGTGTGAAGAGGTCTGAAGAGACACTGATGCTGTACCCTATATTGGCTCAGCTTTTTATATTGCTTCATGCCTTGCCATAATTACAATGAATCAAAGTGCAAGCAGCTTGTACATCCAGATCCAACTAAATAGTAATAGCAAATAGCAGTCAGTGTCAGGAAACATTTTTTTACTTGTCAGCAACTTCACAAGACACTCCCATCACCAACAGAGATCAAGGTAGTGGGCTTTGTCAACACCCCTAAAATAATGTAATTTATTTAAATGTTTTGGGGTAAAATTTCCCTTTTTATCATAACAGAACACAAGAAACAGAAAGAGGAAATGAGTGGGAGAAGAAGAGAGGTGGGGATGGATCAAGAAATACCCTCAGGTCAGACTTAAAAGCCGGGTCCCAGGATTCATGACATTACACCTCACTCCACTGACCCACACACTTCTAAAAATTTTAACAAGCTGGTCACCTCTGTGCAGAAACCTGCAGCTCTATTGATCTTCAGGCATTCATGAGCAATTATTTTTGCATCATGCTTCTCATCGGTACAGTACACAAGAACACTGCATTAAGTAAATAACTAAATATTTGCACTGCAATAAGTTAATAACTAAATAACTTTGTTATGTGGTACAAAGGCAGTCCATTTGTTACTTCTAACCGTTATTATCGCCAGAAGTCCCTTCTCTTGCCAAATGCTGTCCTCATTAGAAGTTGCAGGGACTTTCCAAGAAATGTGCAAAACACAACAAATCAGAAAAACACACAGGCTTTTCTCTGTGAGAGTTAAAAAAAAAAAAGGATTTTTACAAACACTTCCAATCTGCTTTTCCTTCACCAAACACACACACACACACAGTGTTGGTGCTGAGTAGGGAAAGTAGCCAGTAGGCACCTCTAAGCATTAATGCGAAAAGAAGAAAAAAAAGGAAAAGGGCTGAGGAGAAAAAAAACCTCCCTGCAATTAATAACAGAACTCCCATGGCAGCGGCCATCATTACGCTCCTCTTCTGATGATCATGGTCCTCATTAGAATCCTAATCACTGTCATCACCATCATCGTCTCATTGTGACAATCATTAGGCCATTATTAGACTGATATCTGCAGAAATACAATCATGGAAATGCATACAGAGCTCCTGCTTTGACTCGCCCCACCTTGGACACCATGTCTCCTGAAAAGCAACAACAACAACAACAATAATAATAAAAATAAAATCTGTCCATCCATGGCCAAGTTCTCCAAGGATTGTTAAACATAGGGGACGTTCCAGCCAATGCTACACCCCCTGCACTGTCAGCTCTGGGGGAAGTGGCTTCTATGAATAATGGAAATCCGCACACTGGTGAGGACTCAATGGCAGTTACTTTATATGTGCATATTCAGGGCTGATTGCCGAGGAAGCTGTTCCAAGTTAAACTTATGCAACTTATAAATGCCTGCTTTTGTTGCACCAAACGAGTAAACCCTTACCAATGCGTCAACAGGTACGCACACACACAGTCATATTCCATGTGCCATGCTGCCTGAACCACAAAAAGTGGAATTACACTCCCAATTCATACAGCAAGGTTGCGTGTGTGTATAAGACAAGTGGTGAAGCTTGAGAATAAAAACCCTTATGAGTTATCAAATCTCATTAGGCTAATAAAAACATGGGAACATTGCAGTGCTGACTTAGTTGGGAGGCAATTGGCTCAGTTGGGTTTTTTCTGCTGATCAAAGGGAATGGTTCATTTAAAAATCCCACTGAATTCCGAGCAAAGGCTTCGAAGCATTCCGCAGTGGTGGTGTTTCCTCTCCTGGCGGAGCCTAGCGTTCAGTCTCTGCCGGCGGAGCACAGCGAGTTCAGTCGCACTGCTGGGAACTCTCCCGGAATAATGTGTCCCAGCCACGTGGCATCAGCTTTCCTTGTCTGTAAACATGGATTTCCTTTTGAGATGTAGAATGGGTGCTGTCAGACAGGAACCAGCCCATGTTCTAATCCTATCAGAACTCGTCAGAGTCGGTGATCTCATTAGCGGGGTTAAAAAGAAAGCATTGTGATATTCATTACACCCCCCCTCACACACACACACACACACGCACGATTAAGTGTGCTTTCTGAGCAAACACAACCAAGAGTTTCCCTTCTACATAAAATCATGATGCTGAAAAATGCATGGGGACATAGCACAATGTTATATAGGCCTAATGAATTATGCATGACATTTAGTGTTCTTGCTGTATACGCGCCCCTGTGATTTCTAGCGCTTGTTCGCTGAGAACGGAATTGGCAGGCTGAAGCGGCGATTTGAGTAACAGTCTAATCATTTTATGTACATTACATCTTGGAATCATCTCTATGCTCCAGTGCTAGACTGTTTTGTTCGTTTTCCCTCGACAACATTGTTCCAAGACTGCACCCCACTCTCCCCAAACACACACACACACACACACACACACACACACACACACGAAGAAAAGAAAAATATAGCCAACTAGACGAGGACCAGCATCTGCCAACTTGCCAACAGAGCCCCTGGGAACTGACCATCTGATTGTGGACCTAAATCGGAATGCCAAGTGAGAGGGAGACGGAGGGATGAGAATGGGAGGAGTGAGCGGCAGACTACGGGAGGAGAGGAGGAGTGGAGAGGACAGGAGAGAGCAGGAGAGAACAGGAGAGGTTGATAAGAAAGCAAAAAAAAAAAAAAAAACAGACCAGGAGAAAAGAGCAGAGGAAACGATGAAGTATAAAATGACACAAAATGGGATGAGAAAAACAGGACTGCAGTAAAGTGGAGAGACAAGGAAAGGGGAGAGGAGTGAGAGCGTGAGAGGAGAGGAAAGGAGAGAAGAGAAGAGGGGGTAAATGAGTGAGTGAGGGAGTCGGAGGAGAGGATACCAGCAGTGTCTGTGACCCAGATGACTTTGAGCTCTGCTGCTGTCACTGATAAGAGCAACAGTGCCTGGGAACCTCTGCTAGCCCATAATAAGTTACTGCCCGCTGCCACGGCAATACTGATTTACAGGGACATTTACTGGAGCAGAGTACCACCATTACCAACCACATGGTGTTCTGACTGACAGACACACACACACACAGACACAGAAAAACAGTGCGCAAACTTACACTCATCTTTACACACACACACACACACACAGGCAAATAGATAGATAGACAGACAAACACAAACACACTCTTTTGACATGAGCGAGCAGTAAAGCCTTTTATTAAACTCAATCAGCTCGCCGTGCATCTCAGCCACCTGAACACACAAACACACACAAACAATAACAGCATGCTGCCAGTATAAATGATATGCAAAATAAAAGAAGTCTGCTGTGAAAAAGAATGCCTCCTCACAGGACTAAACAGTCTATTTCTCATATCTTTATTCTTGTCATTGTGAGAACGAAGCTGTGAAAATGAAGTCATTGCTCGGCATGATCCATTCCAAGCCAAAGCTTAACAGAATGATTAATCAATATTATTCACGTAGTAAAGGTCATATGTGCGCATGTTGCTCATTATTGCGACAAAACGTTTACGTTGGCACAAGGATTTTACCTATTTCTTTTTTAAATATGCCAAAGTCAGGTGGTAAAAACGCAGCCCACCTCCCTCTGCCACTGTAATATTTCCTCATTAGGAGAAAGCCGAGCGAGGAGTGACATTACGCCTTCAGCAAGGTAACTGAACCACCACAATAGGAGTGAGGCTCGTTTGTGCTACAGCCCACCCCACAACTCCTGCCACTCTTCCTCACTTTTTCCCGATTCACCTCATTCCTGCTTTTACTCCTCTTTTCTTCCTCCCTATCCCCCTCTCATTGCCACAGGCATCTAATTCCCTTTCAGTTCAGTTCATCTTTTTTATATAGAGTCATTGTGGAGTGGACAGAGAGAAAGACAGGCAAAGCCCAATCGAAGAAATGCAAGAAAAGAAAAGAGAAAATAAACAACACAGGCCGGGATAATGGGCAGTAATCTAGCAACAGGAGAAGCCCCCACATCAGTTGCTTGGCATTCCTGCCTTTTCCTTTCGTTCTTTCTCTCTCTCTCTCTTCATTAGTCTCTTCCACTCTCTCTCTTAGTTTGCCCCTCACTCTTTCCTGCTCCGTTTCTCTCTCTCGCTCTCTGTTAGCCTCCAGTCTCCCGCGCAATGCTGTTCCTGCCCTCCTCTGCTCCCTACTACCATTTAATAGGCTTGACTGTGCAGTCGGAGCATCAACTGGAGGAGGCAGGCAGTGGGAGTGTGAGAGGACTGCTGTGACTAACCAGGCTGGGCATACAGGCACCTCTGCGAACCCCAACTTACCGACAATCACTTGTCCTCTCAGAGCCAAAGCCTGGAGCCCATAGAACTCTAGTAATTTTTTTTCTGCAGTTTAATGTATGTAGTCCATATTAGACAGCTAATAGCAATGGCTGGCAGTTACAGTTTGATTTTAATGTATGTCATCCACATGTCATTCATATTAAACACTTACTAATACTGACCAGCAGTAACAGTTATAGTTCAATTTTAATGTAAGCTCTCCACATTACACAGCTACAAACACTGATGACTAGCAGAAGAAGATTAGGATTATTGCAAGGACTAAGGACTGATTTACATTGGCTTCCTGTTAAAAGCCTGAATTGATTTTTAAAATACTTCTCCTAACATGCAAAGCCCTTAATGGCCTTGCTCCATCATATATTAAAGCAGGGCTAAGCAACGTTCTGTTTTTTTTCTCTCACAAGCTCCCTCTAAAGACCGCTGTATTGCATTGTATTGCACTGCATTCTATTGCATGCTAACATTGCAAATGCTGTATCTATCGTTCGTTCACCGTGTAATGACTTATTTTAGCATCCTAAACAGTATGAAACGGATTAATTAAATGAAAAATGTTGCATAGTGGGCCTTTAACTATCTGAGCTAAATAAACACGCAATAGGATTGTCAGCCTTTATGACAATGTTATGCAGAACCATTTACCATGTAATATTATGTAGGCATAGGCTACGTTTTAGTTTCAGCACTAATGTCTGAGGTTATGACATGCTATTATAGACGGCGATATGCATCTTTACCGGGAAAATTAACGTAGGCTATTACGTTTGTATAGTAAACATTCCAAGTTCACCTAAAACCCCAGTGTTAAAACTTGTTAATGGAAATGCAACACTGGGGCAAAGCACGGGTGTCAATTCAATTTTATTTATATAGTGCATTTTTACAAATGGCATGTCACAAAGAGCTTAACACAAAGGGGTCCAATGAGCAACAGGTGCAAGGAAAAACCCCCTATCAGCTTTTTTTGTTTTTACTTGTAATGGTAAAGGAAACAAGTGTTTAAGACCGGGGTGAAGCCTGGGGGCGGCCCGGGGCTGTAGTGGAAATGCGATTAGTATCTGTTGTTATGGTTAGCTTGCTAGCCTACCAACACTTTAGTGACCGAGTGTGCAGCAACTTTTTTTTGCTTCGCAATAACCTGGATATCCAAGTAGCATCAAGTAGGCAAACTGTTAAGGCCACAGAAATACCAGTAAATACAAGTCTTTAATTCTATGGTTATGGCCAAAAACACTGAATTCCAGCGTGGTTACCTACCGGCAAAATCAGTTGTGCTTGCAGAATAACGTTAGTTGGTATAGATCCTGGTTTCAGGCGTAGTGCTTGTGAAAAGCCGGATCTATACAGCCCAAGGTTGACGAAACAATCTGGGGTGAAATGACCAGAGCAAACTACCAATCTCGGATTGAAGTTTAGTGGAACACGGTTGTAGATAAAAATCAACTACTCCCGTTGAATACGAGGTTCTTGAGGAAGGTAGTGCAAATTCCGGACAACCCCAGTACATCCTGGAACGTGACACACGCGTGCTGACATTTTTTCCGTATGTTCTCCAGATAAACTGAAATTCAACATGCACTTATTTTTCTTAGATTAGCCGTTCTCAATGTTAGCTAGCTATTACATAGACTTCAGTTCGTTTATAGCCTACCGCCAAAGCAACAGGGGGCTGAACAAGAGACTGTTCCAAACAATTTTTGATTGGACCAAAGATTCTAGAGCAGAGCTCTTTGGATTGGACAATGTAATGGAGGAGGTGTAGCTTTGCGCTATCTACGTAGACAGAGCACTAGTTTCAGATTGGTTTTTTTTCAGCCCGGCAAATTCTAGCCTGAAATTTGCATATAGAAGGAGGCGGAAGATGATGTTGGGAGTTTCGGTATGGTCCGTTGGATACCTTAAGCCAGTGGTCCCCAACCCCCGGGCCGCGGACCGGTACCGGTCTGTGGATCAATCAATACCGGGCCGCACAAGAATTAATTATTTATTTCTGTTTTATTTATTATCTGAATCGAGCGGTCTTATTTTGAAACGTCTTTTATTGTGAAATGACCGTATTCTCCTCTCTGTTACATCTCCTCATTTGAGCGCCAAATTTCCTCATTTCCTCCTCATTTAACCCAGCAAAATGAGTAAACAGGTGTCTTTGGAAAGTTTCTTTGTGAAAGGGAAAAGGCACAATGAAGAGAGAGAAGAGCAGCCTACGACTTCCAAGAAAAAGAAAGGTTTTAGCAGCCAGTACCAAGAGTCCTACTTGAAGTAGGGATTTATCGTGACAGGTGATTCCCACACACCAAGCCCGCTCTGCATAATATGCGGTGACCGGCTCTCAAATGAGGCAATGAAGCCTTCAAAACTGCATGTAAACGCCACCATAGCAACCAGTATCAGCGCGTTAGGGCCGTGGTCGGTAACACAGAGGTGAGGGAGAAGGGAAAGGAGAGGGGAATGGAGAGTTTCTGAGTGTCGGGCATGCAAACATACAGGAGATTCATTCACGGGCGACCAGAGAGTTTGATGTTATAATATCGTTATATTGTTGGAGCAATCCCCCCCCGGTCCGCGGTAAATTGTCAAGCGTTGACTGGTCCGCAGTTAGAAAAAGGTTGGGGACCACTGCCTTAAGCTACCTAAATTCAACAATAACAAGGTAAATGTGGTTTTGCATTCTATGGGCTCTTTAAGTCTAGACTCAAAACTTTTCTATTTACTGACCCCTTTAGTTAGGGACCTTTAGTTAGTAGTTAGGGATGGTGCATGGTAAGCCACACCTCCTCAAGGTATTATTGGAAAGCACTGCCTCTGCTGTAAGCTCCCGTCCAGGGCTTGGTGGCCACTGACCATTCCTTTGGTGGTGTTGGCTTGTTATACATTATACCTTAGTTATGCTGCTATAGATTGATGCCGCCACAAACCACCCATCTGTTAAGCCGTATAATTTTCACTCTGTCTTTCTCCTCCTCTCTCTCTCCTCTCCACTTATTTCTCTCTCATCATTTAGCCAACATCTGTACATGGTTGCACATGCAATATAACTCACATTCTCTGAAATCTGATAGAGACTGTTCTAACTCATCTCCTCTCTGACTTTCTATGCCAATACCACTCTGCCATGAGTCATCACTGCATTCTACTGCCTGATCCTGCACCTTTTGCCTCCTAGGCACCCAACCAACCCCACCGAACATGCCATCCTGCTGAGGACCTTCTTCCAACGTTTCATCCGGCGGCACTCCTGAAAGGTCCTCAACCCACTCCACGGTCCATACCACTGCCTCCATGCTGAGGGTCACTCCTGCCTTCCACTGCCTGATCCTGCATCTCTGCAGCTCCACAGATGACCCTGACATGATTGATACAGCCTCCAGCTGGCCCCTGGCTTGACTGCTCCTAATGACATGGGACTATATCCTGGGATTATAATGGGACTCCTATATTACTTTATATATACCACAAATTTCTTATAATGTGTACCTAATGGAATAATAGTGGACTACCGTATTTCCTGAAATAATGGCCGGGATCAATTAATAGCCGGGCCTGGTTTAATGGCCGGGAGCGTGGCCGATACGTGCATTTAAAGGCCGGGCCTGATATACAGGCAGGGCCAAAAACATTAAGACATTTGGCAAATGCAAAGAAAAAACACAATATGTATTTCCAAGGAAAAATAAACTAGCCCATCTAATATTTAAATTTAAAGCAACACACCACCGTTCTTCAATATTGAAATATGTTCCTCCCCTAACTTAGACGAGTTAGGCTACCTATCACGTCTCAGTGGTGCAATGATACATTGTTAGCATTTAGCATACAGTCAATGGCTTAACCCAGTTATTTCAATGTAGCTACATTTTAGTTTGTGTTACCATATATCGTAGACCGCATTTAAATAGGAAAGATGTGGACTTGTTTGGTCGCTTCTAACTTCAAGGCTGGACATTATGGATATGACAGTCATTTAAAGTAAGTGAAGTGTCACTGAAACTTTATGGATGTGTGGGCAAAATCGCATACCTTTTTCTCTGTACATTTACTGCGCAACGGTATGTCACAGCAAGATGAAACGCATATCAATGGAAAGAACAAAACCGGGGCTTTCCATCGCTATATGGCAAATGTATGTGCATCAATGTGTTCTTGAGAAAATAATTTATGAATGTAGCATTAATTTTGTAAACAACAAACGTTGCTATCACTGCATTAGCCTACTACCGAGTCAAATAACTCACAACACTCTACTACTAGATCGATGCAACTGTACTATAAATGAATATGAAATGTTAGGAAATTAGGACAATTTCTTCCTAACCGACGTTGCTTCATAACTTAGGAACGGCAGAACTTGCCGATCTTTACAGGATAGTCCTAAAATGTCTTAGTTGCAAAAAATGTAATCCAGGTATATTTCTGCATGGTAGGCTACCATTTATAATATTGATATTTTATCCTGCTGCATCCAACACTTGTTGTTTTCTGTTTTTCTGTTCCAATGCATTCCTCCATCAAAAGGAGAACGCAAAACATGTATCCAGTCGTTCAAAAGCATGCAAATGTGTAGTAACCAGATCAGGCCACTTGAGGGGATGCAGAGATGGAGATGTATGTTTTGAGTAAGGAGAGAGCAGAAAAACAAACCCTTTATCAGTAATGATAATAATAATATAAAATCGTAGCCTACATGTAGTTCACCGTAATTAAAGAGCGCGTAGGCCTTTTCTACCTACCAGGTCAATAAGAAATAAAGGCCTGCCTGTAATTAAAGCCTGCCTAAAATTAAGGCCTGGGCGTTGAGTGAACTAAGTAAATAAAAGCCCCGGACATTATTTCAGGGAATACGGTAATCACCATCTGAGACTGAAAACCTGTTGCTCATTGGGCCTCTTTGTGCTAAGCGCTTTGAGACATGCCTTTTGTAAAAATGTGCTATATAAATAAAATTGAATTGAATTGAAATGAAGATATGCTCTCCATATGACACAGCAAATAACACTGATGAGCAATCAGAGCAGATTATGATTATTATAAGGACTAAGTATGATAAAAAATGATGCAACACCTCTCTGAAGATGTAGCTCATCCATCAGAATTCAATCTCCTCAACAGTCACTCCAGCACAAGCCTGAGTCAGCTAGTTTTCAGTAGCATGATCGCACCCTGGCAAAATATTGATTAAATTACATGAATTATTACCGACAAGTGGGTTTAATGTTAAATGTTAATGATGACACCGTTTCTCATTAAACGTCAGGGGCACGGAGCCACGGACCGTCATATAATCTAATGGCACTGCATTATGCAGGGTGCCAGTCACCGTTCTGACTGCAGGTATGTTCTGATGATGTGTTATGGATGTGGGCCTCACCTCATCCCTAAAGGAGAATAAGACAGGGGAGGGGAAAGGGTGGGGTGGGAGGTCAACATACTTTCTCCTTCCAAAAGAAACAGAGCCCACACTCAGCAGTTTGGTGAACTTCCTCGAGGCCCCAGACACAATGGAGAGACCTGCTTGCGCAGAACGCTTGTTCCGGAACATTGTGAGCAAGCACAAACTAAAAGTTGTGGTTTAATAGAGCAGAGTATGTTTTTTTTGTATATACAGGGATGGGAGCAGCAGTCGACCTCCACCCATCAGTTTAGGTGTTTTCTTCTTCCTTGTTTTTTTAAAAACCTACTGTCTTTCTTTCCGTGCCTGAGCAGACGGCTTCAGTCAGCGTTCAATCATGTCAATGTGTTATGGGAGCCTGGGAGAGGGCTCCTGTAGAAATCCAAAACAATGGGGAGCCCTTTCCATCAATCACCAGCACGGCACACAATAGGACAGTTTCCACAGGGAACTATTACAGCACCCTAGTGCTGATATTGTGAGCAAAATATTATGGAGTGAAGTAGGGGGTGCCACGAGATGCAAGGGTGAGGTGAGATTCAATAAAATTGCAAAACAATGAAGTATGTGTGTGTGTGTGTGTGTGTGTGTGTTGGGGGTCTTTGGTGGGTTCCCACTGCAATTAAACATTATGGGGATTCACCGCCCTGCCAAAGGAACCCGGGTTGTCTTCACAACGCTGGAAGCGGGGTTGGGAGTGGTGGGTTGGATGTTAGGGGGGTGGCGAGGAGAGCAAGCTGATTGGCTAACAGAAGCGGCAAGGGAGCTCCCAGAGAGATCATGCCTGTCACCATCGCCGTGGTGCCCGACCGCTGATGTACAAGAGAGAGAGTGAAAAAGAGAGAGCAGTACAGAGAGAGAGAGAAAGAGAAAGGGAGAGTAAAATAGAGGTTGAGAGGGAGGGTGAGAGAGAATGAAAGAGAGTGAAAGAGAGCAGAAGCAAATAGCGGTTTAAGAGAGTGGGAGAATGGGGAAAGCATGAAAGAGGGAGAGAGAAAAATAAAACAAGAGAGCGAGCAAGAAAGGGTGAAAGAGAGAATAAAACAACAGAAGAGAGAGGCTGAGAGAGAGAGAGGAAGAGAGAGAACAAGAAAAAACCTGAGAGAGAAAGAGGGAGAGCGAGAGAGCGAGCACAACAAAGATGGTGAGGGCGGAAGAATGAGAGAGATAGAAAGAGAAGAAGAGAGAGTGAGAGAAAGAGAGAAACACAGAGTGAGAGAGAGACAGACAGAGTGTGAGAGAGAGAGAGAGAGAGGGAGGGAGGGAGAGCAAGAAAGAGAGGTGGATAAAGAGGAGGAGAGCGAGGGCCTAACCTCTGCACAGTGGTGGGTGATAAGTACTGGCATGCTCATCTGAAAATTACATGCAAAATTGTTTGGTGTGAAGGATGCGTTGGTGTGCCCTTCACATGCATGTCATGCACTGGAATGTGAGAGAGTGTGTGTGTGTGTGTGTGTATGTGTGTGTGCGTGCGCATGTTTGTGAGTAGGTGTGTTTGTATATGTCTGTGCAGGTGCATGTGTGTTTCAACAATATGCATGAGAGGATGAAAGGATAAAGCAGAGATCAGATATGAGAAAATTATGGTGGTGTGTGTAGTGTGTGTGTGTGTGTGTGTGTGTGTGTGTGTGTGTGAGAGAGAGACAGAAGGAAATGGGTTAGTAAGTGAAGAATAACACACCTGGTAGACATGGTAGGCGTTGGCAGCACGGCCCTGCAGAAATACTGAAGGTATCCACACATTCACGAGAGCACGGCTACTCCTGTGGAGGAAGGGGGGGAGGGCAATATGGAGAGAAGGAGAGAGAGAGGCAGAGAGAAAGAAAAGAGATGGGTTGAATGGAGAGAGATAGCGAGGAAGAGAGAGAAAGAGTTATGGCACTGTAAAAAGAAGAAACAGGGGGATAGCAGACAACCCACACAATGTATGCACAGACAGAAACAGCAATGCCAGCAATGACACAAGTCTACTGAATGCAGCGAGCACTGCCAGGACACCTTGTAGCTCTTCCAGGGACCTCAAGGACATCTGCCACTTATGTTTCTCTTGCGACCAGTGAAAGAGCCGTGGGGAGCGAGAGAGAGAGAGAACCATGCCCGGCAGTATAGCAATACTTCCATTGTGTTCCACTCCATTCCAGAGCAGAAAACAAACACTACCATTTTCACCCTCCCCATCCCCTGCGACGACAAGCGTCAGGGAAAACCCACACAAATCGCTGCCCTGATTAACCCGCGAGCCTCCTGATGATCCACGCCGTGGGCTTGCACAAACGCTGCGCAGCCTCGCATCCGTGCCTATATGGTATGTTAATGACAAGCCTCTTGTATGTTTAATAGGATTTGGCGGGGGCCAATCCTGTAGAACATGCTAAAGGATTTAGGAATCCAATCATTCTGTAGAGAAGTAGCCTAATCCTATTCCACCACAGAGGAGGCAAAGGCACACACACACACTGATGCTACGGTTTGATGGGAACATCCCAGGGCTGGCCGGGCGAAAACAAACCCTACGAAAAGCAAACGATTTTGTCAAAGTGAGATCCCCATACTACGGCGAAAACAATTGGCCTTTCAAGGGTCCAGGTAGGGCTCTTAGAAAATGTGAGCTACAAGTGTCTGTTCTAAGATGACAATTTTGTTCTTAAAATATGGTAGGGAAATATCTTTGGACCTTGCTACACTATATATAGAGTTGGCACAGGGGAAGTGGGGGGGGGGCAACCTGCTTTAAAGGGATGGTTCGGTTTTTAACACATTGAGCACCTTTCACAGGTTGTCTAAAATTAAATAAAGTGGTTGACACGAAAATCTTGATGATTGCTCCTGTCTCGGCTATTTGGGAAATATAGAATCACCTCTGCCTGCCTTTAAAATGGCTAGTAATGGGCATTTGTTGTTTCTATCCTTTAAACACTGGTTTAAAAAAAGTGCTACTCATGGAGTGATTAGTGGTGTTTGCTGTTCCAACCCAAGTCTCGTAGCAAAATACAGTTTCTGTCATGTTTTATTTGCCATTTTGTAAGTCCTATAGGGATCTATTTGCTCGTTCATATAAACATAGTGCCAAATAAAACATGGAAGCTTTATTTCGCTACGATACATGTTTTGAAACATCATTGAGCACCACTAACCACTTGGTGAGTAGCACTTTTTTAAAACCAGTGTTTTAAGGATAGAAACAACACATGCCCATTGCTAGCCATTTTGAAGGCAGGCAGAGGCGATTCTACATTTCCCAAATAGCCGAGACAGAAGCAATCGTCAAAATTTTGATGTCAACCACTTCATTGCATTTTAGACAACCTGTGAAAGGGGCTCAATGTGTTAAAAACTGAACTATCCCTTTAAGGGCATCAATGGACAGGTGGACAGAAGATGGACAGCACAGGGGCCCTTCAAGCTGTAGTGGAGGAGAAGAGAAAATGGTTGTTATTTCAACCACCTCAGCAAATATGGCTCATTAGCAGTTATTTCATTTTTTATATTTTGGAGGGGTAGGAGAGAGGGGTGGGGCAGATTTTCGCTATCTTGGCTCGGCGCCAGTGGCGACCTGTTCACCAGAGTGTCAGGCACACTCTGTCCTCTACGCTCTCCACAATCAGCAAGCGAGAAAACTAGCATCTTGCGATCAGCACATGCCAATCCACACACACACACACACACACACACACACACACAGTATCTATTATTTTCTCACCTTCTCTGAACATAAAACAGTCTGCACAAATAGGACGGCAGCGGAGTGCGGCAAGGTGTCCGTTTTGAGCACACACAATGAGTGACAGTCCCACAGGTGAGTGGCCGTCTGAGACCGTCTGCCAGAGAGCTGAGAACACTAAAGTGAGAGCTGACGACCTGACGACGATGTCTTCTTACGCGTCCCAGATACGTCAGTTTACATAACTCACCTCTGCACACCAAAAGGTATGCGATAATTAGAAAATGACAGCATAAGACACTGGTAGAAATGTGCTCTCCGTGAGGCTGGCGGAATTTCACACTGAGCCAGAAATAGGTGAGATCAGTGAGAGGTTCAAGTTGTCTGTCCCAACTTAGCGACAAACAGCTTGACACAAACATTAATGAGACATTATGCAAACAAGGGATGATTTGTTACTGGGAAAAAAAAGAAAAAGTTTTAAGAGGCCCCTTACGTCTCAAAGTCTGACAGGCTCGGGTCATCAGACGTCTGACTCAAGTCCCCAGGCATCTTCGTCCCAGAGCGGAGAGAGAATGGGAGAGATAATGAAGGAGAGACATGGGGGCGGGGGGGTGGAGTAACAAGGAGAAAGAAAAACAGGGTAACAAGGTTAATCACTCAATGTGGCCCTGCCATCTCGGTCTTGGGCACACACACACACACACACACACACACACACACACAGATACACGCACACACCAAAACAATGAGAGAGAGAAAACAAGAAAAGCAGCAGCTCACACCCTTGTTTTGCATCAGGTGCATGCGGGCTTGGATTAGGCTGGTGGAAACAGTCATCCCGCACTGGAACTCATCAAGGCCATTAGCCTGTGCCTGTGTGCGGCTAATAGGGGCCATTAGCGCTTGCAGTAATCACCCGCACCTCTGCCCATTACCACTGATCCCAGACCAGTGGTAACGATGCTGGGGCGAGAGAGGCTGGCACGGATGAATGATCCTCTCCTGTCAACACAGGGCTGGATCGTAGTTCCTTTAACTGGAAGTGACAGTCCGGACACGATCGGTTTTGAACAATGCCAGGGCTCTGGATATACAGCCATTATCAAAGGGGGCAAACTGTTCAAATACTTGTCAGGGTTGTGGCACGAGTGGGAATGAAGCACAGAGTCAAAGGAAACACTGAAGGCATCATGCTGAAGGCAGTGGGCTGACTGATGGCGCTACAGGACCGCTGCGAGAACACCAACGTGGGGCCATGGAGGTGCAATTAAACGCACCTCGTTTTCGAATGGCACTTTCCTGCACCTCCTGCTGGATACACATCAATCAACATCATTGGGAGTTGATGCATTACACCGAAAATGATCAGAATATCTAGAGTGCTAGACATCCGGAGACAGATCAGCCTCCAATACAGTGACGAAAAAAACAAACAGCACATAATTGAAATCCAATGAAGCTATTACCCAGGTGTATTCCGCCTTTGAGACGTGTTTGTATCATTGCAGCAGAGGCTAAGCCACAAAATGGCGTCTTCAGCAATCCCCTGAGTGGCCTATCTCCCGGTAGTGGGAGTCCAATATTAGTGCAATATTAGTGCACTTGGTAAGTCGTGGTGTATTCGCGCAAATCCATCTTGGGTCGGAAATAACAGAGAGGGTTAGCGACGGGAATGTCTTACCCGCCTGCTGCCATAAACCACAGCATAATATTCCCCATCTGCAACTCAATCGGACTGTAACGATGGATCATTTTCTCTCATGCACCTTGTGTGTGTGTGTGTGTGTGTGTGTGTTTTAATGAGAGTTCATGTGTGCCTGTACACAATTGGACAAATGGGCTTGTGGGTCTGCAGAAGCGATAAGCTGTGGGCCAGCGTGAGTGCGTTCTGAGCGCAGATTCATGGTTTTCTGCATTCACCTGTCCATGAAGCAAGACACTGTAGATGCTAGTAGGGTATGAGTGTGTGAGTAGGTGCATGAGTGAATGAGTCAGTGGGATAAGTGCCTGTGTGTGGTTGTATGTTGTGTGTGTGCGTGTGTGTATGTGTGTGTGTGTGTGTGTATGTGTTCACACACTTGCACTCCTGTGTCAGCACACCATCAGGGTGGCGAACTGTAATCATGTGCGGCACCCGGGTCAGTCACGGATGGCAGGTACAGTAATGCAGCCAGGGAAGAGATAAGAGGCCCAGGGATCGGATCAATCTCACCCCTGCGAAAGAGCAACCTTGAGCAGGGAGCTTCAAGCACCGCGACCCCCGCTTCCAATCAGCTCACCCAGGCTTAGATCCAACTCAGCGCTGCGCTGCACTGCACACAGGCTCTGGCCACACACTTGTACATGTACACGACTTTACTTAGTGACCAGGACAGAGGGGACGTGTGTATGTGTATGTGTGTGTGTACACACATGTATGTGTGTGTGTGTGTGTGTGTGTGTGTGTACGTGTGTTAGGGGGTGGTGATGGCAGAGTGAAATGAAGAAAAGATAAAAGGCTTAACTGGACATCATAGCCTAGCAAGTTCACCATCAGGAGGCCACACTGTTTGTGCAGAGGTGTAGATAAGGATGTATGTATACTACATGTACTTTGTGTGTGTGTGTGTGTGTGTGTGTGTGTGTGTGTGTGTGTGTGTGTACACCTCTATGTACTACGTATGTTAGTGAATGCATTAGTATGCATGTGAGGACATCATGTATGTTGGCAAGTAATATGTGTGTCTGAATGTAAATGACTTAAGTACATGCAGATGATGGCAGACGAAGGAAGATGCAGTACTGTATGTGTTTATACAGTATACATAACATAAAGCAGAATTACTGCATTAGTACCACCCTAAATATTTTACAATAGAGTTTTCTATAGTTGGTTATTTAAAAAAGTGTTTTTGTATTTGTGTGTGTAATATATGCATAAGCAAATGACTGTGTATGTGTGTGTGTGTGTGTGTGTGTGTGTGTGTGTGTGTGTGTGTGTGTGAATGAGTTAAAATGACACTATTTGTGTGTCAGAAAGACAAGGTGGTTTCCACTACCCAGGCACAACCCTCAGGCTGTGAATGCGACCAGAGGCAAAACCTGGAAAGTGCAGAGGAGAAAATGGCAGCACTGTAGACACAGTCTCCCTGCAGCTCCACACCGCCGCCTGCTTGGAAGCTAGACACACGGGCGCGTCCGAGCGCAAGAGCTCATTTACCTGGCAGCCCCTGTGTGCGCTCCTTATAAGAGGGCACATTCCATCTCTAACTGCTCTTAAAGTCACCCCCGTTCTTTTGCTGGAGATCACTCGTTTTGTTTTTTTTCCCCCCCCCCCCCCCCCCCATCCCTCGTTACTGCAAGGAAGCAGAAGCAGACTTTCACTGCGTTCGCTGGCATGCTTATTTCGGAACCACCGTCACTCATGGAGGTGACAAGTCGGAGGCCCCCCTCTCACCACCCGTCGCTTTTAAAATGACAATCCTGGCCTTAAAAGAGCCACATGAGCAGGAGGAAATCGGCGGCGGCGACACGGCCAGTTAGCGTTATAAGTCACAGCGGAGGAAAGGCCTCCGACAGATCATTGGCTCGATTGATGTTTCATGGAGCTAAATTGCTTTCGTGTCATCTGACAAATCTGCGTCAGCTCCTGGATGCCGCATGCCCTTGAGCGCGCGATGGTGTGCTAGGCAGGTGTGCCTCGGCAAAGTTCTGTGTCGACAGTGAGAGACAGAGCGAGCGAGCGAGAGAGACAGAGAGAGAGAGAGAAAGGGCAATTCAGAGCAGAACATTCTGTGTGCAAGTTTTAAAAAAGAGGCTGTTATGCCATTCTCTGTGCGTGTGCGTGTGTGTGTGTGTGTGATCACTGTGCCAAAGAGAGAAAAAGAGGCTGTTGTGCCATTCTCTGTGCGTGTGCGTGTGTGTGTGTGTGTGTGTGATCACTGTGCCAAAGACAGAAACAGAGGACAATGGAGTACATGTCCTCACTGTAGGTTTAGGGGTTTGTGATGGAGAGCGAGTGGGAAAGACAGAGAACAGTCTCATGGGGGAGAACAAGGAGTAAAGGAGAGAAGAGGAGAATAAAACAGTGGAGCACCATTGACCTGGATGCTTTTTGTGAAAAGCCACAAACCAGGTAAACTGCATGAGAGCAACAGCAAAGGAGTGCATTAGAGAACCTACTGAATGGGACTACCGGGTGGCGGTGTATGTGTGGTGACAGAGATGTGGATAAATTAGAGAGAGAGAGAGAAAAAAAGAGAGAAAGAAAAACTGAGGGAGGGGGAGAGTGGAGAGAGGGTGAGTAAGAGAGACAAAAAGAAAAAGGGACAAGTTTGAAGAAGAAAGGGCTCTACTCACCGGGCCACGGAGGTCAATGAGCTCCTGTCTCATCTGGCTGATCAGGTGGTCTTTTGCCATGAGTGAGCGGTACAGCCTTTCATTAAACTCAATCAGCTCTCCATGCATCTCCGCCACCTGAACACACACAAACACACACACACACACACACACATACACACACACAAAGAGAAAAAAAGAGAGTTGGAGAGAGGAAACAAATCAGATCCAGGTGTGTAACAACGTAATTGGAGTCTAAGCTTCTGGCAAGAAAACTCTACTCCATCACAGCGCATCTACCTGCAAGAACAACAAATGAACAGCGCACACAGAACCACCACCAGCCCAGACGTGCTATGCACTGAGAATTACAGTTTACAGGAGGCATTTAGAGGCATTCAGCATCCCTAAGTGGCTAATTAAAGCTGTATAATGCAGCCTTTTGACATTTGAATTCAACAAAATGTCCATCCCACTTGCATGGCAATTGCACAGTGGCTTATTTTTTTTCAAATAAAACACAGGATTTATACAAACAACTCTGACACGCAGAATTGGCTCCAGTTCAGCCGCAGACTTGTCTGGAGGTACGTTCTTTTTTGGCCGTGAGTCAGTGCTGTCAGTCAGACTCGGCGGTGGCACAGTCAGATGCCCCCTCCCCCATCCACCCTCCCGGCATAAACCTGCGAAGCCGCTTTCTCCTCCACCTGCCGTTTAAGATTTGAGAAGGTGACTTGGCTGGCGCAGGGCAGGTTTTTTTAAGCACGGGCTCTACGCAAGCGTACTCCAAACTATTTCCATCAATGACGAATGATGGCCTGAGCGTGGATTAATGTTGTTTTGGGTGGGGGTGGGGTTGTGGGGGGTGGGGGTAGAATGAATGTAGGGGGGTGAGGGAGCGTTAAAAATTGCCATTCCAAAAAAAATAATAAATCCTCTTCCATGTTTCAAACAAGCTGGGACAAGAGAGGTGTGGGGTTGTGCTCAGGAAGTGATGGTATATAAAAAAATAAATAAATATAAATAAAAACAGTGACGCAATGCGTCGTCTGGATCCCGAGTATTGCCTTTGTTCTCGACATCTCCCATCCCGACTGCTGGCAGAGCCTGAGCTGCCATCAGCTGTCACGCCGGCAAAGTGACAGCGACACGGAGACGGGTCGCTGTCAATAGCGGTGCCGGCCCTGCCAGGCAGCTGCGGCCTCTATTCATTTGTTTATGGAAATGAAGTGTCAGTGTGCATTTGGGCCGGGCGCTGCACCGCATGACAAGTGAATTATGTCAGCTCTTGACAAACGGCAGCAAGGGCTCTCTGGCACTCCCTTCTAGAAAGTTCGGTGTGAAAGAGGTGGTGGTCGGCGTGTTGGTAAAAACTGTTTGTGTGGATGTATGTATGTGCAGGTGAAATTCAAAGTGTGACAAAGCAGTCCCTGCTAGGGTGGACAGAGTGAGTAGCAAGAAGACTATTGTTATGCTCTCACTCGAGACCACTTCTCACAGTTTGCGCAAGAGCAGTGTGGGTAAGGCAGAATCACAATGTAATTAGCCTGCTTACTACGTTATTACTACTCTAGCAATGAGGACTAGGAGCTGTTACTGTGAGCCAAGCAGCAAGATGGTGGGCAATTACTGTTCCACTTAAAATCATCTTTGAAGTCACTGTGTATTTACTTCCTCATTATGTGTTCATAAAATCATAGGTTGTCTGTAACTTTTGGGGGGGGGGGGGGGGGGGGTGGGGATCACAAGGTCCTATCAATCAATGGAACTAATCAGCTTGTTGTTAGCCCCGGATGTTTGCCGCTACCCATCCCCATTTAGCGAAGCCTTCCTGTCGAAATGTGCACATCTGCCTGGCAAGCAATTAGCTAATAGGGCTGAAGAGGAACAATCCACAAAGGACCCCCTCCACCTTCGGTACCCATAACACCACCACATTGGCGAATACAGCCATGACCAGCCACCAGCAACTTCAAATGGGCATCTTTATATACAGCAAATCCACTACTTATGACACCCCCCCAACCCAACCCTTCTTGTCCAAGCTTTAAATAGCTTCCGGTTGCCTGCCGATTGTTTGCTTTGAGGGGTGGGGGGAATTTCGTTGCATATCTATTTTTGCAGCGCTGCTTACTTTGACAACTTAAGATAGCAAATGCTTGGAACGTCAAAATCACATAAATTAATAAATAAAATCGTGACCTTGTCTAAAACACATGAAAAGCCAGGGTAGCTGTGGCTCGGTGCAGTGAAAAGCGCTGCTTTTTTCCCTCTTTTCTTTTTTCTTGAAGGCTTTTGTCGAGAAGACACTCACTCGTCTGCCATCGCATTTCGAAGCGGATTTTGAATTTCAAGAAACTGGGAGTGAACTCATGGCCTCCTTGATGTTGCTTAAAAACTGCAGATGAGAAGAGACAAAAAGGGCACACTAATACGCACACACACATAAACACATGCACACACAAAATGCTTGTCACATGTCCCACACAAGCAGTCTTCACTCTAATCCTCTGACAGAATCGAACCAAAGCTGTGTGACGCGTGCAGAGGGACGGGGAAGCAACATTTTATTTTTACTTTCTTATTTCCCTTTCTCTCTCTCTCTCTCTCTTTCTTTCTCCTTCTGTTTCATTATGTGGCTTTAACTTCCGCTCCTTTCCATGAGTGTGCCATTTGATGCAAAAAACAGGACTTGGCACAGTACAGCCTTGTGGCGCACAAAAACAAAAGTCCCACCACTGATCTATCATCAGCGTTAGCCTTTCATTAATGACACTGAAAGAGAGCAGAGACAACAGATCCCTGATCAGTGCTCCTGCTCAATGAAACATGACTCCCAGGTACCTCACCAATCTCCTCCATGCTCCACCCGTGCAGGGAAAGCCATTCATCATTTTCTAGTTTATTTATTTGTGGCCTCTGACTTTTCTCCAACCCACCGCCCATCAACAACCCACCCACCACCCGGCACCGTCCCTAACGAAAAAGGAAAATTCATTTTAATTGCGCGGAAACCCAATTAATTTCCTGCCCAGAGAGAGATAATCAGTTTGTTATTTTCTTGGCTGACTCCTTCACTCCAGCATGTGGGGTGCTTCTGTCTCTTTCTCTCTCTCTCCCTCTCTTTCTCTCCTCTATCACCACCCCCTTCCCCCTATTTATTTATTTATTTTTTTTAATTCCAGGCCTCCACTTCCAATTTGCCTGAGCGAGCAGAAGACTCCCACAGTCGCGGCAAACCATCACGGCTCATTACCGAGACCCTGTCCCAGGCTCAGACCATTCATCTGTTAGCATTACAAGTGGCCCTGGCTTTCCTGGTACCGTGCCGGTTGCTGCATTCACCAGGCCCATTCAGAAGCGGCCACAAAAGAACCCATAACCAAAATGAAATAAATAAAGGCAGCTGCACGTGCGGCACAGCCGACCACTTGATCGGTACAGTGATGGAAAAGCATCCCCAATCTGGTGTGAAACGCTCGCAAGGATGGCAGGTGCTAAACATGCAAATGAGTTCCATAATATACGGATACAGAGCACAAGGACACAGAGTGGTGAGCCTAATTAAAGAAAGGAAAGAAACGAGAAAAAAAGAAAAAAAAAATGAAAAACACAGTTTATTGTTCTGTTGCTCCGTTCTACTGAAGGTTGTTTACTTAAGGAGAGTAACATTTTTGCAGTGCCTTCGTCAACAGCTGTCATGACCCTGCCAGTCAAGCCGCCCTGCTGGTCCTTGAGGGTACTGGCAGACTTTGTTTTTGTTTTCGCCATGTGCTGGACACACCCCCCTCCCTTTTTCCCGCCATTTGTCTCACCCACCTGCCTTCCCAATTTGTTTGCTC
>JAGFZM010000023.1:1044622-1055421 GCA_017657215.1 Limnothrissa miodon
ATGTAAAGTAAAGAAAACAGGGAGAGGGAGAGAGAGAGAGAGAGAGAGAGAGAGAGAGAAAGAAAGACAGAGAGAGAGAGCGCATGAGATAGAGACACGAGAGGCTGTGCATAACAGCTAGTAAAATAATTCTCCAGCAAAAGAGGAGCAGGGAGGAGGGACACAGAAGGCTTATTGGGATGATATGCATGGATGAGGGGAAAGTCTCTATGGTCCTAGCAGACCATGAGGAGGGGGAGAAGGATGATGATGAAGATGATGATGATGACAAGGGGCCCGGAAAATACAAAGTGAATGTGGTGGAGGTGGAGGGCGAGAAGAGAGGGATTGGGGCTGAGGGGTTGAAGGCAGTGTAGAACTAATCTGACACTTGGCGTTGACTCCTGAGCCGGGCGAGAAAAAAGGAGCTCCGTCACGGCCGGCTGCCTCCGACAGGGGTAATGGTGCCGTCCACACAATGATTCAATTAAGATTGTGTCTGCGGGGAGACTGATGCAGGGAGGGGAGGAACGCAGCAAGGCGAGAAGAGCGCAGAGGAGCGCGGCAGAGCTCCATCATCATCTCGTCTTGTGGAGGAGGAACAAGTGCAGTTAACGACCGAAAAAAAAAAAAAAAAAAAAAAAGGCAAGGTCTGATTTGTACAAGAGGGCCACGTCAAGCAAAAGGTGTTAGCTCGTTTGCAGAGGTGGAGAAACCTTTGTTCTCGCTTTTGGCAGAGTACTCATGCCTGAAGTACTACTCATGATGTGTGAAACAAAAAGGGCAAGACAGAATTGTAGAACTTCTAATCACAGGAGCAGAAAAGGTCCCTAGAATATGTATTGGACTGTGAATATCTAAATCCCATATAGGAGGTGTCAGATGACAAAAAATTACACTTGTCAGACTAAATTCCTAGTATTCTAATGCCAGTTTTGGGGATTTTGTATCTAGTATTAATATAAAGAAAGGCAAATTTATAAGACGAACAACATAACATACCTACAGAGGATCCATTTGTAAGGTGTACAACATGTTTACAATTTGCAATTCGATTATGCCTGGTCAACCCAGCAAAAGACAGGAAGTCATTTTTCCTCGTCAAACTTTGAAAACAAAAACTTGCTCCTGGCACAGATGCCGCCTGTTTTAGTGACATGCCGAGTTCAAAGGAGAACTTAAGGCAGACTTAAAGGCCAGAAGCAGTGCAAACTCATTTGATCAGAGTATTTATGACTTCCTTTGCCTTTGATGGAGTCTGACGTGACCAATTCTAATTCTCAGGCCTGCCGCTTCTTTAACAGGGGGGCTCGTGAAGTGACAGAGGCGACGCATGCATTAAGTATTGATGTCTTCATCTGTTTGCCGACGAGACGAAACAAGACAAAGTGAGGCGAGACGCCCAGTGAGAAACACAAGAGAGAAAGGAGCTGGGGAGTCTTTTGAGTGCCCGTCTGCAAGCCGGAACGGAACACCCCACCCCCACCACCACCACCCTCCACCCGTCCATCCAGCTGGCCCCATCCAACACCCGCTCTCCCCTCATCTTCTTCCGAAGTCGATAAGAAAAGCCTTTCATTTCATATCAAATGAAATGTGCTCCATCCCTGATAGAGAATTAAAAGGCGGGACAGAAGAGAGAGAGAGACAGAGAGAGAGAGAGAGAAGGAGAGAGGAAAAGAGGCTGAGAGAGAGAAGGAAAGAAAAAAGAAGAAATCACTGTCACTGCATTCCATTAGCAAGTGTAATTTAGACATTTCCTATTTTGGGTTTGGGGAGAGATGGGGAGAGATAGAGAGAGAGAGAGAGAGAGAGAGAGAGAGAGAGAGAGAGTTTTTGCAAGTGAAAGAGTTAGTGACAGAGAGGGTGAGATGAGAAATATCTCAGTCCGGTTCTCGGCATGGCGATGAGTATCTACAGCCATTTATGCCCGCCCCTCAGCAAACATCAGCCTTTACCACAGCCAGTGCTGCCAGGTCTAGTCGACAATTTTTTCTTTTCACCTCCCACAAATAGGAAGACCGGTGATGAGTCCCGGCAGAGAGGGAGCCAGTTCAAGGCTCACCAGTCCTATTAGCACGCCGACACTGAGTTAGCGAGTGCTAGGGGCAGGTAATGACCTGTAAACACATTTCAGGGAGGAAATGGCATTTAGGTTCCATGTGCCGTGGGATGCTGCCTAAAGATGGATGGCGGGCATGGGCGCCGGACGCAGGCCTTGGTCAGCCTCATACTTCATGATTAGTGATCCTATGGTCATAGTCTGGAGACTTAAGCCCCACAGTTGTAATTGAGAACCAAAACACAAGCTTTTGAATGTAAGAAGAAGAAATCCTGTTACCAAGTTTTTGATTTTCAGGATGGCTTTGGCCCAGTTTTTTGAGAAGGTTAGAATACAGGAAAAAATAAACCTGTAAATGGTCCATCACTTGCTCACCAGCAAATGGTTAAAATACAAACTACGTATGGAAACGATACAGATTCAGGCCCATTTTCACTACATTGTTCTGTCCTATATAATAGTAAGTTGCTGTCCATAAAGACACATAAAGTGTGGTTTGTGACGTGAGAGATTGTGAGAGATCAGGGGACCCCTAAGCTACAGAATATCCTCCTAAGATTTAAACGCCAACCACAAAGCATATGCCAACAGACAAGACTAGGCCACCTTAACAGTGCATTGTGTGTCTCGCCAGGGTACACATCAAGTCCCAAGATGGGCGCAGTGAAAGCGAGTGAAAGGCATTCAACACATGCAAAATATCTGATATTTGTGTAGAGCTACATTGCACCGCAAAGGCAGGATACTTGAAACAGAGTGTTCCTCTTGAAGCGATTTTTTTTTGTACACTTCAGTTCTGTGAGGTAACTAGACACCTTCCACATCCACTTCACGCCTCCTGTTCAATTCACAGTTTTATCAGGGTTCATCTCCCACCAATTAAGAATTGGGTCCCCTCCTTAGTCATTAGCTACGCTTGAGTAGAGTGACACAGGCCACTAACTTTCTATGGCTTCTTCTGAGGATTTAATTGAAAGCCCGAAATTCAAATGAGTAACCATTAAAATTTGGTCCACAGTAAGGAAACCACATGCACTGTCAGAGATAAACTTTTCCATTAGTGTTTTTTGTCTTGTGCACAAAAGGCAGGATCGCTAGGTGAGCGCGCTCAGTGAAGATGTTTTTAAAACAGATAGCATTGCTAATGTGCATTGCTACCATCTTCAAGTCTTAATGAAAGCACTGGCCTCCAGTTGGACTGCAAGATTATCACAAAGTGCAGGGAGAAATGTCTTTCCGAGCAATTTAACACAAAATATTTCATTCTCCTGAGGCTCATTACAGCTGATCTACATTACAATAAGCTGCAATGGGGCCTCAAACTCTTCATCAGTGTGTAAAGATATTGCCCACAGAGGCTTGGCAATAAGAGTGTATGATCACTGTCTGGATTGCTAGGCTGCAGAATATATTCTCTGCACATACTGACACAGAATCAATCAATGCTTTCAGTGCACACACAGCGGGGTGAGACACACCATTATTTAATGAGAAAAAACACAATGAATATTTACTCAAGACTTTATAGACAAATTACTATGAGAAGGAAAAAAATCTTTCCAAGGCTTTGTTTTTTTTTCGGTACAAGGTGATTATCATAACTGAACTATCGAATCAAGGGGAATGTGTGATTTCTCTTGGTGTTTGTGTAAACGTAAATATCAAAATATCAAATTAAGATGACACACAATTTAGATGGCTCCATTTATTACCAAAATAAATGAAGCAATGATGAGCAACATCATCCAGATGTAAAACTATCCTATGGCCAGGGCGAGTTGATTCATACCGACAAATTCTACCCTATTTGCGTTCGAGGGGTGACACCAATGGACACACATGGGTACAAAATGCAGCTGTATGTAACTGGATAGCACAGCAAACAATTAGCAACAAACGAGTACAACTGCACCTCTTTTTGCTGCTATATACGTATTAGGGATTAGGTTCCAGTATCTCTGTATTCCACTTTATGAAAACAATCATGGTATGCACTGAACAAACGAGATGAGAGATCTTTGGAAGTCATATCAAGCCCAACTTCTACGCTCTGACCAAAACTAGTGTTGCACTGGCTAATGCAGAATACACTGTAACTACACTGTTGGCACCACAAGTTGGAACAATTGGCAATGAAAGAGAGGAAGACGCCCACCGCCCAACACAAACACTTCTCAAGGTTGTGATGAGGACGTCCAACAGAACGGAAATTAAGGGTCCGTTACTCACACAGGAGATGCATGTAAACATGCATAAACACATCATACAACCCTTGCATATCTGATTTAATCAGGTGGGCGCCTAATTAGGATTCCGACGGAACTGCCATTAGACATGAAGTCACTGCTGACAAAGTGTTTACATAATTACTGATTGGGATGAGGGTGGCTTCAATCACTGTTCGTCCTCCAGAAGTCATCTCACAGGCAATTCTGCTGAAGCGGAGCATTACCATAATCCTCTGCATGAAAACATGACATGCCAACGTAAGAAGTGTTTGAGAGTGTGTGTGTGCGTGCATGTGTGTGTATGTTTTTGTTGAGGAACAAAAAAGCCAAGAGCTGCCTCCTCCTGAATGGCAGTGTTTTGTAATGACGGACATCTAGTGGCAGCGATTCCGGCTATAGAGCTCCCTTAGCGGCTGAGATCTATGAGTCAAGCTGAGGAAAGTGTTTGGCTGGTGTCAACAGCTGTGGTGAATTTATGCCGCATGTCATATTCATGAGCTTGAGCAAACAAGGGAGACGAGAGGTAAAAAACGTACACGTCTCTCTCTTTCTTCTCTGACAAAGATGAGATGATCCATTCTCATCTTGATTAACTAATACCCTCACCTTTTTTTTCTTGCTTGCTCATTCTCTCTGCCTCTCCATCAAAGGCACCAACCATCATGTAGTCTCAAAAAGGACCTATAGCTCAGATTGTGATGTCATATCGAGGTCAAGAGTTCGTCCTAACCAAAATAAAATATACATGAAACGAGTTCAAGGAAATCTACACCCACCATTAATTAGTAAAGGCCATCTAATAAAGGAAGTGGACGTTAATATGGAGCAGTGGGAGTGTAGCATAAGGATAAAGATTTAGCCTTGTGATTTATATAAGATTCTTTTTTACATAACCTAGATTTGGAACAAAAGTTTTCCGCAAACTCAATTATTTAGCAAAGAAAACAGAACACGTTACCACAAAAACACAAACCATTCCCCCACAGTGGCCATTTGAAATGATGGTAGGACGGTAATGAGTTATCATATAACAGCTTTATGATCTCCAATAGTTTGAGGATTAATCAGCGGTTGAAAGCTTCCGATGTTTCTTCAAGACAAACTTGGATATATTGCACGAAGCAATTTCATCATACAGACAGAAAATTTCTTTCATAAGGGAAAATCTTCTTTAATCCCCGTTCGAACACTTTCTATCAAATCCTGGAACAAAGCCACACAAGTGAGACATTTAATTAAAAATCTAATTCAAAACATCGAACCATGACAAACTTTATTTATTTTAGAAGAGACTTTAATTTAAAGCAACACAAAACTATTTAAGCTAAGTCAAAGCTCGAGGATGCCAAATAAATATCACATACATTGCTGACTAGTTCACAGGCCGACGGGAAATTGTGATCTAAAATGCAGCTGCTTGAAACAAATGGCGTAAAAAAGTTGTCGATAAATGAGCAACTGACACTTCTCCCCTTTGAATCCAATTAGGGAAACTGTACTCCACAAGCAGCTGAATGTTCCTCCAACTGTTATCACAGTATGCGTCTCCGAGAGACAATGACGTACAGTGCACCATGATGGCTTGCGTTGAGTACTCGAGGCTTGCAGCTCTTTAGGCCCTGTCTAATGGTCTTGTTGTGCCTGTGAACTCTTTTCGCTTTCCGTTCGAGGCATGATGAGAGGATGAGGGCACAGAGGGGAAGGGGGAAAGAAAAGGGTAACCAGCAGAGATGTTCGATATGCCCCCCGCCACCCAAGCCAACCATCAATAGTGGGCTCTCAACGGGGCTCTGAAATAACCCCCGACGCCCATCCACTCAGACGTTCAGCTAATCTCACAGTATAATAAGAGCGGGGGAAGGAGGGAGAAGAGTGTCCTTATGCAAGTTCATCAAATTAAAAGAAGCCAAATATCAGATATGGTTCTTAGATGTGGTAGTAAGGCAACTTTTATTAAGCTTTAACTCGCAAACACAAATTCACACACACACACACACACACACACACACACACAAAAGATAAAAGTCCCACTGTTTACAGAATTCTGCAATATTGCCATCCCACAAGAAATGAACATGCTTAACACCACAGATTTAGTCATGGATGAATAAACCATCATTAGTAAGACCGTCATGAGCATTATCTCAAGATTTAAGTAGCAGAGTTGGCTGACAGCTTAGGGAGATCAGCATCGGCAGGGCTTGCCCTGGGGCCTCCTTACTGGCTCTGTGCAGTCCAGCTGATTATGTAATTGGTCATGCCCGCCGTCAAAGCTTGTCGGATCAGAGCACCCGCTGCTATTCATGAGCCAGGCACCTGTGCTGTCGATTGGGCACGTGCATGTAGTGGGTTGGATTAGGACATTTTTGTACTACATCTTATCTTGAGGGAGTGTTATTGTGTGTGTTACTGTGTGTTTTAGTGTGTGTGTGTACGTGTGCGTGTGTTTGTAGCACAGAGAGGTCCTTTGATTAGCTATGAGGTACACCACAGCATGCTCAGAGCATGGTTTAATCTGTGTGCATTCAGACAACCACAGGTAGCACAAGCGTACAGACGTTACCTTGATTGTTTCACTTCTACTTCCCAACTCCATTTCCTACCCCCACTCCACTCTCAGATTAGGCCTTCTCTTCAAACTCATCTCAGCTTTTCCACACACTGGCCACACTGGCCAAGTGTACTGAAGGAATGTGAAAACTGTGGACAATTAACTTTTTCTAACATCATCGGTTTGTACTTTCTCTAACAAACACCTTTTGTCATCGTTTATTAAAAGTAAAATTCCTCTCAGTCATTTGTTTAGGCTGCTATAGACATTGAATTTTGTTTTCTATGAAATGAACCACTGGATATTTTATCGTGGATATGGATATAATTTACACAGACAAAAAAATGATCTAAGATAAATTTTGGCACAGCAAACTAACAGATGATTAAGCCATAGGTCGCTGTTGAAGAAGGCCTTTTTTCCCTCAGGTTATCTTTAGGGTGTAAGTGTTTGACTGTCTTAATTTTGGACACACTGACCACAAAATTGTTCACCCAACCCGTTGGAAATGAGCAAGAAGAGGATTTCCTGTACTGTGCAACAAAATAGTAAGTAATTACAATGTAATTACACTACTAAATGACCCTTACAAAAACTATGCACTGTTTGAATATACAAACCAGATTCCAAAAAAGTTGGGACACTATACAAATCGTGAATAAAAACTGAATGCAATGATGAGGAAGTGCCAACTTCTACTATTTTATTCAGAATATAACATATATCACGGAACAAAAGTTTGAACTGAGAAAATGTATAATTTTAAGGGAAAAATATGTTGATTCAAAATTTCATGGTGTCAACAAATCCCAAAAAAGTTGGGACAAGGCCATTTTCACCACTGTGGCATCTCCCCTTCTTCTTACAACACTCAGCAGACGTCTGGGGACCGAGGAGACCAGTTTCTCAAGTTTAGAAATAGGAATGCTCTCCCATTCAAGTCTAATACAGGCCTCTAACTGTTCAATCGTTCTGGGCCTTCTTTGTCGCACCTTCCTCTTTATGATGCGCCAAATGCTCTCTATAGGTGAAAGATCTGGACTGGTCATTTCAGTACACGGATCCTTCTCCTTCGCAGCCATGATGTTGTGATTGATGCAGAATGTGGTCTGGTATTATCTTGTTGAAAAATGGGCTAACTGCATAGCTAATGTTCAAAGGGCTTGCACGGCTTTTCCGATTCGCTCGTTTTTCCCGGCTGTTTTCTATCACAGGCGAATACAGACTACAGGGGTAGGAGAGCATTTTGAAGTTGAGCATGCAAGTGCAACTTGGGCTGACCTATGGTAATGTAAAAAAATCAAGTATTAAACGGTTTATTTTGGAAGGAGACCTTTAAGGGCCTGGACATCAGAGGCATCCAAGTTTGGTTTTACGGCCTTGACCCTTACGCACAGAGATTGTACCAGATTCTCTGAATCCTCGGATGATGTTATGCACAGGTGATGATGATAACAACTGCAAAGTCTTTGCAATTTTTTGCTGGGTAACACCTTTCTAATAATGCTCTACTATCTTTCTGCGCAACATTGTGGGAATTGGTGATCCTCTACCTATCTTGGCTTCTGAGAGACACTGCCACTCTGAGAAGCTGTTTTTATACCCAATCATGTTGCCAATTGACCTAATTAGTGTTAATTGGTCTTCCAGCTCTTCGTTAGGCTCAAATTTACTTTTTCCAGCCTCTTACTGCTACTTGTCCCAACTTTTTTAGGATTTGTTGACATCATAAAATTTTGAGTCAACATATTTTTCCTTTAAAATGATACATTTACTCGGATTAAACATTTGATCTGTCATCTACGTTCTATTACAAATAAAATATTGACATTTGCCATCTCCACATCATTAGACTCAGTTTTTATTCACAATTGTTTAGTGTCCCAACTTTTTTGGAATCCGGTTTGAATATTCTCTTCCTTAATAATCCTAAACCCCCAAAAAATAATAATGAAAAATGAGCCTTAGGATTTCATCATTGTGGGCCAACATAATCCCTTATCTGTGCTCCCTGTGGCTTTTCTTCATTAGAGTGCCTTTGCAGTATCGGACAGACTTCTAAGAGGACTGGAGGCGTAATAACAGGTGGTGGAACCACTTCGTGGCTTCTTACGTCAGCGGCAAGGCGGCAAAACACAGGTGGCTTTAGGGCTGTTGCCTGGCAAAGCTTTAAGCTTTTCAAAAACACACGCAAGTCCACGACACATCACTGTTGTTCATCCTTGTAGGAGGGGTTCGTAAGAGCCCACACTTGAAATATATTATTAGCGAGAAGTGGGGTGGGGGGACACACTCATTCTTAAAAGGCTTCACACTATGTGGCTAGAAGGTTTTCCTTTAAAGACTGACCTTGGGGGGGCAAGCTCTCTGTACAAATGATACCTGAAGAAAAAAGTAGCTACATACATGTGATGACAGGATTCTAGGAGCCTGTGGAGTTGACGGGCCATCAAAATGACAGGCTGGGTGAGAGAAGTGCCAGCGGGCAATGGTGGACCAACCACCTTCATTAGCTCCCACACCCCTGCCTCCTGCCCACGCAGGGGCACCCCCACCGTCTCCACCTGGCAACCTGTCCGTCCGCCCACCGAGGTCCAGGCCAGTGACTGACGGCACCTCGGCCAGGTCGCAAGGAGAGGTATATGAGGGGACGCTGTTTAACCCCCAGGAATTGATTAAAATGTTCATTAACACCGCTTGTTAACAGGTGAGCAGACGAGCGGCACCCCATGATCCCAACCGTCTGGCCTTTTCCGAGGGGTCCCTCGCACCTCCCCATCACACGTACACACATGCGGCTGCTTAATAAAGGCTCTGCTAGTGTCACCAGCACCAGGCCAGTGTTCTCGTTTCCAAAGGACACATAATAACCAGATTTTCCCAACGCTTCACTGACAGCATGTGCTCAAGCAACACAGCCGATTCCCCCTGCTATACACTGGCAAAACAAAATGGCTTCCTCAAACTGTGTGCCCAGCGGAGACAGGTAAATATGATCTAACTCGCAATGAATTTGCAACATGATATCATTACCGGTCCCCACTCTCCAGCCCCCATCACCTCAACTATCCCCCAGCCCTGATGAAAAATGCTTCCCACTGACTCATTAAGTAGAACTGTCAGTGGTGAGGCGAAAGCCCATTGCGTGTTTATTCATACTTAACTTCCAGTGTGATCTATTTCCTGCCCTGCGATTCATTCAGCCTGTCCATGGGATTTATAAATGGACACACTACATCATGTAGAGCCGGAGGAATGCCGCAGTGAATCCATCACAGGGTCAAAATGCTTTGGGAAAATCTCATTTGGAAGGAACAACCCAGAGATGAGCTCGCCAACAAGCACTCGTCAAAACAGGAGAGATTGGGCGTTGGTGCTTTAACGGGAGCTATTAAATGTCTCCACAGACTCGGAGGAGGTGTGTGTGTGTGTGTGAGAGAGAGGATGGGGGCAATCTTGGTTCTTAAGGGGTGCAATCTTGAAAACGCATCCCCTACCGTTTTGTCTTCCCAATCTGACCCAAATCCTTCAAAGGCGGAAGGGTGGTGAGACGTGGATGCTGACAGTAAAGCCAGGGGCTCGGCGGGAGCCTCAAAATCGACAGAGCGGTTAGCCGTCCTTGTCGGTCTGCCTGACCCCTTGTTTATGGCTGTTTAATCATCATGGGAGATTATTTGAGACGTGAGTGGGTGTGGAAGGGTGCACAACTAGGACTCAGCAAACCAAACTAAGCAAAGCTGTAAATGCATTGGCAAAGGAGGAAGAATCTTTTTATGACAAATAACTGTGGTACTCTAAAAAGCAGACTAGGCCTCGAATCTGCCTTAGATCGGCTTCTAAGAAGTTGAGAATTGCATTAACCGAAATAAGATAGGATACATCTATGCCTTCAAAAGGTAGAAATGGAATGTGATCAGCTCTTCAACAGGACTTGAGGGAAGAGGGTGGCTGTGGTGTGTGTGTGTGTGTGTGTGTGTGT
>JAGFZM010000023.1:1055521-1068862 GCA_017657215.1 Limnothrissa miodon
GTGTGTGTGTGTGTGTGTGGGGGGGGGGGGGGGGGGGGGGGTTGTGTTTGCTTCTGCGTCAATTTTCACATGCTTCCCTTCATCTCCTCAATCTTCAGCTGTGAGTCGACATCAAAGCGGCAAATAGTAAGGCAGCCCTGTTAGCCACCAAGACGGGGGGGAGGTTTGAGTGAATGGGTGCTGGGAGTGGAGGGGGTGCGGGAAAAAAAAGGCACTTCTCTGTTCACATGCAAAGGCTTCCATCTTCTCGTCTTTTGGCAGAATAGAAAAGAGGCAGTGTGGAGCGGCAAATGATGAAGCAAATTGGGAGACCCGATCCGAGACAGCAGATTGCACACACAAGGCAGTCAGCTCTTAACTGCCCACCCCCAAAGCTGGCTAATATGCACGGCAGCTTTGTGAGCCACTTAAACTGTGTGCTGGCAACAATCTGGCAATGTGATACACATGATGACAAAGGGGTTATTTTAGTTCAAAATATCATGAAGATACAAAATCCTATAAGAAAGCGGATGAACTGAGGTGAAAAGTATTAAATACGGCAAAATTTTTCCAGATATTTCTGATTGGACAACTGTTATTGGACTACTGTCCACACAAATCAACACATGAAAAGAAATTCTCAAAATTTACAAAAATTATGTCTAATATTGTGTTAATGTGTCAAGACTTTGTGCAATAAAGTAAAATGCTGACATGTTATTACAAATTCTTTCACCGCAAACAACTTGATGGAAAATTGTCATAGTATCAAAAAGACAATTCATGTTGACTTAAAGGCGTGTATTTTTCTATAGGGCCACAGGGGCATCCTTGAGCTATGGTAGGTGGTCAAAAGTTGAAGCAACACAAAATGAACCACTGACCACCACAATAACCATCACAAAACATATTATGATGCCCAAGCATCACATTTTCTTCCAGATCTATGAACCACTACCATTAAGATTCTATCCCTCTCTTAGAGCCAGGATCACTGACCCTCACCGATTCTGTGACTGGCCTTGCAATGAAAGAACAACCCAGGTGGTCTCCTCCACTGGGATGTGCTCTAATATTGAATACATTCCGATCGTTTTCATGGAATGTGCTAGAAAGACGCAATTGTCCATTAACAGGGCACGTGCAGGGGCATCCTGAGTAAGCCAAAGATGGAGTCAGCGCAGGGTATGCCACTCGACTAACAACGGCAAATGGTATGAGGTCAGCGTGATCCAGGGCTAACCGCGTATCAGCCAACACCAATAGCTTTTACCCATAAGAAAAAAATAAATCTATTTGCATTCCCACTACCATGCCAATGGACCAGCAGCACTGCCCTAAAACCTTAAAAAACATGTTGGTGAAACCCTATCCACTGTTGCAACTAGGCGGGGATGAAATGACTTCTTTGGTATGCCTGTCACCCCCCCAACCCCCCACCCCCCACTCTGGCACTTTGAATGCACACAAAGAGAATGGCTGAACAGCAAATTCAAAAGGGGCCTGGCATATCATGATTACAATTTTAAAATGAGGGTGGAAAAGAAAAGAAGACATTTCAAAGAAAGGCCAGGACGGCTGCCAAGAGAAAGACATTCACCTGGCCCTCGGCTGGCAGACACTTGCAAAGTGTTGTGTGGTCACAAGATACAGATGTCCCCATGGAACTATATTCATGAAAAAGGACATTTCTTAATCAAGATTTGAGGTGATTATTCTTGTCACTTTTTTTCCCCACTCTCTGCCGGAAGCGTCAGCTGGGAGGGACCCAAGGGGGTACTGGCTCTGGCGTGGAGCTGATAACTACCTTTTTTTCCCCTGTCCCTGCTAATGTAATTAGCGATTATTCTCTGGCTGAAATCTGCCATGTTAACTTTGTTTGCCTTTGATAGAAGCCGCCTTATCTGAATACCCTTTGCACAGCATGCTACCATCCTCAGGCGAGCTAACTTTTATTAAAAAGCACCAAGGAGAAGTTAATGAGTCCATGAGCACAGCTCAGAACAGGGGGGATAATGAGTCATTTCCAGGACAAATTTGGCTGCCCAAAGTGAAACAACCATGCATGGATCTGCACCATAAAAAAAAGCAGTGCTGGAGACCATTTCTTCTGGACCTGAGTGACCAAGGAGACTCAGAACAGAGCCTGCTAGCATGCTATGGCAACGCTACACTTGTCTCGACTGCAGACGTGAGCGGTGGGTGTCTTACCATCGTTGCCTTGGTTACCCTCCCTCTTCAGCATTTGGACCGCCCCCACATACTTCTTCAGCTGGACCTTGAGGACCTCGTTCTCCCTGGAAGACAAGATGGAAGATGTGGGCTCTAGTGAAGACCATTGGCAGAGAACAGACAGAGCAGTCAGGGGACAGAGTCACAATAGTTGTTACAAAAAGGACTAGAACAACAAATATTATATTTTGCTGTTCAGTTCAGATGAGACATGCACACTAAACAATATTTTTAAAGAGCAATGTATCTAGTTTGTTCCATCGAGCTGATTAAAATGGAACAAAAAAAATTGTGTGCCAGAGACAGAACATGAGTAAAAACTCATCTCCAAATTATTCAATACTAAATGCAGCCCTCAGCTGTATTAAAAAAATTGGACCCAATCCAATTCCCTGTAGTGATTTAAGACCTATTTCAAGAGTGAAAAACAACTTGCTTCAACAGATTAAAGCTAATATGTAAGGTCCCGACAGCTCAAACAAACCAGAAAACTTATTGCGCCATAAAATGGACCTCGCTAGAAACTGGACTTTTGAGTTCAGTTGCCATAGCAACGAATGACCACCAACACAGGGCAGGCAAAGTCTTAATGTAGCTGTCTGAGTTGTTCTGCAGTGTGCAAAAGGGAAAAAAAGAACTACTCTTTTCAGTCATAACAGGTGTTTGTGCCATACATCTTCCACAGCTTTCAAACTGCTTTTTAGAAACAGTAGATACTCTGTATCAGATGTTACTTCAATAGACCTCTTCTGATTCACCAACACTGCCCAACAGGGTCCTCTCTGCTCAGTAAAACCAAATTCAATTCAAGGTATTGTTTCTCTCCTTTATTTTCTTTTCTTTCCTAAGCTTGCTCCCTCCCACACACAAAACACATAGATAACGTTTTTATCACTGCTTATTGAGACAAGAGACCAGAGGGAAATGTGCATCCATGCATGTGTATGTCTCTGTGGGTGTGTAAGAGTGTGTGTGTGTGTGTGTGTGTGTGTGTGTGTGTGTGAGTGTGAGAGAGAGAGTGTGTACAGGAAGTCTGTGCCTGATAATGACTGCTTAGGTGAGAGCAGGAGCCGGAACAAGAGAAAGGAAAATCTATCAACATTGAGCTGTGATGCTACCTCAGGTGAAAAACGCTACCTGCTCCATTCTTGCCGGAGTGCTTTTGTAACCTGCTTATCACCTTCTATTCTTTCAGCACACAATGGCTGAGCTGGGTACACTTCCTCCACCTTCTGGAACTTTCTCAAAGGCCAATCCTCAATCATCATCTTTTGCACTGGTGCTCGGCACAATCCCACCAAGATTTAATTAAAGCTAATAAATGCCAGATCTCAGTGCAACAAGATGGGGGAGGAGGCTCAGCGGCTGAGCTCTAACTCTCATCACTAAACCCATGATTGTCCCTTCTAGGCACCCTTAGTATTTGCTTTCCCCTGTATTAGGCAGAGTTGTTCCCCCTCTCCTTCTTTTAAACCCTGGGAATTAGTATCCCACACAAGGGATGAGGCTGGAGATGTCAGACAAAAACATCTCTCTGAAGGCGTGGAGGGTTAAGACGTCAGCTGTGAGGTAAATAGCCCTGGAGCGAGGATCTCTTCTCTCTAATGAGCACCAACACAGGCAGTCAGCAGTGTCATTGATGCACATGCAGTCGTTTTTTTCACCTTTCTTCTTCTTTCATGGGGCTTCACGATTTCCTTTTGTGGGGTAATTAGATACATTTCACTCAGCGATTTCCCTGATCCCGGAATGACAATGCCAGGATCACGGAGACGGGAGGGGTGCTTTCGTTTAATCAAAGGAGCGGAAGCCCAGTTTTCTGGTTCATGTTCACAGGGCTCTATGGCATGAAAGGACTGATCGTGTTCTGCCTCAAACATAAAATACTGTGCTGGGAATCATCAGGGGTCACACAATAATAATCCTCTCACACGTCCTCTCACACGTGCACACTCACAATGGTTTTTACGCAGCGATCCACACAAACAACCAGGTGGACAATAAAAATCATACGGCCATTATTCTGGTTATTATCATACACCATTCATTAGGGCCCAGACACGGATCCAGCTATAGTGATGACGCCATATTATGGCAGCCTGTTACCGCAACTCCCTCTCGTATTTCACCTTTTCCACTGTGTTACACACTTCTATCCGCCTTTTGTGCCTACATGTAGCATATATTCGTTTTTTTCTATTTAATATTGCTAACCAACTTCAGTAGATGACTTACAACATTATTTAATGTATGTGACAAACAAAAGAACAGTGTAATGGTGAAAGCCTACAGACTACCCTGATCCCTTGTACCCCTTTCATTTAATCATTCACAAATCAAATTAAACACCTGGCATTTTCTGAATAGGACTGTTGGGACTTATAGAAATTTTGTCTAATAGTACTTGAATTAGTGACTCATTACATTACACTTTACATTATTCCACTTTTTTATTATACCCTTATATAGTGGCTCCACTCATTCAGTGACCCTGTGTTTTAACGCTAAACGCTTTACCCCACATCTTCACGATTAACAATGAGCGCTCTACTTCCCAACACTGCGGTAAGTACCGGAGAGGTACGGCTTGAATGTGTTTTATTCACTACTCTATGCATGTGAAGCATCACCGACTTGGCCGACCGTTATAAATTCCAATCACATCAAGCCCATACACACTCCATCAGTTTGCCATTTCCTACGTTCATGCACCACCTTGCTCAAGCCTCATCACATCGAGATTTATGGCCATGGATTTTTCTGGTTAGGGAAGAAAAGATGACGGGTACAAAGGCTTCCTGTTTAGAATCTAATCAATCTTGTGATTGTGAGAGAGCAATCCGATGGACTTCTATGTATAGAGACACGGGTGTGCAACCCTCTGGCAGGATGTGTAGCCTTCACAAGAGGGGACATTTGCCCTGCTAAAAAGCACTACAGGTAAATGGATTCAATGACCATAAGCCCATTAGTGGAATTGGATGATAGCAAAAAAGTATCAAACAAGAATTGCATGACCACTCCTTCGCCTACCCTCTTCTGGAATCAGAGAGCCAGAGAACGAGAGGGAGAAAGTGTGTACCTGTGCATGTGAATGTGTATGTGTGTTTGTCTGTGTGTGTGAGGAGAGACAAGACCAAAGTGTCCTATGATACTATGAGTGCCTCTGCTGCTGTGCCCTTCTGGAAAACTGAGGAATGGTAACACCATCCCAGCAAACGAAAGCAAACATGTTAAAGTAAAGTTAAGGATACTGGGAGTGTGTGCGTGAGTAACTGTGTGTGACATGTGTATGACTGTATGTGTATGTGTGTGTGTGTGTGTGTGCAAATGAGACACATGTTCCAGTGGCCTAGGGCACAGTAGGCAGTGTGTGGCAAGAACGCTGGGAGCCGCTTGATGGTCTAATGAGTATGCATGACGCCCCGGTTGCCAGAGCATGGAGGATCCCCCTCTGGTCCACCTCGGGGCAGAGCAGCCGGTTATAATGTCAAGCATGCAGCATAATGGAGAGCCAGCAATTGCGAAGAGGGACCCCCCACCATTAAATTGGGAGAAAGTGAGGCATCAGCGCCTTTCCCTGACCGGGCCTGGGGGTCAAATGTGTACAGACACAAGCGACATGCAAGGGTCAGAGTTGTACAGAGCAACTAGGAAGACAAGCTGACTTAAGCTGTATAAACACGATGACAAACAGTCTGTCCTTTTATTCGTCTTTCTTTTCATTCGTTCAGGGGAGAGAGAAAATAAATAAATAAATAAATAAATAAATAAATAAATAAAACCTTTGGCTACTTTTATAAGGCATGTACATTTTGGGTAGGTGTGGGGGAGTGGGAAAGTTGACAGTTGGTTGTTCTTCTCACCTTCTGCACTCAGCCTAGGATTTCGGTAATAATGCTATCCCTGGCACTGTAAAGACCTACTAAATCAGCACGTTTGCAGAAGCTAAACTGACGCAACCACAGAGGCCAATATGGCCCAGGCAGCTGACAGTCAGTGTGGTCTCCCTGTAACCTAGCTTCATTTGGCAGCTTGCCGTGGCTAAAGATGACCCTCTTTCTTCAGGCGCTCCTGTGACAAGCCGTCTGTTGCCCTCAACAGGTAGCCAACCACGCTGAGCTAAATGAATCTGTTCAATCCCACACACACATACACACAGGCAAGGGCACTGTGTGGAACTCAAGAACATTGTACAGCAAATAAAAAAAGCAAAGAAAATAAGGAGTAGAGTTTAGTTTACATTATATTGCTAACCTCAGACTCAGACTTCCTCAGTCAATTACATTTTTTTGCAATACACATTTTATGACATCTTTAGGAGAAATAGCATGTCTTTAGCGGGCCTAAAAAAAACATAAACAAAATAGGGGGAAATATCTTAATATCTTCTACTACAATCCTTGGTAAGCCATTGTCTGTAACGCCCAAAACTTCAGGAGATATATCAATTACAAGAGCTCCCCGTTGCATTTAAATGTATGTCAATATTAACAGCATTTGAAAGGTCTGATTCTTTTAGTAGAATTAAAAACACATTGGCATCCCTTCTGTCAAAGTCACACAACTTCAAAAGACAGAACACTACATGGCCAATGGTATCTACTTATTATTATGTTTGTGTGGGCAGTTCAAGAGAAGCCTTCAAGGGCAAAATCATGGTCATGCGGTTTTCACCACGGCCGTTTTCAAAGTTGTTTGCCATTCCATTTTTCCTATGATTTTGCAGCTTAGCCTTTGTGTGCGATATGCATTTCACCCATCCTTCTCCTCCCTTTGGTCTTCTCTCTACTGGTGTGATCGCACGGCTCCCTCACTTTCCTTTCTTCTTGTTTGCATTGACATTTATGTTTTCGGCAAGATTTTTTTGCAAGCAACTTACATTTGTCAACTATCTTCAGGGCCAGTTCCCCCAATAGCAAATTATAGTTAGGGGCCTTGCTCAAGAGCCCGATGGCAGTCAGGAGTCTAAACAAATATTTCCAAGCTACTAGCATGCTAATTCTCGAATCCTTAACCACTACACCACCACTACCGTCCACTGCATTCTCAGCCTAAATCTCTGCAAACAGTTGCATGATGGTAAGTGTGAGTGTGTGTGAAATGTACATGCAAAAAGGGGAGTACAGACGAGTACAGACACAAAGGTGTGCATGCAGTACGTGTGTGTGTGTGTGTGTGTGTCTGTCCATTCCATCCACACAAAGCACAGCTCAATCAATGAGGACCAGCGGTGAGCTGCACTCCAGACTCCTTCAGTCAAAGCTCACCTAGAGCTCCCACACCCCCTCCCACGCCACCCCTCCGCCTTATTTTTAGCCACTATTGACTGCGCCAGAGCTGAGAGGAGGTGAAGGCTTAAGTGAATGCATCAGGTCTAAGGCAGAGTGACAGTGGAAGAACGGAGGTTGCGAAAGAAAACAGAAATAAATGGACAAAGCGGACAAACAGATGCGACTGCCTGGCTACTTTAAGACCAAGCAGTGCCCCGGACTATTGTTGAGCACACACTCACAAAAAAAAAAACACACCACACTGACAAGTGAAATGGGGTTGCGCAGAAAATGCCTGAGTGTGTGTGTGCATGTTCAAATGCAATTGTATGAAACACTATGCATTTGTGCCTCTACACAAACTTGTAAATAGAGAGCACAAGAGTACAAAACATGCATGCAGTACAATTGCTGGTATTACACAGGAAAAAAAAAAAAAAAAAACTAAAATTACGTTTGTGCACCAGTCAGTGCTACATTTTTCAAAGAGCTGCATTCATGTTCCACATTTTGAAGAGAGTGCTTGTCAACCGCAACCATAATGATTTTTCAAAAATGCCTTGAGTGTATTCATTGACTGAATTTTAAAAACAAACTCACAGACATCCTGCTCCTCTGTCAGAATACAGTGCACTGACAGAGAGTCCTGTGGCTGTCTATTCGCTACTAACCACATTACCATGCACACACACACACACTTTCAACATTGACGGAAATGCCATCTGTTTTTACACCATGAATGAATGTGAAAGGAAATTGTGTTGTCCAGACTGCATGCATCAAAGGGTTCGGTGCATACCAAGTCCAAGTAATGGTATTGCCCACAGACTATTGGCAATTCTAGACGTTTGGCTTAAAATTATAATTTGTTCAGATAAAACTATACTTTGATTATCTTCTTTTTGAAATGGCAATACTGTTTTTTCTTTCGGGCTGACATAAACAGACATGCTAGGTCTAGGATGGCCAGGATCTGTGTGTGTGCGTGTGTGTGTGTGTGTGTGTTTGTTTACCTGCCCAAGGCCTGCACTTTGGCTGCGTGTCTCTCTTCCAGCTCGGCCAGTTTAATCTTCAGGGCATCCACCTCTTGTCTGAGTCCAGCTGAATGCTCCATTTCCCCATCCAAAAGACTGCGCAGTGATCTGCAGCCCATAAACACACACACACACATACACACACACACACACACAATGTCTAAGTAAGAAAAATGTATTTATACAGTATAACACATTTACAACCAAAATGCTTTACAGCAAACAAGTTTCAGTCAGAGCTGCAAAGAGAACATCCAAGGACAATGACCATGGTAAAGACACGGTACAAAGTTGATACAGTACAGAGACGGAGACCTCTGAAACCAAATACAGGATCACAACTGGCAAATGCAAGCCAGAACAGGTGTGTTTTTTAAGTGAAGATTTAACACCAATCACAATTGCAATGTGGTAGATTTGCTCCATAACCACAAAAAGTGATTAATCAATGACCACCACAACACCTCTCACTTTTTTATACACCCCATCATTTCACAGTCTCCTTTCACATATTTTTATGAGCTTGTAGACCTAACCAGCTGCATGTGGTGGAGTTTTTGGAATGTAATGAAGTAATATAGGGATAGAGCCGAACAGACATGGCTTCTCAAATTAAATAAAATGATAATTCATGTATGACTAGGCACCTCCACTCATTAATTCTTGTGCTGGCTTTTAATACCTACCACTCAAAATCAAATCAACTTCTAAAGAGGTCATCAAAATAACGTTATGCTCATTTTAATCATGGTGACGGTGGATAAACAGAAAACCAGTTCAGGGCCTCAGCTGGCTTTTTCCGTAGATGCCCCACCATACACATACACACTCACGTATTCTGTTCGGAGAGCTCATCCTTCCGGTTCATCATGGCCACTATGGCTTGCCGTAGCTCAACTGTGGGAACAGGGAGAGGAGAACAAAGGCTTAAATCAGAAGGAAAGATATCAAATAAAGCCTGACAAATTGAGAAGTGAAAGTTGCTCAAAAGTGCCGGTAGTCTCTGCAACGTCTGGAGATTTAGTGGCCTATAAAAAAGTACCACTTTGGAAAGGAGGCAAGGGAACAGGCACTTCTACTTTTTTTTTTTTTTACTGTGATGTACCTTGACAAGAGACAAAATACCATTTAATTTGCTCAAGCCCTCATGGACATTCATCTGGTTTTAACAAATCTTTAAAAATAGGACAAATGTATCCCCAATGCACGGCTAAATTTGCATGTTCAGTGTATGCATGTTAGATTTATATGCCCTTTCTATGGCCTGCATATGTATAGTCTGTGTGTGTGAGTGTGTGTGTGTGTCACAGTGGAAGGAAAGGAGGGGTTGGGTAACTCGGGTCCAAAGTGGGGATATATTATTTTCCTTTAAATATTATATAAAAGAAAGTCATTTTTTAGAGGTCAATGTCAAGAAGACAGAAAAAAAAACTAATATTGACTTTGAAGACACATGGAAACCTCTGTAACAGTGTCAATTAAAGAGGGGATTGTCGAGAGAGCGACCTCATACAAATCTGGAGGTTGTTTTTAATGACAAACGGATAGGGCCTGACCATGTGTCTTCATTGTTGGTCAAACTGAGTCCACGACTGTACTGTACGAGGAAGCTGCAGTCTTTTGATGTTAGTTTGGAGATAATGAAGACGTTTGCCAAGTCTGCAATATGCAATGTGTGGAGCTGTTGCGGATGGGGAGGGAATGTAGGGGCAACTAAAAAGAATAGGATAGACAAACTGAATTTTCAAGGGCAGGTAACATGGCAGACAAGTAAGGCAATAGTAAGGCAAGACAAAGCAATTTTTATTTATATAGCGCATTTCCTACACAAAGGAATTTCATTGTGCTGTGAAGGGCCTGGGCAGCACTGAAAATTACATTAGACACTGTGTACTATCACCGCTTGACCACTAAATGACCACTAAAATAGAATGCAGTGGTCGGTTAAGAGCACTTTTGACAGGCACTAAATGGTACACCCTCTCTTTTATACCACGCGCGGTTAGGCAGCAAAATAAGCATTTAAATTGCACATTAGTAGGATCTCCCTAACTGTATGTCTGTTGTATTTTCTTTTATTTGTAGTATTGTTTTTATTTATTTTGTGGTCATGATGTTTAGCATAACGTGAAACTATCATGAAATGGATGAAATAAACTTGACCTAACTCAAAATGGAATGGGCGCTGATTATTAATAGGGCCCAGAGTTTGGCGCTATGCCCCTGTGTGTTTGTTTGTCTGTGTGTGTGTGTGTGTGTGTGTGTGTAGAATGAAGAGTGCTTGTATATGTGGGAGAATGAATAGGAAAAAGGGTGGGAGAAAGTGTCTGCACATATATTCCCTGCTGCAATATAGTAGAGCGATGCTAGTCCCTATCTGGGTGTGTGTGGTCATTGTTGTAATTTCTCTATTTTGTGTGTTTTTGTATTCTAGTTTGCCTATAGCCCTCTGTGACTGCAACAAGATTAATCTGCAGGCACTTACACTCAACCTTTCTCCATGACCACAAAAGGTCACAAACGACCATCCTTGATTGGAGCCGATTTGGGACGAGTTGGGCTCCAACTCTAGGTCAGGTTCAGGGGAAAAATAGGATGCACACTGAGAGACACCCTACGGTGCTTGTACCCAGCAACCTACCACGCACCCACCCCCGAATGCCATACCCAACATCCCCAAAATTATCCTTGACCTTTTTCTGGGCCCCACAGCCACCTGGTGAGCCAGGCCATAACCTCAATCTACAGCTGTAAGAACCATCAATTACAGGAGGAGTGCCAGAGTGCTTTGAGATGTAATCTACCACACCGGGCCAAGTGCGCTGCCAATGACATTTGCCGTAACAAGAGTTCAAGACGACTTGCGAAGTAGCAGGGTCTGATTGAGATCTGCAGAGTTTTTCTGCACCTTTTTATATTTCAGGCAGTGATGATTACGAAAAAAAAAATCTACTTCTCTCTAAACGACATAAGAAAAGACTACCTAAAATGAAGTGACTACCTAAAAAGATCTGTGCAGGCGGGTCGGAAGAGTATGGCTTATTCCTTGGCCCTATACTCCACTGTCATCGAACCAACACCTCACAGACCAGGATTCCAACATGCCAGCAAGCATGCTAAAAAGCAGGGGTTCTATAGTTTCACCAAAGGTCACTGAATACTAGCCAAGATAGAGCTGCAACATATGCTACATGAGGAGCAAACGTGAATAGTTCTGGTCTGCATACGCAGGACTGTCTCATTAAAGCCACTATGTGTAGGATTTATCTTCTATTTATCTTCGTCTTTTATTAAAAATATTTTTTTTATTTTAAAAATATAACGTAAAACGATGGTAATTACCTCCATGAATAAACTGTAGTGTTCCCGTAAACTTGGTAATTTCCATTTATATATAGATGTGGCTGGGTACCAAATGAGAATATCCATTTTGCGCCGCCATTTTCAAAATGAGGACCATTGGAAATGAGGACCGTGGGAAGGGAAAGGCTAATACATTTTATTCAAACGTGTGCAGTATACCACTTCGCCGATAGATGGGAGAAATTCTCATACGAAAAAAATCAAACTTACTCATAGTGGGTTTAAGTCACTATATACAATTATCAATCATCTTTCAGAGAGCTTGAATCTGCAATTTCCCCTCTCCTCGTTGCAAAAACTGATCACAGAAGCTGTCCAAACGCTTGTGTCCCTCTCTCTGTCTTTACGCTTTTAGCGTCTCTGACTTCGCGTTTAGCATGTACCTGAATAGAAACAGGGAAGTCCCTCGTGCACACAAAACTTCGCCATCTAACAGTTGGCTAGTGTTATACTAGGAAACACCTTTAACAAAGCTGTTGATCGTTCCATGACCACTATACTGTGCATCCTTCCATCAGCAACGGCTTTGCGAATGCCTATGCATGAGGCATTGAGGAGAAGAACTAAAACGGCACCTAAAGAAAAAGTTCTAAAAACGTTACCATATTTGCCTCACTGCCAGGCAGGAAGGGAGAGAAAGAGCAAGAGAGAGAGAGAAAAAAAGGGAGAAAAAGGGAAAGACGCTCAGAGCTGCCTCTGAGCTGAACGGGAGCCAGCAAACCTGGCAACAGTGTCAGCAGGAAAGAAAAGCCTGTGACTGTATATGCATGTATGTGAGTCTGTGAGAGTGTGTGTGTCTGTCTACAGAGGAGTGTGTGTGTATGTGTGTGTTTCTCTATCTGTGCATGAGGGTGTGTGCGACTGTGCGTGAGTACGTGTGTGTGTGAGCACAATCGACTGTCAGGCGTCTGATGGCTAAATGAGCCCACAGCGGGAGAGCTGGGAGAAGGCACTTCAGTAGCTGCCGTCACACGCTACCGAGGTAAATTCAACAACACGCCGGGACCCAGGAGACAAGCAAGCACCCAGGAGAATCTGCAGACTAGGTGATATATGTGTGTGTGTGTATGTGTGTGTGTGTGTGTTTGTGTGTCATTGACCCTTCTTCTCCTCTTCCTCTTCTCATGAAGCCTTAGGCACCCCTGTTTAATTTAATTAGTCTACTCAAGAATTAATGCCAATGTGGGGAGTATGTGTAAGTGTGTGTGTGTGTGTGTGTGTGTGTGTATGTGTTGGGGGGGGAGTTGGTTAAGGTGGGGGAAGAGGGGTACACCTTTAGCTGAGAAAATTAGTTAAAATTCTGTGCAGTAATTGATAAAACTTTATAGAAAAGTGGAGCATGTCTGACTTTTAATGAAGGATCTCCAGATAAGAGGAGGTAGTTACGCCCGAGTCTGTGTGTGTGTGTGTGTGTGTGTGTGTGTGTGTGTGTGTGTGTGTGTGAGAGAGAGAGAGGG
>JAGFZM010000023.1:1076410-1138566 GCA_017657215.1 Limnothrissa miodon
ACACACACACACACACACACACACACCAACACACACAGTGCCTACCTGCGGAGGTGCTGCGTGGCAGCACAGGAAGTGGGTCGGACGCCTCCTCCAGGCGAGCCGTGAAGCCCGGCACGACAGCTGTGGCGGATCCGAACTCACGCAGCAAGCTGCTCACGCCCTGCGTGGACTCCTTCCACAGGCTGCTCATGCCCTGCGTGGACTCCTTCAGCAGGTGGGAGACCGTAGCACCGCCGCCAGCGCCCGGCCCGCCCCGGCCCTGCCCATTCAGATCTGTGTTGTCGATGTTGATGGCGAAGAGGATGGAGTTGAGGCCTGTGTGGATTAAGGTGTTAAGGTGGCCATAAAACTAGAATGACAATTCTGTTCTCTGTAGATGATGTGCTTAGTGGAACGTGGAGGGCACACATCGAGGACAGTAGGTAAGGAAGTAGTGTAGGTAAGGAAGTATGTTTCAAATCGGGTAATTAACAAGCAGATTTTAGTTGTCAGGGAAGCAGAGAGCAGAAAGCAGACACTATGCAGCTAATGCAAGCAGTGCCAAGTACTGTATGCCGAACCGAACAGTCAAATATAACAGGGGAAAAAGCAGACTCACCAGCAGCCATTGTGGGCAGCATACTGGCTCTCTCCTCATCCAAAACAAAAGCCCAGTCTTCATAAAAGGCACTGAGGAAAAACAGTGCAATTAATAACCATTCTGCCAAAGAATTCCCAAAAGCACAGAAATTTGATCAGATGACTCAAGGTTTTTTCATGCAAAAACAATAACTTACACACACACACACACTCATAGCAGAAGTCCTTGCGGTACCTGAGTCGGGTGCGATCAGCTAGTATTGTGTGAAGGTAGCGCTCAAGGGAGTGCTCATTAAGCGCAGCACGAAGCCAGGCCCGGCCGCGGCCCTGCTCCGTGGTGATGTGTCGCAGGGAGTAGAACCGCTGGAGCTCGTGTCGGTTCAGGTGCTCCTTCACGTAGAACCAGAAAGTCAACTCTACGAAATAAAAACACAATAGCTTGACATAATATCACAAAAAACGATTTGACATTGAACGGTCCAGGATTTCATCATCAAGAACTTCTAAACACAGGGGAGCCAAATAAAAAATTCTACTGAAACACTTCAACACACGCTTTTTTTTCCAGCTGTGAGCTGTGACCTTGTTTATAGGCAGGGTGTGTGGAAAGATGAATCATCCAGTTACAGGTGCAGTTGTAAGACAAAACTAGCCCGAGGCAAACAGGAAACACAAAGGCTCAGGAGAACTCTGCCGTACAAGGATGGTTGTACAAGGATCCTGGTCACAAGCTGCCACTCCGGACTGTCTGCAAGGGAAAGGCCTGGGGGCAATACTCAATAATTCAGCAATCTGAACTATATACAAACACCGCCTGCAGTAACTGCTCAAGGCCTGTGACCTGACCTAATAGAATGACCACTGAAACCCCCCAGTTCACCACCAAAAACTGCAGTGGGCTTTGTTGAGACTTTAACAAGTTGGTCTAGGGAACATCAATTTGGTAGATGCAGTGTGCCTGATTACGCCCCCCCCCCCCCAAATGCACACACCCCCCACCCCCTCAATCCTCACCCATCCATTCCCATATCAAACATGTGCTACACGCCTCGATGGCTCTTCTGGGGGCCACTTTTAGCAACAAAGGGGCATGCAAACAGGGCGACAGTTCTCACTGCTTATTTTTACTCTCTAAATTTGCAGAAGATGGGCACAAAAAAAGAGGATGTTCTCGGTTTCTAGGGCATGCTAATTAGGAAGAAATGAGAGCGTGGCTCCTTCTGCCCCCCTCCCCGTTGTCACTCTCACAGAGCAGTAACACTAACAGAAACATAATGTTACTTTTTATCCTGTGTCAGGTGACACTTCACTGACCTTTCAAAGAGAGTTCTTAATTCACTCTGTTCTATTACCATATGATACTGGTCAGAAACTGACCAGAAAACTGGTCAGAAATGGACAGAAATCCTACCAAATATAAAAAAAAAAACTCATAAATGGTAAGTCACCATAAGTCAAGAGGCAACCCTACCCTACTTTCTCAAGTCAAAATCGCTGTTTATAAATGCAAGATAATCATTTAGGAAAATTCTACAGTCCTTTGAAACGCATGAAAATGATCTAGAATTTCTGCAGATATCATTACACTTCTACAGGAAATAAAGACCTTAATCATGATCAGATGCTGTTCCTTAATCAAACGTCAGATAAAAAAAAAGGAAACAAGTGGACTGGTTGGAACTCTGCCATCCCTCCTTTAAATAGCGACGCCAATCATGGTGGTCTACTGACTCACAGGCACAGGGAGCTTCTGGATCTTCCCCAAGACACACAAAGAGAAAAAAAGAGGATGATCCTGTTTTAACAATCTCACCCTATCACTTTCCAGATTATTTGCCATCTTCCAACCTCTCATCTCCATTTGTCACATTTTAGCTACAGCTACTACAACTCAAAGCCAAACCACAAAAGGTCTGAGGGCTTGTCGTCAGAAGATAGAGAGACTGAGAAAGAGAGAGAAAGGAAGAACAAGAGAGAGAGAGAGAGAGAGAGAGAGAGGTCCAGTTCTCATTTTGGCTGATACAGAAAGAGTTTGTTGCATAACCATCTGGTTTCGCTAAAGCGTCTCAGCACCTGCCTTTCCGGAGAGGTTTCGCAGCAGCATCTGTTTCCTCTGAGGAAAGGCAAAGGGGTTGGGAAGGTGCGCCAAGGACTGTTCAGCTCTAAACTCTCCCAGGTGCAAGCCGCGTGGCGCAAAAACGCGTCTGCCACTTCCAAATGGTGTTCAGAGTTGAAGTACAGTACAGAAGAAAAGTTCCATCAACTACATAGTGATCACGAGGCTCTTGGAGCAGCAGAAATATACAGAAAAGCTAGCTACAGCTACAGAAAAATAACCTACGGCCACATATAGCTTAACACCACATTACATGCTAGATTTGTGCAAACCTTTGTGCAAACCTTTGTCATCTGCAGTGATGGATCTTTAGACCTGCTTGTATGGCATACAGTACATATGTGTGATGAATGATGTGCACTACCACATCTGATGCATGCAAGCATGCATATCTCTGTTGCCGGGCAATGCAGGGATAGACAGAATAACACAGTATAATGAACGTAAAACCAATGCATGCATCAGATGCACATACATGCGCACACACACATAACACGGTAGTTTCTGCAGTACCTGTTTCTGTTTTGCTTGTGAAACCAGCTGCTTGCTTGATGGCAGCTGCAGTAAGAGCCAGTCCACGACTCTTCCTCAGACCATGTTGGAGCACAGACTCAAACTGGGCACACAAGCATATCACCCTACACACACACACACACACACACACACACACACACAAACAGAAGTCATCAAGTGAACAATGCATCTAATATCACAATACCAATATCAGAACTGAAGAAGCCTTCTGGATGAAATGTAAAAAGTCCAGTTGCATACAACTTGCTTCTACAAGACCACAAGAAGTAAAAAAAAAAAAATAGATATCCGAAGATATCTGACTCCTCTGACCTGCTGTCTGAGTCAGAGGCGATCTCCTTCCTCCCCCCAAAACGGATTTGGCACTGTCAGAGAGAGGGAAAATACCACAGTCTTATTTCATCTGTCCAATTTCACTTGACAGAAACCAGCCTGGTATAAATTCCTGAATGCCCTGGAGGGAACTAAAAACAACATCACCCGCCTCACCTGTTTGACTGCGTCGAGCAGCCTCTCCAACAAGTGTTGTCTTTTCAGGTCATTCTGCTGAGCACCTGGAGAGGACATCAGTGAATCTGATTATGAACAGATTCATTAACAAACACAAATACACACAGGCTCATCAAATAAAGACCTTAAATAACACATGTTGCTTTGGCATACCAATGGACCCAAATGACAATACTGAAAAAGATTCTGTATAGAAAATTACCAAAACACAAATAACTCCTACATATTGTTTTCTGTTTATTGTGTACTTAATTGTGGCTAGTGCATTGCTCAAAAATACACAACAAGTCTGGATTTCAGTTTTCTGGCAATTTGTGCTTTGAGCTGCTCTGAATAGAGCCTATATAAAAAACTGTGTGCAGTGATGTATGTGTCAGAGCAACAGGCCTACAATAAAAATCATGCTTCTGAAAGTGGGTAGAAGCAGCATAACAGCATAAATAATGATCAATTATCTGCTAGGATAGTGGTGACATTTATGCTTATGAGTTTATCAATCATGAGTCAAAACTAGCCTAAATAAAATATTTACAATTGCAAAAAAAAAAACATCTGGTGAATCGTGTGACGTATCCCCATTATATGAACATTTAGAACACTACTCTACAAAAAGAACAGTAAACCTGTCAACTGTTTGAAGAAGAAAATATAGATACTTAAAGGGATAGTTCGGTTTTTAACACATTGAGCCCCTTTCACAGGTTGTCTAAAATGAAATAAAGTGGTTGACACCAAAATCTTGATGATTGCTCCTGTCTCGGCTATTTTGGAAATATAGAATCACCTCTGCCTGCCTTTAAAATGGCTAGCAATGGGCATGTGTTGTTTCTATCCTTAAAACACTGGTTTTAAATAAGTGCTACTCATGGAGTGATTAGTGCCGTTTGCTGATGTTCCAACCCAAGTATTGTAGCAAAATACAGTTTCTGTCATGTTTTATTTGCCATTTTGTAAGTCCCATAGGGATCTATTTGCTCCTTCATATAAACAAAGTGCCAAATAAAACATGACCGAAGCTTTATTTCGCTACGATACATCTTTTGGAACATCATTGAGCACCACTAACCACTTGGTGAGTAGCACTTTTTTAAAACCAGTGTTTTAAGGATAGAAACAACACATGCCCATTGCTAGCCATTTTGAAGGCAGGCAGAGGCGATTCTACATTTCCAAAATAGCCGAGACAGAAGCAATCGTCAAAATGTCGATGTCAACCACTTTATTGCATTTTAGACAACCTGTGAAAGGGGCTTAATGTGTTAAAAACCGAACTATCCCTTTAAATCTCCATTGACAAAATGATGACCCACTGAATTTAGGATAAATTAGATCTTAGATATTTCTCATGTAACCTGATCTTCAGATATTACTTTCTTCCTTGCAAGACATCTGAAGAGGCACACACACACACACACACACACACACAAAGTATCCCACATTTCATCTGTGAATGAGTTTGAGAAATTTAGTTTAATTGAATTTCAAATGTGATATAAAGGAACAGGGTTTTACTTTTCAAGATCACAAGTTGTAAACAAGCATAATGCTGATAAAACAAACCAGCCTGCTTACCAATGCAAAGTATGCTGCCCTAGGTTTACTACAAAGTCTTGCTTTTAAATATTATCTAAAATGCTGACAAAGATAATGTATAACAGAGGGACACAACCATTAACAGCTTCTGCATTTAAGCACATCAATTGAATAAGCAGACTATCTTCACATCTGTGTCTCAAATTACACAATATTGACAACCCTTGTAAAAAAATGCATGGCCAAAAAAGCATGTTGTACAGAACAATGTAGTACAATGCAGTGTATTTTATGAGTGTCGTTTTTTCTCTCTAAAATACTGTGGCATACAGCAGTAATACTGCAGCTTTGAATTTGAGTTATCGTCACAAGGAAGATGCATGTTAACGTTACCTACAGGAAGCCCATCACTGTAATATATTTTTGTGTCGCCTACCTACAAACACGTTCACGGTCACAGATCTGGCTAACTTGTTTGTCAATGCAATCGAATTTGCAACAGGGCAGTAACATGCCCCAGCAAACGACTCACCGTTCATTCTGACAGTCGTGTCAGGTTGTCAGGTGGGATTCACCACACAGCATCCGTATTTGTGGTTCTTTGCTCGCTCCACAATATGGCATTAACACTAGGCTTAGCGTCGGTCGTTTTTCCTCTATTTTGTCATGTTTGGATTAGCCGCAATGGACAAAAAGTCCAATCGCTTCTTCTACATCGAGACCGCGCGCTACTGTAACTTCACACTCCTTGATGCTAACTAGCAGGCAACAAAGGCCTGTCCTCCGACTGTCAACAGATATTTAAAGAGTAGTTGCTTATCGCGTTTGCGAACGCATTGTGCTACAAATGCAACTGGCATCACTTTTTGACTCGGGAAAATCGATGTCAGTGTTGTAAGTCACTTATTAACAACCTAGTAACATTTTTTCCCGAACCCTGTTGCTGGGACGCTCGGAAATGGAACAGCTTTTCAGCTAATGGATCACATGATACAGCATTGTTGCCATATGACATGCTCGGGTTGGTCACATGATTACATTAACTTCGCCCCCTGGTTGCTCCACTGGCCAACCACGTTGGACTACATGGTAGAGTAAGTGGTTGTCAAGCCAGCAAAGTGATCTTTTATCACATATTTCCCCCTGGATAGGCTACGATGATACCGGTAAAATTAAAGTTTCGTGTACTTACATTTGGCGTATAACTTTGTAACTTCAGTTGGTAGCCTGTAAGTCATTTACACAGTTTTTTTCTTTTAGAAGTTTTAGAAGTGTTTCTTTTTAGTTTTTTCTTTTTCTTTTCTTTTTTAGAAGGCATGTAGGCTAGGTAAAATCGAAAAAAAAAATATATATATAACTATATATATAGCTATATATAATATATACTTTCAGCACAGATAAATAGTTTTCATGGTGTTTTTGACTATCACACAACCTCACTAATTAAACTACTTTGGGGCACAAACTCTGACCTTAACTGATAAAAAGCCTCACTGTCAGAGCTTTGTGCCCTGAAGCTGTAGTTTTGTCCTGTCTTTGTTGTCACAAGCACGGTTTTGCCTTCCTCGGTGGAGGGCAGGGGCAGTCTGGAGTTAGGAGTTACTTCATGCTGCTTCTCTTGATCAGCTTGGCCAGCCTCTGCCTCTGTCTCCATACCTGGGATGTTTAAGGCCTCTTGCAATATCGATATTGGTCCTGCTTCCTCCTGACATGGCACTATGGGACATAATTGAAGCAGTTTTTATTGGGTTTAAATTTCGGGTTCGCCATATTCACAGTGTTTTTTTGTTAGAAAGAAATATGGCATGTTCAATGAATGAATGAATTAATTAATTAATTCAGACACCTTAAGTGTAATTCATTCATTCATTATGTTTAATTGTGCTGTATTTGTGCATTAGCCTACATTTTTATGATTTATGATTTGTATGATTTCAGAAACATTTGTTAATGCTGGACATTATTGATAAAATGAGACCTAATTTGTAAATTAATGCTTAGCCTGTTGTGTTGTACTCTACATGCTCAAATGCATGCACTATACCCTCAAATAATCTGTCTTTATTGCAACATTAAGCTTAATGGGTTGAACATTAGCTGATAGCCATTTCATCTGATACCTTTAGGTTTGGAGAGAGGTTTGCACGTCTTTCTTCTCAGAAACTGCAGAATCAATGACATGGCAGTGAAGACACCCAGGAATACAAACAAAACAACCAAAAGAACTCTTAGGTTGGGTGACTCTGTAAATGAACATTTACAAACAATTACTTAATCATTTTGTCTATGGAAAGTAGATTAGTCTATACTAAACATAAAATGCAATATATTATGCTCATTGTTTGTATATTAAGGCCCATTTTGTACAACTATTGCAATTTGGCCCACTTTACTTGAGTGTAAAGCATAGACTATGCACTCCTTGAAACACATTAGGAAAGTGGCAGTTTCCATAAGGTCTAAGGTCAAATTAATGAGAGGAATGATAATAAATGAGCATCAAGTGTAGTGGCTGCCATTACTCTTGAAATGTCTAGTGCGAAACTCTTCTCCATGGTGTCTCACTTCAAATATGATCTTGTTATCAAGTTTTTTAAAGATTAGAATTGTACTTACGTGCACAAGATGCTGTGCAAGCCGCAGGTGGGGAACTACACCGCAACTTGCAAGACTCACACTCTTCAGTGAGACCATCATAGTAGTGATTCTGAGAACACTGTTTGTCTGCGAGAGATAAAGGACTGATGTATGCTATAAAAAAAATATAAAACAGCATCTTCCCCCTGTGACCATTATTAATGCCGCTGACAGAATCAGGCACAGCTTTAAGTAGGTCTAATGATATGTAAATCTTTACATGGGGAAGTCCCTTTCCAGTGGTGTTCTTGGTTCATAAGACTGAAAGACATGATTAATCAACATATTCAAAAGAAAACTACCTTTGTCAATATGGAACTGCTGGATTGTATTTTAGCTACCAGAACAATGTTGTTGATGATCTGCCTTTAGTCCATTGTGTACCATATGTGTGAATTCAATATTTGGTTTTATTCTGCACTGTCTGAGTAGGCCACACAAGTTGGAAATGACAGCTGATGCACAGAATAGAACTGACTCAAAAAAGACCAAATTTTACATAGGATGTGATTCATTGTGACAAACACATGCAGTGTTATAGTACTAACTACATTTTATTTTGTAATCCATAAAACCATACATAATTGGATTAAATTATTTACAAATGTTTTGTTAAATAGCATAAAATAAAAACTTTGGCCATTGAAAGTCATCTGTTGGGACTCTGAAACACAAAATTGAGAAAAGAAAATAAGATTTGGTGCAGAGGTTTACAAAATCTTAATCCCGAACCTGAACCATTTTCTATTCTTTCAAAACATTTTACTTTTAATTGTGTTAAAGCACTCCATTCCAAAGGCAAGTTTGACTGTGGACAGAACAAAGTCTGCTGTTTATCTAAAAGATAAATCCCACACAGAGTTGCCCTGGGATTTAAACACTGGTTGATTATTGACATGGAGATAAGCTTAGGTTAGTTTTGATCAAAATTCTAAAATATTTTTTGTAAAAAATACACAATATTTCTTTTTTAGTAGAGGAATATCGTCCCTCCGTTGACAATATGCATCATATTACCTTAGAATTATACTGACAAAGGTTCCCTGTGAAATTTATGGTGTTCCGATCGTGCGTTTCCAAATGGAGTCATCGCAATACTGTCAGGGACTTGTGGAGAGTCCTCTGTCCCGTTACCCGGCCTTGGGCTTTCTCCCTGGCTCACTCTTCCGTTCTTTCTGAAAGAGTTTCTGAGGCTATTGGAGACTTTACGCACAACGCCTGAAATTCCTTTGCCCTTTTTGTACAACGCAACGTCGTCTTCTAGTTCTTCTGGTGGCACCTCCATGTTCCCAGAGTACCAGAAGACCCACCAAATAAGACTGAGAAATATTATAACGGCGCCACAATACATCAAAAAGTCATGGAAGAAAACGTCCCAAAAGACCCCACTTAAAAGAATTAAAAATCCAAGTATGTCGTGGGCGACTGCGAACCAAAACGCGCATTTACATCGACCCACACCCTTGTAGTTTTTCTCCATTTTGGCAACAGGTAGGCTACATAAGGTGTGTTGGATGATGGCGCTCACAGCACGGTCGATTTGAGCCTTGCATTGCCTGAGCAGAGCAATTGCAAGTAGATAACCTAGTACAAGGTACGCCGCGAACCAACTTTGGACAGTCACGATCTGTTATGTTGACCCAGTTATCTTCACCATCAAAGTAAATAGCAGTTGTTAAACGTGTGTTAACTGATAGTATACTGAAAATAACTAAGTTACAATGCAAACCTCTACAGCCACGCAATTAGGCCTTAACCAGGGCCTATTGGTTTAATTCTCCTAGTCCACCCGTTAGGTACCACTACTCTAGCTGTTCATCAAAGAAGATATTTGCCTGTCGTGACACAGCTCAACAGAGCGTCTGCTAGTATTTCGTCCTTTGCGCTTCAATTTGTCTTTGATGATGGGCAGCCAGATGAACCCAAGTACCAGGAACATTAATCCAATGGAGTAGCATATTGGTGCAATAGCAGGGGGCGCTTCGGTAACCCCTAAAGAACCCAGCAGGGATGTCATGCTACCGGCGCACAGCATCAGACCCCCTATTACAATCACTATGATTGGCTTGTGATAGTAGCTCCAGATACACGGCTCATCCAGATCACCATCGTTGTCCAGGTATAGCGCACAGCGCCCGGATTTATTCTTATTCCGTTCAGAGACGGACGGAAGGGGCTCCACTTGTTGCATACCAAGAATTGGAGGGGTACACTTTTAAACTACTGTATACAAGTAAAAATGGAAAACATCTCAGCAGCCTTCAGGCGTCCCTGTCCTCTGCGATATGTGCTCTAAATGGCTGATGTCTAGTATAGCACTAGAGCAAACCCTGCACACACAAAAGGGAGGTTTGTCTTGTGTAAACAGGTGCTTTTTGCCATGAAGCGTTTTGGACACCACCTCAAACACAAAGTGCTATGGCTTTTTTTCAGGGCTGATGTATGTTAAGTTTAACTTGTGATCATTAGTGAACAGATTTAAATAAACAAAAGTTTCCGTTTCTATACCACCCTACAAATAACTTAACCTTCCCCATAAGGATTTCAGTGGTACCACTACCTAGGCTTACCTTAATGCAGACCATTAAAGAAAACTCAAACACTATTGATTCAAAGCAAATTCACATTGGACTGAAAACAGTCAGATGAGGACAACAAAGCAGCTGCATACAGCAAACAGCACCTGGCCTCCAAGCCAAGCATCTGTCTGCATCCACAAAAGAACACCAGTCACCTGATCCCACTACTCCACCATTGCAGACAAACATCATTCAGTCCATCCAAACATGTATTAATAAATGGACATTGCTGAATGTGTGTGCTGTTTGCAAAGCAGCTAAGCTGAACAAAAGGCACAACCATACAGTAATAGTCTTTTATTATTTACAAAGCAAATGAAGTGAACAAACCTTGCTAGTTGCACATCACTGGTACAAAAATACAGATTCAGGTAGCTGCTTCTCAGTGATCTTTCATAGTGTCCATTCAGCCACTGCAGCAGTTCACTGCTGTGGCTCGAGGAGAAGTCAAGAAAGTCTGATAACTTGTTACTGTATAGTTTCATACAGTATGTTTATACAGTCACGTCAGGCATGACGAGATTCTGCATGTCTCTGTTCAATTATGTTATAGATCGTCACTGGTTATGTGAAATCACAACAAGTCTGTGTAGTTGCAACTTTTTTTTATTATTATTATTATTATTCAAGAAAAGAACCTCCTTTTTTGGCTTCTCTAAGAAGGTGTTTTTTTCCGCATTTGGGCAGGGGACTTTTTCTTCTTGACAGTTTTCCCTGGCTGTTTTCCCTTGTTTTGTTTTGGCCTTCTGCCTACCGGTGGCTTGGTTACCTTCTTCAGCCCTTTCTTAGTTGGCTCCTGTCAAAGTGCAGAAATATTGAGTTTAGAGTCACAGTATGAGTAGTAGTATGGTCTGAAAGTATGGTGTGAAAACATCTAATTCAGCTCATAGAGAGAAAACAATAAAGCATCTGTAAGAGAAATACATGATTACCTCCAACTTGGCTCTTTTGCTTGGTGTCTGAATTGGGACGAGCTGAGGCATTTCTTCATCCTCCTCATTCTCATTCATCTCTTCAGCTTTGTTTTTTGTTATCTTTGGGGGTTAAGGAAGGAAGATTTTAGGTACCAAACATAACTCCATGTTTAATTAGCAACACAAGGACGACACATGGTTACAAGGAGACACATTGACACAAGAGGGCACCCTGCATCTCTATTTAAGTTGCAGGGACAGGTTTTAATGGAAGCAGCCCACCTGGATTAACTTAATAGTTACACTGGTATCACAGATACCCATGTGACAACACTGATAAAAACAAACACAGGGTGTATCCTTGGACCCAGGTATTGGCACTACTTTTAAAATAATTATAGGGGCATTCATTCCTCCAACTCTCTTACCCCAACACTTTATCCTGAAACATCTGAACCATACCTTTTCCTGTTCCTGACTGTCCTCGTCCCCATCTTTCAGATCACTGCTCTCCACAGGAGCCTTTTTCTTGTTGGTCTTCCTCTGAAAACACATAACAAATCATGTTTACTGCAAAAAGCAGCCATCAGACCAGTGGAAAAGTAAATATTTTTTCCCCCAAAAGAAAAAAATGGCACCCGGCAAACAAAATCAATCACCACACTGCCAGACACACCATGTGTTGGGTCTTCTAGGTAAACAAGGTAGTTAACACCAAGAGGTGACGTGAATCACAAAAATTATGCAGAGAGAAAACAGAATTAAATAGCTAGCAAGCACTTTTTTGAGCACAGTTTTTACCGAAGAGAAATACAGTAACTGTAACTCCTAATTCTGATAACTGTGACATCACAGTAGATGCTGCATCATTTCAAGCCTGTACTCACAGTGAGCTTGATGACTGACCTTTTTATCAAAGATTTTCTTTTTATTAAAGATTTTCAGCCGTGCCTCTTCAACCAGGGCGAGGTGACTGAAGTCTGATGTATAGATGGGCAGCGCTACTGAGGTCTGGCTCTTCAGGTGGATGAGTTTAATCATTTTGTCTTTCTCCACCTGCAATAGGACAGCCATTAAAAAGTGGTTCTTTCTTTGGCAAACCATACTTTCCTACTGAAAAAAAAACTTTATTATATCATATGCCTATATGCTACTCTATTTACTTAAAAAAATTGCAGCAGCTCCTGTCATCCGTCATTCAACAGATAGGCTTAGCAACCTGACTAGCTAATTATTTGGCTACGCATTAGTAAAGTTCTCGCATGACATCCTGATGTTGTTTCTGTTTGGATGTGTGAAACACTCATCAAAAATGTCACTGTCCAAAGCGAAGAAAAGAAAAGTTGTTAGCGAATGTAGGACGTACAAGAGTGAAGGAAAGATCTGCATTCATCCTACCTGAATTTATGAGCATCCATCTCATCTTATATTGGAAGGCACCACGAGACGACGCATGGCCAAAACACATATCCACTTGCTAATTGGTGCCCTTTCTTAAACGCTATGAGACCTGTCTTTTGTAAAATGCTCTATACAAATAAAATTGAATTTAGTTTAATTGAAGCGCTGACGGCGGGCTATACACAGAGCTGCGAGATCTTGGTTTGGGCACTTACAGTGCAGCAAAAAGTTACAAATGCGTCCCTCAACGCAGCATGAATTCTCACAATAACAGGCTACTGACGCAGAGGTTATTAAGGAAGTGATAGCGATAGTGTAATGAAATCTGTTGAATTGTCGTTTTTGACAGCAAGACCCAGCTCTCTGGCTGATCCCAGTATTACTGGTAGTCAAAATTAACCTTTGTGCAGAGACCTTTTCAATCACAAGACTGACATTAGAAGACTACGTTTTCTAGAGTCTAATTTATGCTTGAATGCATGTGTGAATATCACCACAGCTAACACCCGACAGCCAGTCTTGTACCTAGCTGTCAACACTGTTATTGCAGGTTCTCTCTGACTCGTGGGATTCAGTGCTAAAGGCACATGTTCACAGGTTCAACCTCACCATGTCCAGCTTGGATGTGATGGTGTCTACTGCAGCGACAATGTTCTCAACAATTTTTTCAGTCGTCATCCCGGTGTTTGCCACACGGACCATACTGCAAGACACAAATAGCCGCACATAAATTTAATCACACATTCTCTTTCACACAGACACACACGCACATGATGCAAAACATAAATAGACAGGCTAACAAAAGACAACATTGTGATAATATGATAATATTTCTGTGTCAAAGTTGTAGGGACAAGCTCCAATGAAAGGAGGAAACTTGTCTGGATGAACTTTGAGTCGATCTAGCACCATCTTTACCCATGCACAGCACTAACAAGCAAGAGCAGGGTTTGCTGGGGTGCCATTTTAGACATCAGCACATAAAAACCTAATAACAGAAAACAGATTTTACTGTAGTACTGTTCACTGAGGGGACGATATGGGGCGCCAGACACCTTTAAATATTATGTTACAAGCAAGGCTAATATTACTCCAGAATCCTAATATGTCTGATTATTGCTGAATTAAATGCTAAAGTTGATCCTATCAGTGAGTGGGCAGGAGTCTGACCTGCAAGGACCTTTTTTGCCAATGGTGAGAGTGGTGCCCTGGATGAGACGATCCATGACCTGGCCCAGATTCCTAGCCTGAAGGTCCACAGACAAAGGAGCTCTGCAGAAGTAAGGACAAACAAAAATCAATCAGCTACCTACAACCAGGTTTTTAGGGGAGTTTAACATGACTACTCCTTATCGTCAAATTACATACAATAGCATATTATTACATTTAAACACCATTTAATAAAACTTACTTCTTTGACTCGTAGAAATGTTTTCCAATGTGAGATGGCAAGAGACGGCGAATGCGTGCATCAGACAGGAAGAGGTCAAAGTTGCCAAGCAGTCTTCTCTTGGCTTCAAAGGCCTTGTATTCTGTCTTCAACACTTTATAGGGCATCACCTAAAAAATGGAACACAGAAAATGCAAATGGTTTGAATGAGGCAGCATTAGATGAGATTTAGTTATGCAAAAGGTTGACGAAAATAGATTTAACTCCTGTCTTCAATGCTTCTCAAGCACAATGCTGACTGGCTGTTTCAGGTACTGTCCAAGCCAAAATCCATTTTTAAAGGCAGAATTGTGTTTTAAGATTAGAGGATTTATTTAATCCACAAACTCAATGGCCTGTGAAACCTCTGCCTGGATACTCCATGATGGGTTAGATGTAGCCATCTTTACCTCTGTGACATGCTTGACTCCTCGTTCTTTGAGCAGTTTCTTGTAAAATCTCTCAGTCTGATCTGCTGTCATGTTGGGCTCATCTCTTGTGAAGAGGCACACCTCACCATTTTCTGTTCGAATGCCATGGGGTAAAGGACTGAGACAGATGTATGAGAGAAATATTTGATCAACCTAATGCAAATATAATTAAAGCTACATATTAAAATAAAAACCGTTTTTATAATGTATACTCAAGTCACATAAACAGTGTCTTAGACATGCTGGCTGGCCTTGGCATGCATGTCAATCGCAGCAGGAGTGGTTTTCCCCCTCACTTTACATGGCTTATATTAAAGTTAGGGTAGGTGATGCCAGAAAAAAGGATCAAAGAAGCTACATTTCAAAATCCAAAACCCTACAGAAAACAATCAAACCACAGCACCCAGAGTGCCATACGGTGGCTGGCTATTGACAAGCAACCACTGGCCCACCGTTTTCATTTGTAACATTAGACTTTTCATAATCACAAAAGGTAACGTCTACTTACATGCGAATTGTTTGCCCTTTCCTTGGTACCTTCCATAGTGTGAACATAAGCGAAACATGTTGGCTCTCGTTCAGAAGAAGGCTTTCTGAAGATTCTTTGCTTTTGAGGAAGGCCTGAAGAGCTAGCACAGCTTTCTTCACCTAAAATTTAGGACAGACTCTTAAATTAACCTCTGTTAGCCAAATACCATGATGGCTAACGTGAGTTAGCATACGAGAAAGATGTAGGCTGCATAAGAGCTATTTATCTGGTTAACGCTTAAGGTTTGCAATATAACGTTACCAAGTCAAAATTTTTGACAATTTTACATTTACAGGGATAAAACGCGACATTACGTTAATGCATTACACTAAAATAGACGAGAGGCAGACGTCTGTGCCTCGTGGCAGAACGTACATTTCACAGTTCTCATTCCTTGGGACTGCATGTCTTCCCAGTTTCACCACTTAGATAAAGATCTATAATTAATTGAACACGGTATGTACAAAACTGGTCGTCTTAAATTCCTGCGGGATGGTCAAAAAAATACCTGAGACTGGTCCAACTGAAATGTTCCTTGTTGCTCCGCCATGCTGCCTTCACATGTGTCCACTGCCACGCATGCGTACATGATGTGTGCGTATTGCGACGTCACACTTTGTCAACTTTGTTTACGATGTTTACGCCATAGTTTCGTACAAAAGGAAAAATTTACGGCGTGAAAGTCATCTGTTCAGTGTGTCCCCCCAAAAATTGGCTGCTTGTTCAGAGTCAATAACTCAAACACACAAGCCAATGTGAAATTTGAGTTCCTTCATAATTCCATACTTTATTTTCACTGCAGCTTCAGGTCAACACAGGCCATGACAGTGGAAGTGCCGGAATATCCAATTAATTTCAGGGTAAGAGGAGTTAAATGGAAAAACTCATCCTTCATATCATATGTTTTTTTTTTCAATTGCATTGAGAACTTCTGATAAATTGTTACCGTAGGCTGAAATAGTCTGAATTAAAATTCTGCGAGATCTCCTTCTGTCTTTCCAAAAGACAAAGAGAAATTCACCCACTTTTAAAATATTAGAATTCTGATCAACTGACCCTTGACAGTTCGGGCTACATGAGTGGCATAGCTAAGCTCTCAATATGAGAAAGCTGACACACTGTATTTTTTCCTTGTTACTGTTCTTCTTAAAAACATTGATCAGTTCTTTATGTCAGACATGATTTTTGTTGCATTAAAATTGCTCCTTGACGGGTAGATAGTGCGGAGCAGAGGATGGCCACAGAGGGACTGTAGACTAGGATACCATCCTCCTCTATCCCATTGTGCACAAAGGGACAGTCCAGCAACTCCATGTCAGTCCTTCTCAGGCACCAGCTTCAGAACCTTGCCAATGGCAATAGTCTTGCCTAAAAAAGGAAGACCATTCTAATTAGATTTTTTAACACTTTATGTTTACAGTGTCACTGTTAGATACAGTGTTATTACCTCACAACAATGTGTAATATCATGTACTAATGTTGTATTTACATAATGTATGTACTGGAAATATTTAACAGCACATGAGCGACTGTCTGATCTGATAAAAAGAGAAAGGTCTCTCACCCCATGGCTATGAGGTATTTAGCAGTCGGTACACAAATTAACATTATGTAAGTACATCACTACTACATTGTATTACATATTATTTCACAGGTTGTGCCACTATCAAATTGGTTAGAAACACACTGTGGCACATTATTTTCACATCAGTAAAGCTACCAATTTGAAAATAATTTAACTGATAGAAGCATAATAGAAACATTATAGAAACAAACGGCAAACAAAAGACAACAAGTTTATGCACCAAGTAATATGTTCAGATCTTAATGTGAAAACAGTCTGGGTTTATTATTGACAGAATTTGTACCATAGCCTGTACCATAGAATTTGTACCATAGCCATTTGTACCATTGTTAACATGGATAACAACACACAAAGTGAGAGTAAGTGGCAAATCGGAATACAAGGTATGTCAATTAGGGTGACAACACTTTTTTTTTTTTTTACCTATTATTGTCTGCACGATCATGTGCAGATATGTGGGGCACCAATAATTTCTGTTGTACTTACTACTACCATATACTGGTATTTACATGGACATCATTACATTTTTTTTTTTTATTACCATATACTGGTATTTATATGGTCATCATTACTGATACCAGTACTCACTTCTAACCTGTTGTTCTTTCTTAAAGGCCATGCCTAGCAGGCCTTATCATTACTTTTTTCTCTTGTGGCTCTTTAGATTACACTGATCCTCTATGCCACTTTGTGTGGTCTGGTCGCCTAAACCTAAACTAAAAACTGCCATCTGCTCAGCCATTATTTAGAAGGGATAATATACTGATTGAATTTTGTCAATAGCAGTTCTGCAAACATACACTGTTCAGGCAGGGTGGCACTCCTACCTTCATCTCTCAGCGTGAAGCGCCCCATCTGGGGGAAGTCTTTGAACGTCTCCAGGCAGATGGTGCCGGCTGCCCTCAGCCGGGCAATGCACACCTGATCCTGCTTGACAAAGCGGGGTCGCGTCTTGCTCTTCTCACCGGTCTTTTTGTCTACCAGACAGATTAAGGCCTAGGGGGGAGGATTATAAAACAATCAAGGCAATGGGGATACACAGCACAACAACTGGTATATTCCATAGCTGTGTTAGGGATACAGTAACAACCGCTGAGGTGTCCCGATATAGGGGACTATGGACAAGGCGGAGGCAATAACACCTCAAAGGTGATAATGATAATGACTGATTTCACTGTTGCTTGCTAGTCCAACTGACATTTACTATGGTTGATGTAGTTACCATAGTACCATTTATCATAGTTACCACTTAAAGGACTATCCATATGTAATGGTGATTACAGTTGTCTTTTCTTTTTCACCCAACCATACTTTATAGCTCTTCCAGAAACCTTGTTGGCCAATCAGAAAAAAGTATTTAATTCAGGGTGATTAACATAGTTTGAAGTTGAGCCAGACACACTTACTGTGATCTGCACCTCCTCGATGCAGGTGTGAATGTGAAGAACTGCATTGTAACCTGGGCATATGATGGATTTGTGTTCAATGATGACAATCTGAAAAAAAAAAAATAAATAAATACTAAAAAAAACAAAATAAATAAAAAATTAGAATAATAATACACACACACATATATTTGCAATATATATAATGCAATATTAACTTGAAACACAATTTTAAGAACGGCAAAAACCTAGGGACCGGAGAAATGGGGTCAAAACAGACAGTTGATGTTGAACATCTAGTCTATTCAACCTGGTAAACTGAGAATTAATTGAGCAGACAGACAGACAGACAGACAGACAGATAGATAGATAGATAGATTTTAATCATCCCGCAGGGAAGTTCTGTTGTTACAGCAGCCTTAAAAACCATACATATACAATCACATACACCATACAAAAAACAGAATCAAGCCCTTCCCAGCTGGGTAAAGTAAAAGTGCATTTGCATCCAGACTAAAAGATACCCCAGTTTTCCTCAAAAGAGGAGTCTTCTCTCTCTCGTTATAAATTGCTATTGTAGTGTGTGTTCTGTGCAGGGGATGTGATGTATTGTCCATAATTGGAAACAGTTTCTGTAACATCCTCCTTTTCACCACACCTTCCAGGGGTTCCAGAGTAGACCCCATAACAGAGCCTGCCTTTCTAATCAGCTTATTCAATCTGTTAGAGTTGCTAAGAGGCCCAGATGCTGCTACCCCAGCAGATTACAGCAAAGAAAATTGCACTAGCCACCACAGACTGATAAAACATTTCAAGCATCTTATTGCATACATTAAAAGACCTTAGCCTCCTCAAGAAATAGAGCCTGCTTTGGTCCTTCTTGAAGACAGCCTCTGTGCTCAGTTCAGTTTATTGTCTATGTGAACCCCCAGATACTTATAGCTCTCCACAACCTCCACCTCCTCCCCCAGAATGGATATTGTGATTAGCTTGGCCCTAGTCCTTCTGAAGTCCAGCACCATCTCCTTGGTCTTGGTGACATTTAAACACAAGTGACTGTTACCACACCACTCCACAAAGCTGTCCACTAGTTGTCGATACTCCTCTTCCTCAACTGTTGTTTACTATAATTGCTACAGTTATAACGGTACATTGATACCTCGTCTACTTCATAGGTGTCCTGTTATTGGGGTACGGACACTTTGTCAGCCAATGAGCAATATTACTTTTCTCTAGGTGATAAAGCTTAGTACCTGGGCATCGAAGGTCCTTCCTGTGTGGCAGAGGTTCTCAGCGTTGCACAGGATGAAGCCGGGCAGGATCTCCTCCTCCTCTATGCCTTTGAGTCGCACCTTGAGGTTCTCACCGGGTACAGCATCGTCCGTCTCAATCTCGTCTGAGAGGAGACTCAGGACCTCTACTGTGTGCTGCCAAGACAGGACACTGCTCTTAGTATCATTACCACCCTGCACTGCCTGACAAATGTCAAAGTGATTCAATTAAATCATATTTCTCTATTAATAAGCAATCAATATCTTTCCAAGAATAGAATAGGTACATGGCTTATATGTATAAGAATAGGTCCTATGCAAACAATAATCTGTTGTTTCAGGGTTGAAGTGCCCTTGAGTGTACATTACAGTATTATTTGAACGCATACTAGATAGAAAAAAGCTCACAATACAAATCTAAAAAACTGTTTGAAAATTGCTTAAGTGGGATTTGGGAACACATTTCTTCGTAAGAATGAATGGTGATTAAGGTAGACGAATAGTTGACCTTAATGAAGACGTTTTACAATCCAAATGAACAGTAACAATAAGCATCACCTTACCCTGTTTGGCATCATGACAAGTTGTTGTGCTTTGAAAACAGAGCCTGACTCCAGTTTCCCCAGGATCACAGTTCCCATGTCCTACACATGGACACAAGCAGAACAGTAGCTTACATTACACAGGAGCTCTGGCTAACAAACCAGCGCTGTGGTTGACAGGGGATATCAGGGACCTATATGATGGCTATCTCCATGTAACTGTTTCCTTGGGTCAAGTCTCTAAGAGGTCAGAGGTCGTAGGGAAGGAGGCCTTCTGACAACATGCAACCAGACAATGAAGACTTTTGACATTCTTATACCCTTCATTTACATTTGCGGTTCGTTCGAAAAGTGCTTTTACTTGCCTGCCATACACTGTATTTCTACAATCCACAATTTTCTTTTCCAATTATTACAGACCACACATCAACGGAGTCCAATGGCTGAGCTAAAGAGCTGACTCAGATTATTTCTTTGGGAAACTGCCCTCCCTACACCCATGTCTTACGTAGGTAAGACATTGGGAACTTCAAAGGACTGTGCGTCATACTCCGGGCGATGCCACCTGCTCGCGATTGAGCAGCAACGAATATCATAATCCTCTTACTGCTCCTCTGCCAGCGATAGACCTGATGTAACAAGCTGTGATGATCCATCATATCAGACAACCAAAAAGAATGGTGAGGAAAAGACAAAAGAGATATGCGTCATTTTGAGTGATGATTTAAATGCCATTTGTTTGTGAATATTTCACCTGAAAGCTTTTGCCACTCACAGCCAGTCCTTCAGCAAGGCTGAAGAAGGAACATGGATCTATTCTCCCTTTTTGATTGCACCAACCATCAGCGCCACAGACAACATAAACAGTGTTCAATTAACTTGACCTCAATCTCATTATTTACACAGTGTTTCATAATAAAAACGTCTCTGTTATACAACACAGCAGCTGGGAGATGGGAGGGGGGAGGGGGGAGTAAACAAGAAGAAGAGATCCCAGAAGAGGGAGAAAGAAGAAAGGAGATTAAGATAAGGAAAACCAAGATATTTGCATCTCATTTGAGATTCACTAGAACACTTCCTCAGACACAAACACATACACTGAGTGTGCACACACAGGCAGACAGAGAAATTATGAAGGATTTTTTTTTTCCTGGAAGGGCTTTTAAGTGCATCACTCTACATCAGGCTGCACCAAACAAAGAGAACATCTTCTATCCTAGCACTAAATTGAACTGAAGCACTATTCCCTAGCACTATGCTCTTTAAGGTTTCTGCTATGTAGCTTGATTGTTATCCTCTTTTTGTAAGTCGCTTTGGATAAAAGCGTCTGCTAAATGCAAAAATGTAAATGTAAACAAAGGTGATTGCATCGTTACACAACCCTCTGACAACACTGATCGACCCCAGTTATCTGTAAGAGCACTCGTTAGTACTGCTGCTTTGAAAAGGAAAATGACCAGACCCCCGTGGGGAATACTGCAATCGTATAGGGGACTACAAGGAGAGGGTCAGCTTACCTTGTACTTGTCTACTATGGGTAATCTTACAGGGCCATCTACTGATCTGTTGAAGTTTGGCAAACTGTCCAGATGAGGAATGAATGCTAATCCCCTGTAAATATGAAATGAAGAAAAGGGGAAAAAAGTAATTAAACTAACTTTTGCTCTCTCAACACTGACACACTCACACACACAGACACACACACACACACACACACACAGAGACACATACACACTTGATGAGCCTAAATAGGAGTGGTACTTACGTGTACCAGGGACAGAGTTCACAGGGATCTTTAAGGTTGGCTCCTGTGAGCCCTGAACAGGGCATAAAGTGGATGTCCTTTTTGGGGTTGAAGCCCACCTTCTTTAGAAATGGCACTAGTTTCTCTTTGCATTCTTCATACCTACAGACAGTCAGCAGTTGTTTGCTTTGCTTATTACAGTACATTCCACTGAAAATAGGCCTGTAAAACTTCTTTCAGTGCCTAGGTGAGAGATTTTGCTTGCGGACTCACCTTTCTAAACTCCAGTTCACAGTGGGGTCATCCATTTTGTTGATGAGGACGATCAGGTGCTTGACTCCGGCTGTCTTGGCCAGCATAGCGTGCTCCCGGGTCTGACCCCCCTTCTCAAAGCCTGTCTCAAACTCGCCTTTCCTGCCAGAGATCACCTAACGGAGAGCGAAACAACAGTCGTCAGCAGATACAGACATTACTCTGTGCTAAAAGATCTAGGAAAAGACTTACAGACAACCCAGCAAACACCTTTTTCACAGCATAAAATGTCTTTGTTTTAGACTTTTATTATAAATAAATCAGACCTCATATATATAATAAAACCTCTGTAAAAAGAAAACGAACATTTAGTTCAACCACTAGATGGCCTCATTCGCAGGAACAATGTTTGAGGACCAGACTAAGTGTATTCGAGTTGCCCTAATAAACTGGCTGATAAAAGTAACTCCTAAGGTGATATGCTGCGGCAAGTAATGGTTCTGTGAATAGCCATTTATGGCACTCTAGCAATAAGTAAAGTTAGAACTAAAGGGATACAGATACGGCCAGAAATAACGCCCAAAATATCATTTACCTTCGTGTGTGTGTGTAAAGATATATACCGGTAATAGAAAATACATTTAAAATTGTAAAAATTAACTTATATTCGAAAGGAAAGCCCTCAAAACCCCTCTCTGCTTTAATTTATCAATTAGATCTGTAACTCCAACTGTACCAGTGAGATTCTGCAAGCCTTGACCTAAACCATACTCCCCAGAAACCTTACTGGAACAAAAAAACAAGCACAGCTGTTCATGACCTCTTCCATTTCACAAAGTGCGTCTACACAACATGTCTCAACACCATGTTTGCACAGTTTTCCCAATTTTAGTATTTTAGAAATTTGAGAAATCTGGATACACTACGTGCATAAGATCAATTTAGGAGAAATGTCTGATACTGCAGCATGTAAATGTGGATACACTACGTGCATAAGATCAATTTAGGAGAAATGTTTGATACTGCAGCATGTAAACAAAGTAACAAGCGCAGGATCAACTGCAAGACAGACCACAATCAAGCAGCACTCTTTCGAATCCACTGTGCAAACAGCAAAGAATGCTAACTCGGTAACTGCAGTACTGAGAAATTAAGATCACGCTTTCTCTGTTTCCATGTTATGTTATGTCAAACCCAGGATAAGCGTCAAATTTGGGATACTGAAGTGCATGTAAGCACAGTGACCGATAGTTCTATGCATTCTTGAATATTCTTTTTTTCTCTCCAAACACATAGGGATTTTCTGCTATAAACCGTAACCCAGTGATCTAAACAAGCTGTGAGTATTCTGTAAAACTGAACAGATATTGTCATGCCAAATCAGTGTGTAGACACGCTCTATCAAACAGCCTTGAGCGGGAGGGCCCTGTCTGTGACGCACAGCTGGGGACTCTCACCAGGACTGCCAGATCAGCTTGTGACGCGCCACCAATCATGTTGGGCACAAAGCTTTTGTGGCCGGGCGCATCCAAGATGGTAAAGTGCTTCTTCTCTGTCTCAAAATATGCCCGCCCGACCTCCACCGTCTTGCCCTTGTCCCTCTCCTCCTGGTTGGTGTCCAGGGCCCAGGACAGGTACCTGTGAGGATGTGTGAGAGATCACTGGCTGGATTCATTCCAAGAAAACCACCAGATGTAGATTACAGTTGGTTAATCTTTTGGAGATACACAGTATTTGTTATAAATGCAGCATAGGCAATAATCTAGGAATGAGATCAATAATCAAGAAATGTTGAACAACAAGGTCTACTATTCACCAAGTCTCTCTGTTCTTCTCTTTGGCCTCTTTCTCATATTTCTCCAAGGTCCTCTTCTCTACCATTCCTGTCAAATACCTGGAGAAGAAATTCAAAAATTCAATTTATTCCCTTCCTATACACCCCATCTAAATAAATCAGAAAATCACTTCCAGTGATTTTTTTTTAAACAGCAACTTTGAAACACGGTGTTGGCATGGTATGGACTGATGACAGATGTAATAAAATGCCACAGATCAAGACTCACATTATCTGTCCCCCGATTGTTGATTTCCCAGCATCTATCAGGGACAAAAAAATTGAAAGACAAAATCAGTAAGCAACAATCAGTAAACTTGTGTCTTTCATTTTTTTGACATCACTACATATTTTACTGAGACATTGGCTCGGAAGTGATTTTGCAATTATTTGATGGCTCATAATGTTCAATTGTCTTCTGTTTTTTTTTTCAGTTACTAAATTTGAACTTGGCTGTGGTCATAATGTCAATAGTAGATAATGCTGTTTTGTTTCAACAGTGGCAAAATAGTGGCATAAACTAGGGGTGGGCAATATAGACGATATATACCGTATGCAATATGCATTTGGCCAATGATAGAGATTTTGGGTCATGTCGCCATACCGTGATAGGCTCATTGCGTCTCCACAACCATGTGAAAAAATGTTGACCTGTAACTTCAACTTATTGATAGCACCTTTTCATTCTTACAACAAAACTGTGTAAGAGCCTATAAATTGAACAGCTACTGCCTGACACAAATGCAGCTTAACAGTTTACTTCTGTGTGAATTTGAGAGTCCAATATAAACACCTCAGATGACTAAACAACTGTTGTACATATTGGCTTTATGCTATGGTAACCATTAAGAAACTGTTATGCTGTAGTTACATACCAAAGTATAACGTGATATATATCATCTACCGTCTATGGTTCAAAATATATCGCAATATAAATTTTAGACTATATCGCCCACCCCTAGCATAAACATTATTAAATTAGTACTTTTATATTTTGAAAGATAAGTACTTGCGTACTTTCACTAACATAAAACAAAATACATAGCAACTTTCACTTTTTGTGGAGTCATTTTTAACCAGCAGCATCTACCCTTGGACGTAAAAGAAGAACTGGACTATATTGAGTACACGCTCTAAAGAAATGGCGTCAGGGCCATATTTAGGGCCACTAACCTACGTGCCCGATGAACACCACATTAACATGCTCTTTTTTGGGGGCGTCAGGTTTAGCAGGGGGTGGCTTGGGTGCAGGTAGCTCCTCTTCCTCCTCCAGTTCCTCTTGACCCTCGTCAAGCTCGGAGCCCCCGCCCTCTGCTAGGGGCCCGCCTCCAGGCTCCTCTTCATCCGGCTTTACCTTCTCCTCCCATGTGTCTTCCACGCCTGCATCTGTCTCTCCATTCTCCACTGCTGCTCATAGAAAAACCAAGGAGGACATAGCCATGGCTACAAATATAACTTCATATTCAATTAATATTATATGAAAATGTGTTGCAACCAATACTACAAAAATACACACCTCATGTACTGAGATACACCCACTTCACTTTTGTTATTTTAACAAGGTCAGGGTTTTTTTTTTACACATTTTGAATTACCAAATGGATTAATAATTGTATGGTTTAAGTACTGATTATTATGGATTCAATATTAATTCCTCAAAACTGTAGATTGAGAACGGTACCACAAAGTTGGTCAATGTTATTTTGTCAAAGCCTATAGATTTGTATTCATATAAAGGGAGTCATTCAGAATGGTTATCAGACAAGTCAAGGAACCAAATGCACAATGGGCAAGAGTGTCCATATTAATTTTAAGGCACGAATTTGACACAATATATGCTTTGAGTAGCATGATCTCCTGATTAAAAGCTCCCTCCAAAGCAGAAAATAAAGCACAGCATTGTGAGATTTGTCTGAGGAATTATGCACTCCACTGGCCACTCACAAAACCCTTTTTCTTCGGCATGCTTGCTATTCACAATCAGCTACAGTAAACAGTGCTCACCACAGGACTCATCCCAACTTTTTCCCTCAAGCTAGAACTGAGAACTATTTTGTCAATAAGACTAGCATCACACCAAACAAACAGTACATTTTTCTGAACATGACTATGCATTCATTTCAAATGGTACTTTGCTCAAAGTCCAAATGCGTATTCAACGGCCCGAGCAAGTGGATCACAGCACATTATCAACATTGCTGTGGTGATCTCCATTAACAAGTGCTCGGGTCTTGTCTTCCTGCCAATCTGTAGTGGCAGTGTGGAACATAGAGTTAAATAAGGCTTGTAACATGAGTCGATGGGGCCATCCACTCGGGCTAGTTTTAAACTGCTCTGGCTGGCCTGTATATGGCTGCCTGACCAACGGAAGGACACCAGCATGCCAACCCACGTGCTGAACACAATTTGCTTGGTGCTAGAGTAAGAGCAAAGACCTACACCATTTAATCAAGCTGTCAATTAGGTAACTGTGGCAAGGACATGGCAGTAAGTGTGGTGAGGGTGTAGATTAATGACCGTAAAACCAAATTATAACAAAATTACAAAATCATTATTAAAAAAAAAAAAAAAACACAAAACGCGAGACAGCCTTACCAATAATTTCTGAACTGTTGGTATCTAGGTCTGCACCTATGGAAAGGAAGAAACAGTATAACAGTAACACATTTATGGGTTTTGAGAGCAAAGATGTATTGACACCTTAGAGTTACTTTTTTCATTATAAAAAGACGTTTTATTACTTGCAGTAGCAAATCAGCACACTGATGTAGAATGCAGCATAAACCTGCTGACAATATTCTATATTTTAAAACAGCATGGAAGCAGAATAAACATTGCCATTGACACTCTCTAAAAGGCTAATTGCGCCTTCCAAAATAGATCACCGGATATCTATATAAACATAAGTATTTTTTTCTTTTACCCTCATGGTAGCTCACCCTTACGTCAATGGAGGGTTAATGTGGCAGGCAAGAATGTAAACGTATGCGCACTTTTGACGAAACTAGCTGCAGGTGCAGTGACGATTGACAACCTCACTACCCACATAAAATCAAGAGAATAGGCTACATATTGCCAAGCATCATGTTGCTGTAAAATACTTTAGATCTAAGGATCAAATACTCTGCGATCTTAAATTCAACGAGTTATTAGTACATTTGCAAACTTTACTAGGCTTTCAACAAAAAACCCTGCTAGTTCTGATGAGACTTAGCTGCTGACATTAAGTTAGGTAACGTTATTTGGCAATAAGCTGTAGAACTGTGGACACAATTTCTCCTGTCATCTACTGAGAGTTGGCTGGTTGACATTGGCTAGCAGCAGCTAGAGGCTAACTGTTAGCCAGCTAAAGGTAACTTTGAGCCAAACCTCCCATCAACTAGAAGATATCGTTTTCTGTCATCGAATTCGAATTTGTATAATTACTGCAGTGTATTTAGACGGTTAGATAATTCTGGTTAACAACTGCGCCACAGCATGACGTTAAACGCTATTTTGAAAACTGTCGAGTCTGTGTTTTTTTCCTTTGCCACATGAACTTACCGTCAGGCAACGGAATTACTGAAGGCCCTCCCTGTAAAAAGGTCGGAACAAACTCGGGTGCATTAACATTGAGTCCAGCAAATGTAGAAGCTACATCCACTGCCGGGGCCTCGACATCGTCCTCCTGTTCCCAGGAATCAGGGGCTGTGTCTTGAGGGTCCATCACGGGCTTTTAGCCAGCTAACGTTAACGTTAGGTATTGTTGCTTCACTAATGCAGTGTAAGCTGGGCAGCTAGCTTTCTTGCTAGCTAAAGTAATGTTTACGTCTTTAAGCAGTTGTCGACAAGGCTAGCCACTACCATAAAATTATCAAACTGTTCGTATTTTGTTTCACGAGGAAGCTCGTTGTTTTGTGCCTTGTTTTAGTCAGATGCATAAGCAAGAACCGGTAGCTCACTGCTCCATCAACCTCAGAAGGGACCTGATCCTGCACAGACACAACGTGTGTGTGTACGTTTGATGGCATTTGATCAGAATTCTGGGAAATGAAGTTTACAGAGAATGATGGCAGTATTTCCCAGACTCTTGTGTACAGGTCATAGACTGTATAATATACGGTACAGGTAGTTTACAGATTTCTTAATGTGAATTTGTGCATTTTATGTTTAACTGTACCTGACTAATCTTAGAATACAATAGGCTACATATGGGGCTAAGATAAGCCTACACAGGCCTAGATAGGTTAATGCTATTAGGCCTATGATTTTATTATTATTATTATTATTAATAATAATAATATTAATAATAATAATACTATTAAGGGGAGCACTCAGTAGCCTACAGATCCAATCTTAGAACGATGTCTTGTCTTGCCACTTGAGGTCGTGAGACACCTTCTTTATTATTATTATTAAAATGTAATTATGGAATCACTTAATCGGTCATTTTAAAATACGTTTCACCCTTTATTTTATAACGTGATGTGATTCTCACATATTAGCCCCTATGTTAGGATGCTCTCACATGGGAATTCGACTAGCCAGCTGTGAAATATTTTCTGTCCTGATTGCAAATGGCCAGTTCATAATTCCGTTAAAAGATAGCTAAATAATCGCAACAACAAAGCCAATGTCTTATCAATTACAAAGGTGTTGCAAAATACCAGAGTCGCCTGATGAAAATCGTTTCATAATGATAGGCCTACATTGTGTGTTAATTACGCGTTGACTATTCACACCCAAAGTAGTTTTAATCCCGTCTAATCCCATTTTTTTAATCCTTCATTTGATGCTACAGAGAAACTATAGAAAATGTGGATTATGATTGAAATAACAAGTTCAATTGCTTGTAGGAATTCAGTCTTTATGGTGCAAAATTAACAAATGAATGGCCTATTTACTGGCGAAAACTGATTAGATAGATTTGTGAAAGACAGTTTTGACAATTGTAAACCTAACCAGTCACCTTGCCCATCATCGAAAACAGAGTGACACTGTGACACTGTGATCCTGACGTCACGAATCCCACCTTTCCCATGTCCTTCGAATTAGGCGCAGGGAAGTTTCAGTACAGGTTGCAGTCTGTGGTTTCGCCACGGGCGCACAGTTGCGCTGACTCGATCGGACAGAATTTAGGCTACTTGATGATTTGTGATCAAACTACGGAAGTGGAGACCGGTTTTCAGCACAAGAAGACTATCTAATTTTGGATTTACATTCCGTGTGGGGAAACCACTGCTGTTTCTTTCCGTGGGCTTTCAGGAATAACCAACAATATGTCGAGAGACCCCGAAGACGTGAATAAGCTTACTGAAAGTACATATAAGGTAAATACACAGCAAATGTAGATAGCAATTGAATAACTGTGCTATTCTAAAGGTTTATCTTAACTGTATATGCTCGAGAAGTATCTCAAATACAAGCATGCATTATTCTCTAATGTTATAGTAGCCTACGAACAAAACCGAATGCGAATGTTTCTCGGGTCACATTTGCACCTGTGTCTAACCTAGCCTAAATAACGTAGGTATTTTAACGATAGTCTAAAATAAAATCCTACTTGTCTCAAACTGATCAAATGCACGTTTCGAACTCAAAGTAAGACATGTGGTGGGGGTGTCCGTTCTGATCTGTCTTAACAGAAGATTAATCTTAATTTTCTCACGTTGCCTAGACCTCTGTCTCCATCTGAGCTGGGTCATGGCCTATAACCACTTTAAACAGTGACAGAGACTTTCATTTTATATCAAAGTTAATCTTCCCTAGCCAGAGCTGGTTTCAAAGATTGAGTGAAGGAACCTGTTTTTGTGGGGTGTAAATGCTGCATACCTGACTTGGTATTGTTCTGTTGAGGGTGTGCCTGAGGAATAGAGGAACAGCCCGGCGTTTCTGGTAGGGAGTTGAATTCCTATAGAGACTTGGCTAACTCCAGGACGTCTTCACAAGGACTTTGGTCCTGCCTGGTTCAATTAAAAAGTTAATGATTGAAAGTTTTGGCTGAGCTATTTTTGGTGTTATGGGCTGTATAAACATTCACCTTTCCTTGCCTCTAAAAGAAGTTAAAACATTTGAGATTTCCTTTCTTCTGTATGTGTCTGTCCCACTGTCATCATCAATTGTCATTGACAGCAGAGTTTATTTCCTCTCATATACACAAACTAAAAAGTAATGTTCATAAGCAGTTATGGCCTGTCCTATTGCAAACTCTGGGAAATGCAACAGACCATCGTTCTGGTCCTGTTTTTGTTCCAGTTATATTTAAGCCCATTTTTGTCTTTGTCCTTTTCAGAATGTTGTGGAAAACTTCAACCCTGCATTGCGGAACCTGGTAAACTTGGGAAAGAGCTATGAGAAGTCTGTGACAGGTACTGTGGCAATGTATAGTGGGGATTATTTTATTAGATTTGCATGGACATGAAATATCGATGCATCACATACTAATGGCAGTCTGTTTCCTCATCACAGCCATGAACATGGCAGGGAAGGCATACTTTGATGCTGTGTCCAAGATTGGAGAGAACGCGGCCGTCTCGCCGGTCTCTAGAGAGCTGGGTAAGTGTCTATCTGCCTGCCCCTTCCTGGCCCTGAAGTCTGTGCCTTCACCAGCCATTTCGCCAGCGCCAGGGAGAATGAGTCATGATGGCGTGTGTGGCCAGGAAAGCACAGGGCTGATTAGTCCATCTCCATCCAACCCCAGAGAGAGAGAGTAAATAGTTTGCTTTTACAGCGGCTTGTGTGGCAAGAGAGAGGAGCAACTTATTTGTTTCGTGGATGCACATGTGTAGGAGGCTGGGTGAATTTCCTGGCCCTCCTCGAAGCTGGCTTCAATTATCAACATCCATTAGCCTCTCACTTTTCCCGCTTCACAGACAGATTGAAAAGTCCATGGAGCAATGACTATTTTTACTCTGTAAGGCTTTTTATGTTGAAGGAAAATGATTGCTTCTGGGCTACTATTAGCTATATTAATATGTGCCATTAGACTGATTCTGCCTTATGTGCGGCCGTTATGGGGACTATAGCAAATTTGATGGATATTTGTGAGTGTTTCGAAGTTACTCTCCAAGTCCAGAGTTTTCTGGTTGCTTGGAGCTGGCCATGCTGTAGCCTAGGCCCTCTGCAGACACAGGCACAGCACATGTGTCTCCAGCTATGTGACTCCGGGGGGCTTCCGCCACTCTCAGACCGGCTGGTCAGACGGTGTGAACTCTCTCACACGTCAGCGCCCAGAGCGGCACGCAAACACACAGAGTAAACAGAGAGAGAGAGAGAGAGAGAGAGAGAAAGAGAGCCTGAGAGACCATATTCTCATCTTGGCTCCAGCTTCGTTAGTGTGGTCTGTCAGTTCTCAGGGAAATCTTCAAGACTGAAGCAAGTGACTGCTGTACTCTATGTCCGTAATTCTTTCTCTTTCTCTCTTTCTGCCTCTCTCTCACACACACACACACACACACACACTCACTCTCTTTCTCTGTCTATTTGTCTGTCTTTGCTGTGTATATTTGTTCAGATTAGATGAGAATCCACAGTTATACCCGTGAAGTCCCCCCAAGCAACTATTACTACCCAACCAAAGGCTGCCATTGCTGTCAGAGCACATTGTGTGTTAGCCCAGCCGCCATGTCAAATCTCGTTTTAATGGGTTCATACTCTCACTTGGTGTAGACACACGACCATTTAACTGTTGAGCTTTGACTTTGGGCTCACGCAATGGTGTGAACACATCAATAAGCTTATCAGTTAATGGCTGTGTGTCTGCGATAAAAAAAGGAAAACGCCAGTACACACCTGATAGCCGCCCAAGGTTTCACCCACCTGTGTCACCCACCTGTGTCCAGTAGACAGCCCCAAGTGGAGATAAATGGGACTCCATGCGGCAGCCATGTTTGTCAGACTGTCAGGAAAGGTCCTGCCATTTAAACGAATGGAAAAATGAATTGGCGCTGTCATTGGCCCCACCCCCCATCCCCCACCCCCTATGGTTGGCACCCCCACGTCTCTGATAAGGACGTTGGTGGAATGGGCCAGCTAGGCAAACACACCGGAGCAGGCCTGTGAACAGGAATGAACCAGACTTCCCGGCTCCTTCCTACCATAGAATGCTCTTGATTGGGTGCGAGCGTACACCTCTTATTATAGACGTCCCCACGGGTATACAGTAAGGCCTGAACAATAATATCAAAAGCCCCCACTCTCCCGCCCCAACCCCTGTGTGTGTGTGTGTGCAGTTGCCATAAAACATGCAGTTTGTTTCTAGTTTCAAGAAAAAAGACACCAATGACACTCCAATATAGCAGCGATTGTTTTTGTCTTTGTCGGGAATTGTGATAATGTGCAATCGAATAGGCTTCTCCCCTGGGAGAGGAATGAAATTGAAATGGTGCCAGGTTTGGAATGTGAGCCAACAAAGGGCTTCATTTGACCCTCCACCTTTTCACCCTTTCAGAGGCTGGCAGAATTATGTGGAGCAGGAGAAAACGTTCAGCTACTAAGGGGCAGTCTTGGGCCCAGAGAGAGAGAGAGAGAGAGAGAGAGACCCCCCCCCCCCCCCTTCTTGGGTTGGGAGCGGTGCAGTCTTTCTGGCAAGCCAATAGTGGTTGTTTGGGTCGCTGGTCCGGGCCCTTAAAAGGTTGCGTGACCTGGCCCGTGCAGAGCGTGCTAAATGTCTTTCCTCTGGAGGTGTCATTTGGCTGCAACGGTTTGATCTTGTTAACTGGCACAGGGTTGACCACAAGCATGCTTACTGTGTGTGTGTGTCTGTGTGTGTGTGTGTGTGTGTGTGAGTATATATGTCTGCGTCATCTAAGTTTATTCATCAACGTCCTTAGACATTACGTCAGAAGTTCTCAAGAGGCTGTTTTTTCCAAGATTGTTGTTTGGTCTCTCTCTCAATTTGTCTTTTGTCTGTCTCTTCTCCCCTCTCACACCTCTTCTCTAAGAACAGCAGGCGGTGGTCAACAGGCGCACCACAGAGCCCTGCCTGCTGCCACCCTCTGAACCCCCCCCCCCCCCCCCCTCCTCCTCCCCTTCCCTCTCCCCTTCCCCGTCCCCCTGTTCATCCTTCATGTACTTCCACCCGTCAGCTATCTCTCCACCCGCATCACATGCATGCACCCGAAACTGACTATTGCAAACACTGTTTATGTTCTCTCTGACTGTGTCCTGCTGATCTCTCAGTAGATAAAATAGGGCCCCCGCACCACCAAAGTGACTGAAGCAGCGTGAATTATTCGATTTATGTTGTTAAAGACACGGACAGTTCTGAAATGAGTTCAGATTTTTTTTTTTTATGGGTCTTGACCCAGTGACTAGCCCAGTTATATCAATAAATGGATCTTATTCCGTGTTGCAAGAACTTTGCTCATGGGTTACTCATACAACACTTCTTAAACATTCCCACAGCTTTTCCACTTGAGTGCAAGTCTCTATGACCCGTATCTCATAGGCCACATGAGTTGGAGTCAGCATCGTATGACCACAGAAAAGTAGCCCATATCTAAAATGTCATGCATCACAATACCTGTGTTTTAGCAACATGATAATTGCACTCTGGTCACATTTTGTTTATGTAATGGCCTGTTAATGGTGTGTGTGTGTGTGTGTGTGTGTGTGTGTGTGTGTGTGTGTGTTGTGTCTTTGTGAAGAAAGGCTAGACTAGGTTGAGGATTGAGTGGGTGACCGGTATGATTGTAGGCTTTTGCGTGGCTCCAGAGTACATAGTGTGGCCTCCACCAGAGCAAACACGGCTCCTTTTTTTTTCTCCTTTTCTAACATTAAGTGCTCTACGAGCCCTAAAGAGCCAATTGGCTTGGAGGGACCCTCTGTTTGTGACTGTCTCGACATTGGCTGCTCAAGCCAGCCTGCCGTTCAGCCAGCCCTAACAAGCGACCCTCGATTTTCCCAGAACAGGATAAAAAATCAAGCAGATAAATACGCATTCCGTGACTTCTGCTTGAGTCACTGGTGCTTAAAAGTTCACTTTCTGAGTCACTGCAGTAAATCAGTCTGAGATTGTGTGTGTGTTTGACGGAAGGAAAGGGAAGAAAACATAATAATTCATCTCTAGCAACCTTTGCCGCTTGCGCCACTCCCTGTGCTCTTGCTTAAGCCCGGTATCTGCGTTGCTAGGCAGCCTCCCGTGCCTTGAAAAAGGTGGAACCACCAAACGGGTTGGCACCTATCGCCAAGACACACCTGGTGAGGACACGCTGAGTGTTTCCTGTTAACTCATCCCTGCATGTTGTCAGAATGGCAAGCCACATAAAGCCATGCCTAAACGAGTCATACACCCTCACCTACAACCAACACAGACACATACACACACACACACACACACACACACACACACACACACACACACACAAAGACACGCACATAGACACGCACATACAGACACAGTCATCAATCATTTCAGGTTTTCTCTTGTCAAAATATGCACGTGCTCTGATCTGTCTCAGGGCTAAGCTACCTGTGCTGTGCGTTATCCTCCCTGCGAGTGAGTCGATTATTAGCACATAGTGTGAATAGCCCGCCACCCCCTCTCCCTTCTGCCTGCTCCTGGTGTGTTGGCAGTAGGCCTGATGAGAGAGAGGATGGAGGTGAGAATAGATGTCTCTGTCTGGCAGAGGTCCGAGTTGAGTTGTGCAGGCTTCAAGAACCTTATGTGCTGTCTCTGATTGACAGGCCCACGTGGACGCACACATCTGTATAAATACGAACATGCGCACACACACACACTCATTGCTGGAATGAGATATACCTGAGCAAAGCCAGTGTTTCACAACTCACTAATTTAATACACTAATTCACCTCTTCTTCATCAAGCAGCTGTGTGTGGATGACCCATCTACTGTCTGACCAAAGGTCAGTTGGGGACTGCCAAACTCTGAATCAGCTGGCCTGTGAGTCAGAGTCTGTCAGACAAAAGAATGTATATCTCTACCCCTTATATTTATGTATTTTCATGTTCTCTTGATCACCATAGAGATGCATGGCACATGGAATGCAAGTGCTGTCTTGATGGCACACGCAAGGCAATAGACGCTGTTTCATTTGCATGTGAAATAGGTGGCAAAGCAAAACGGGGAGGTAATCGCAGTCTTTTGAACACACCCTTTTTTTACAGTACTGTCTTGCACTGGCATCAATCCAGTCTGACTGGATCAAGTCAAAACCATTGCTGTGGTTATTATACCGCATGTGCAGACACACAAAGAGACTCATAAAAACACCTCAAGGGACTGTACGCAGGGAGAGAAGCTAAGCATGGGACAGTGCATTTGTGTGTGTTTTTCTTTTTTCATGACTTGAGCTGTAACCTTTCCGGCGGGGGTCAGGGTCGGGGGCGGCCGGGTCTGCTGGCAGATTGTTTCTAGAGCTGTGAAAACAGACGGCATCGATACAAACCTTTGCACCGCTTACAAAGGCTGCATTTACCAGCACGTTCTGCTGACCTTTAGTGTGTGTGTGTGTGTGTGTGTGTGTGTGTGTGTGTGTGTAGGGGGGGGGGGGTGTTGTTGTAACAAGCACGTGTGTAGTACACTCCCCTCAGCAAAGTTTCAGCCCTCTCTCTGCAGTTTTCATATGCTTCTGTATCTGCCGTTGTTGTTTGCTGTTTGTTTACTTATTGGTCTGGTCTGTTTACACAAGTACACATCCGAAATTCCATTATCCTTTGTAGTAGCTGTAAATTGACACTGAAGGAAGTTTCCTTCTAGTGTCTAATACAGAGGCGGAAAAAGTTTGGAAATCCTTGAGCTGATTTCATAGATTTATTTATTTATTTATGTGTATGAATGTACGTATGTATGTTTGTGTTTATTTATTTATTTATTTATTTATTTATTTGCGTACTTGCGTTCTTCCAGGCAGCGTGTTACAGGTACATTATTAATGGTCCACTCAGACTGTACAGGCAAATGGCCCATCACTTCCATGAAACGACAATCCCTAGAATATTCCAGTCGGGCTTGTTTGTTCTCAGTGATAATGTAGTGTCTGGATCTCTCTCTCTCTCTCTCACTTTTACTGTGACAGTTATAAATACCATCTCCTTTCTCTTACACACACAAACACACACCAACATACACACATATACATAGTACACACATACAGGGTTTACACTTGCTATGAATTGACTCTCTGGGTCTTGTATGTTTGGATCCGCGTCTCTGGAGTTATCACTATTGACAACCGTGCCTCTTTGTTGTGACTGACAAGCATGTTCCCATCTCTGCCACCAGCAAATGAGCTCGCCAAATGCATCTGCATACTCACCAGTGCACAAGTGTTCAGAAATGAATTTGTGTACCATCACAAAAGTATACTTCTATCAGACCCCAGCCATACTTCAGTCAGCACTTGGAGCAAGATCAGACCTTGCCGCATCTATTACTGTATGGTCCTTGAAATTTAAATATCCACTAGAGGAATATATGACAGTAGGTGTGATCTGTGAGCTTTAAAGGGCCCTTCATCCTGCGTTCTAGGCAAGATGTACAGAGTCCACAGTAGTTTCTCTGATACTGTTTGAGTTGGTATTAGTAAGACTGATTTAAACAGTAGCAGAGTTTAGAAAAGGCTGGGGAATAAACTGAAAGCCTGGCTGGCCAGATTGACTGATGATGCTGAATTGTGTCTCCGCAGGTGTTGTTTTGATGGAGATTTCTGAGGCACAAACGAAGGTCCAGCTGGAGCTGGAGGAGACGGTGAGTGTGCTGCATCACATGACTGCCACCGTGGAGGGGAAGAGGTCGATTGTGGTCACTGGGGTCTACATAGAGAGAGCAAAGCATCTACATCTCTCTATAATGTCTCTCTGTCTCTCTCTTGCTTTCTCTCTCACACACTCTCTATCCCCTCCTTCCTCTATCTTCCTCTATCTTTCTCAATCTTTCACGAAGCAGGAGTACAAGGGCACAACCTCCACTTCGCTTAGCTCCAGCAGTTCCGTTTATTTTTATTTTTTTATTTTTTTTTCAAAAGCAAGGGACACAAACCGTTCTCACTGCATTCCCCTTTTTTTCATGCTCCATCCCTTTCTATCCCTTTATCTGATCTAGTCACTCGCTCACTTGTGAAGGGCAGGAAAAAGAGAGAGAGAGAGAAATGGAGCAAGAGAGTCCCGCTTTAATAGAATGTCACAGTGAGATGACTGAATCCCCATTAGGCTCCCATTAGTCTGGAGATTAAAACTGTGCACAGATGGACTGTTTGGTACGGACTAACACACACCACACACACTCACTGTGACTCTCTTGACTAGTAATTTAATTTACTCTCTAATTTGCTGTCTCTTACAAACAACTCAAATGTACTAAATGTTGCTGCCTGTTTCTGTATTTGCGGAACTAATCGTAAGGGCTCTCCAGGCTGTCCCAGCACTGGAGCACACAGACGTAAATGTTAATGTTTTGCTTCGCTTGCCAGATAAGCTGACCCCACTGATAACGATTTCTCCTCAAGGGCTGTTTTCGGTCACAACATGCATGCCATCCCGCAGCTCTGCATCAGGTGCCCTGAGTGTGTCAAGAAACTCCACTTCAAGTGACATTTTTTCCTCTTCTTTCTTCTTCTCTTTTGATCCTTCTCCAGTTCAAAAGGTTCCACAGGGATATCATAGCAGAGCTGGAGAAGAAGACAGACCTGGATGTCAAGTACATGACGGTAAGGAGAAGGCAGTTGGGACAGAGGGGAGGGTGGAGGAGGATGGTGGTGGTAGTCTGGAGTGTAAGTGTTTTGCAGTAGCCATGCGCCACTACACCTGTTGAGGGGGACGTGCCTGCACACAAATCAAGCTAATGGAACAAAGAGCACTGAGGGTAGTGGCAGTGAGGACTTTCACTTTTCTTGTACTAGCTTAAACCTATGTGGGTTTGGGGAATGTAGTCTGTCTTTTTGTCTCTCTCTCTTTCTTTCTTTCTTTCTTTCTTTCACTCTTTTTCTTACACACACACACACACACACAGGGATCTTGCTCCTACTTTGTCACTGATGCAGCGATTGTGTCACGGTCCACCTCCCTCTCCCCAGGCCACATTCAAAAGATACCAGTCGGAGCACAAGCTCAAGCAGGACAACCTGGACCGCTCACAGTCTGACCTGAAGAAGTTACGCAGGAAAAGCCAGGGGAAGCATTCCTCCAAGTATGAGGTCAAGGAGAATGAGGTGAGATCAAGTGTGACTTGTTTAAACAAATGTACACAACAAATGTGAAAAAACAACTCATAGTCAAATCTCTCTCCACACATAATGAACAGCATGTCATTTTACAGGTTAATAATCAGATTATTTTACATTATGTAATGCTGTTTAAAAAACACAATGGATTTAGGGTGGAGAATAAGGAAGTCTAGTCTTACAATGCTTAAACATGCTTCAAATAAATGCACAATATAACAGCTGCCCTGTTCTTGTTTAATGTGGTGTTTAAATTGGTTTTCCTCTGCGGTGTTAGTCTGTGGCTGTTTAAGGCTGTTGTTTTTGTTGTTGACCACATGGACCATAGGACATTTGAGTGTGTGGGTGGAGTGTGTGTGATCTTTGCCTTCAGACAGTGGAGAACAACAATGTGCATATTCCCTGCATTCCTTGCATGTATTTAGCATTAAATGTTAAGCACTTTTTGCTCAAGCCGAATTGATTATACAAAAGGGCAGGTTGTTGCTGGGCTCCACCTATGCTATATTATTTATGCATTTAGTCCTTTGTTTTAAAGTAAAACAAATGTGAGAAAATATGTTTTTTTTTTTTATCAAAACAAGAAAACAATGCAAAAGCAAAACAAAACTCCCTTGTGCCACACCTTCGGCCTGGGGCAGATTCTCAGCATTGGTGTTGTACTGTACCCTCTCCGTTTGCCTTTCATTTTCAGAGGTAATTTCTTTGTCGTGCCCCCAAACACCCCACCCATCCACCCACCTCTTTGACCTCACGCCCACAACGAAAGTGTCTGTCCTGAGTACACCCGTGGGAGGGGGCGGGGGCCCAGTCAAGTGATCTCACTCCTGACTCGGTGCCCTGCGAACCATTAGCCCCCACAATGGTCGCTCTCTGTCTCATTAGCACCCATGCATTAAGTGCCCGGGCTCCCTTTGTGTTGGAAATCAGTACCGAAGCTGAAGTCTGGGGGAGATGGATTTTCGTGTGCCTGAGTACAGGCAGGGCTAAGCTCCAATCATTATTGGACAGTGAGTCTTGTTGGTGTGTGTGTGTGTGTGTGTGCGTTTGTTTGTTTGTTTCTCTTCTCGTGTCTCAGCCAACAGAGTGTGTCTTTTTTATACTCAGTGTACACACTAGGCAGTATAAACTGTGACTAGAAGTCAGAAGTGTTTTCTCATTCTTCTTGTGTCTGAGCACGACGATCGATGTTCCTGCATTCAGCAGAAAATTATTTGTAGTTATTAGTCAGCTCAGAGGGGATTGATGTCTCTCGATCTTCCAAGTATTGACTGCCGTCCCTCCCTTTGCCTCCTCAACGCTCGTCTCCTCACGTCTTGTCACTCTTCTTCTCTTCTCTCCCACTCCCTCTCCAACCTTTCCTCTCAGACCAGCACAGAGACAGAAGGCATTTAAATTTCACACATATTTTCAAACACACACAAACACTTATAAGAAGAGCAGTTCACCATTTCCTCGATGTAACCCAATGTCAAGCGACACACAGAACAGTGTGCGATGCGTGTTTCATGTGGAGAGACTGAAGCACAATAGGCGCTTGTTTGGGGCGGGGGGGACTTGTGGCTTTGTGACTAGTGACCAAGCAGGTAGGGGTGCGTAGAGTGTGGAAGTGGAGCCAGACTTTAAAGGGAAGGGTTGTGACAACAGGCTGAAACCTACACCAGGGAGATGGACCATTTTCCCTGTCGCTATGACAACTCTTGTCAGAGAAGAATGGGAAGGAAGGGGGGCAGGGGGTGGTGGCGGCGTGCTGGAATGGTTTCCATGGAAGAGCAAAGCAAATATTCTGAGTGAAAACTTGAAACAGCTGTTTTTTTCTTCTTCAATGATATAAACTATAGACTTTGAACATAACGTATGATGTGCAACTGAAAGATTTATCATTTTAAATCGCCTTTATAAACTGACTGTCTGATACTGATGGGTATAGGTCAGTAATACTTTGATAAAACCACTATTGAAATTAGCAGATAAACATCAAATGCCTTGTTTTGCTTGGATTATGTGTTTATATGTGTTGAATAGTTTGGGCAGCTATTGCTTTTAAGAATTGTGTGTGTGCGTGTGCATGTGTTGCATAGTGTGGGCAAAGGTGTGTGTGTGCGTGTGAGTGAGTGTATGCGCGTGTGTGTATGCTCGCACCTCACTTCACCTTCTCTCTGCTGTGTGTGATGAATGATAAGCATCCCTGTTTGCTACTCCCTGCCTATTTCCTTTGGGGTGAGCTGATGCCATCTACATCCGCCCCCCCCCCCCCCCCCCCCCCCCCCCCCCCTCCCCACACAGTGTCTCCAGACCATCTCCACACGCCAGATGGACATGCAGAAGTTCATCGCAGACGGCTGCCAGGAGGCGCTGCTGGAGGAGAAGAGGCGCTTCTGCTTCCTGGTGGACAAGCACTGCACCTTCTCCAATCAGATGTCCACCTTCCACGACAAGGTAATGCAACTCAGTAATAGAAATGAGCTGCCCTAATCTGATAGTCTTTTAAGTCTAGGTTTAATTTTAGTAGTATAAATCTTGGTTTAAAATTTATCTCTTCTCACAATGATCATACTTGATGGAATTTTTTTAGCCGCAATGAGGCAGATTTTAAAGTACAATTATGGTGGGTGTGTTGTACATTGCAACCAATTTACGCCCTGTGGTTTTCTTCAACAGGCCAAAGAGATATTGACAGAGAAGCTGCCCAGCTGGCAAGACAAGTGCAGTGACGCCACAAAGGTGCCAGACACCGTGATGACCATGATCGAGGGCTTGCGAACCCCTGTGTCCATGACCCCCGAGGCTTCTCCCCTCATGGAACGCCTAGAGAGGGTAAGTCCAGTCCAGTCACTGTTGTTTATAAGTGCCTTGGTCGACTTTCATCACCAAGATTGACTGATCTTTGTCTAGAGTCGGTTATCTTATCTTACTTGGGAGAGGTTAAATCATTTGGTGAGGTGGTGGAGAGGTGAACAATGCACGCTGGTATGTGGGGAATTCATTTGATAGGTGGAATTGAGGATATTAAGAATCTGAGTTAAGAGGTACAGGAGCTTTAATCATCAAAACCAAGAGTGGAATCTGATAGAAAACCAACACCTTCTCAGAATGCCATGTCAAGCTAAGAGTTTTTATTGGTTTGAAATGTGAGCATCCTGGGTTGATAAGATGCCTTTTATCTTGATAAACATGCAAGGCAGCGAAACGGTATTCTTTTACTCTTTGTCCCGGTCACAAGCCAAAGGAACTTTGATATCGCAGCTGGTGACAGAGTCGCAGTGTAACGGGCTTTGCAGGGCTCAAACCAAAGAGAGAAACCAGATGCCCATATGTTGTGATTAAAGGTGTGTGTTTCTCCTTTATCTAGAACTGGTCTAATTTGTGTCGTTTTGATTTTTCAGCGCTCAAATTCAGACACGGTGGGGCCACCACCCGCGCCTGCCCTGAAGGCCCAGATCAGTCCTCTGGCAAACATGTTCACCCAGGACATCCCCAGAAGTCCTCTCTCCCCCATCTCCACTGACCTCAACTCAGGTACTGGCCTTAAATTCAACTGCCGCTGCTGGTGGTGTTGCTGACGCCAGCAGAACTGTCTGCCTTCCCCAGGGCAGCATTTTGTCCTGGGAAAATGTGGATGTCTCAGTGACGACATGAGCACTGACCTTTATAAAAGCATGAGCAGAAGTAGTGAAGGTAATGAAGCCATTGCATTGACTCTGAGCTTCACAGTTCTAATAAAATCCTCCCATTGTGAGGGTTGATGTGGGTGGAGATTGTAAAAAAGTGATTGGAAGTGCGTGTGTGTGTGTGTGTGTGTGTGTGTGTGACAAAAATGGATTGATAAGCCTTTGTCACAGAGGTCATTCAAAACTTGTGAAGAGATTAAAAAGTTTCTGCAGAGAGGTTTGCATTCTCAAAACCAAGCTAAGCCCCTATGAGTAGTTTCAAATAAAGTCGTTTAAACTTTAAACAAACTGGAATTGAACTATTGTGACATCGATTTCCAAACGTATCATAATGGTGTTTGTGTGTCTCACTCCAGAATCTACAGACCAGGACAGTCTGGGCAGCAGTGGCCTGTCACGGTCGACCTCTGTGTCCAGCGACATGAACATGACGCGGAAGCCACGCATGCTCACCATCTTCCCCCACACAGCCGGCAACAACGACACGCTCCTGAGCTTCGACGATGGCGACCTCATCACCCTGCTCATCCAGGAGGAGAAGGACGGCTGGCTGTACGGGGAGCTGGAGAAAAACGGACAGTGAGTACAGAGGGGTTAGGGGATGGGGAGGGTGGTGGTGTAGGTTTAACGTATGGCTGCAAAAGGATGAATCCGTTGGTTGTCAACTGCTAAATGAATCAACAATCATTCATTTTTCAATTCATTTTTTAGTAATTGACTCTTTGGTTTGTGCCTCAAAATGCTGTGTGCTAATAGATATTTAAGGCAAGTTTTTGGAGAGGGTTTTTTCACCATTTTTGTAATTTTATCACCAGGAACATGATCTACACACTAATTATTTATCAGACCATTATTGTCAGTTACTCATTCCATTCTCTCCGCTGGGAGACTAGCAGCGTCTCTGTCCATGGCTCTGGGTACAGCCCCTGTTATCACTGTTGCTGGCTGATGGTGTCTGCTGCAGTAGATGTTGTTGATGGATGGGGATTATTTTCTCAGTAACGGAGTGCACTGTGGGTCAGTGCGGTGCTTTATACGTCAGACTCGCTCCATTACAAGTGTTATAGTTTCTAGCGATGTTAAGGAAATTAAACGGCCACTTACCTTAGAGACACAATTATAGTCATTCTCAGGGTTTTTCTCTACATTTAAACTTCATTTATTAACAACACATGGACTAGTTTGTCTGGAAGTAATGTGTTTTATTGTAAATGGGCACTGTCTTGAATGTATTTTCATGGCCTGTCAAGTATCATGCATGACGGGTTTCATGCCCCCCCCCCCCACACACACACACACACACACACACACACACACACACACACACACATTGTGTTCAAGAACCATTCTGAGCGTTTACTGAGGTTTACATAGCATTGCTGATATGGTTGCTAGAAACCAAAGACTAGAAGTGCATACCTTCAGCAATGTAGTCATCACTCTCTCTCTCACACACACACTCAGTCACAGTCCCCTCCTGCCAATCTGTGTTTTGTAACCGTTTGCCTAGCCCTGAAGTGGAAATACTTGTTCTTGGCCTTTGTTCATTTTTTTCTCGCTCCTGATTCGCTTCGGAGAATTCTCTGGGAATGCTTGACATGCCAGATGAGATGTGTTCCTATTGCAGCACTAATGGAAGGTCAAAGTAGACGATCACTCGTTTCCAGGTCTTGGAATGGGGGTGAGGTGACCCTGGCACAGGCATTGCTCGTTGCGGAAAAGTGTTTATGTTAATGTTAATCTGTGTTCCTTTAGAATCGCGGAGTAGGGTTCTGTCAGACTAATGGGGGTTTAATACATTCCCTCGCACTATAACACTGTTGTGGCCATGTCCAGTGGGTCTAGTTTCAGTGTAATGATATGGTCCACAAGGTCTGAATACAGAACTACTCCTTTACCCCCCTCTTTCCACCCCTCCTTTGCAGACTCTTCCTCTCCATGTGGCAGACAAACACACCTTTAGCGAGCTGTCAGGAAGTGGCTTATGACTGTGTGACACCAAGGAGGAAATCAGAATCAGAATCAGATTTAAAGGACTGTATATTTGGATATACAAGGAATTTGCCTTTGATGGGTGTTAGCTCTTTAGACAAACAACAAAGACATGTAGTAGTATACATTCAGTGGCCAGAAGTACTATAGAGATACAGTATAATGTGCAACAAGACAATAGACTACATGCCTAAGGCACCTACAGTATAAACATTACATATGCAAGTAATAAACTATACAAGGGTGCTGTGTGTAAGAAATATAGAATAAAATAAATAGTAGTGCAAGACTGAGCAGAATGGAGAAGTGTGCATGATCTATGGTGTAATATGTGCAGGTTAAAGCCAAGCATTTGTGCAGGGACTTCATTAGTGTGCCTCATTTCCTTCCGTTTAGTTCTTTCGTGGCCAGCTTAGGTTATTTTTTCCATTTTTATCCCAAGAGCTTGACAAGCACCAGTTTAATAAATGTCTCAAGGCTTACTTTTGTCCAGATGTAAACAGCGGTGGCCATAAGGTAGTTTCTTAGCAACCATATCTTGACATCCTTACACAGAGATGACTCATTTTACCTATTGGTTCCCAACACCAGCAACACCAACTGAGAACCAATGAACCAACGAACCCAGTGATTTTGATTGGAAACTCCCCTCCCACACAGACACACACACACACACATAAAAAAAACACAAAGCTTTTCCATTGGTATTTGATTAAGTGCTTTTTGTGCCTTTTTTGTTCTTGTTTAACTATTCCTTTGTTGCCTCAACAGACGTGGATGGTTCCCGTCATCGTACTGTCGGCCTTACAGCGAGCCTGTGGTGACAACCAGGTGAGCCCGTGTTGCATCACCAATGCAGTTTTGTCTTGAATGGAAGAGAATGGGAATCCTGTCTGCTTAAACAAAGCCTATTGTTATGAACTTCAGACATCAGACATGTTTTTGCTAAGCCTAATTATCTGGCACATTTACCACTATTTCACAAGTCATTTGTGTTCTGAGTCTTCATGGTGCCTGGCTAAAGATGATAAACTTTAGCCTGTAATTGTGCATGTTATCAGTGTACCAGTGTGCAGATGGGTGCTTAAATCGGCATAAAATGCATAAAAAGGTTCATAACTCCATAGAGTCTGCATAAGTCACTGACTTTTCCTTGGTTTCCCTTCAGGTTGGACACTTCTGTGTACAGTGGGGGAGCAGACATCCAGGAGGAGGACGCCCCTGTGCTCCTTCCTCCACCCGACTACAGTGACTCGGCACAGGACAGCCCCTCTCGAGACAACATGGTCAGTTCCAAAATACTTGTGAAGCATTTAAATATCTTTGGAAGTGAGGGGAGGGTTGTTGGCAGAAGAGGTTAGGGGATGGAGCAGTTTTACCTCTAAGTCTTTCAGTCACTTATCAAAAGAAATCACCGGTTCGGAGTTTCTCCCCGCGCCGTCGCTTTCGCAACCAGGCCCAGCCATGCGGCAACATCTCCAACCAATCCCAGTCTCCCTCCCTGGATCTGGTTTCGCCCCAGGGGGGACAAACCTGAAACGGGCCTCGGCCGACCACACTGAAGGAACCCGCTAAACAGTCCCATCTCTCCCCTTCCCTTCCACTGCTCCCTCCATCCCACCCCCTATCCTTCCATCCCACCCTTTGTCCCCACCTGAGGCTAAAGACTTAGCTGGAGCCAACAAATGGACCAGACCATGAATACACTGTGAATATCAATAGACCCCTATACGCTTGTGGTGGTAGTGGTGTGTGTGTGTGTGTGCGCGCAGAGGCTTTCAGTAGAGACACGTATAAGGGGAAAGGCTGCAGGGTGATCTGCATTAACCTCCTCCCTTTTCACTGCCAAGGCAAAGGCCAAGAAGAACAGTGAGGGAATGCGGAATGCGCAGCACTGCTGTCATCTCAAAAAATAAAGAGCCATTTCAAAAATGCTCCCAGCCTTGTTCTGTGGCTGCACTGGACAAGAGAGAGAGAGAGAGAGAGAGAGAGAGAGGACTGAGGCAAGAGAGAGGACTGAGACAAGAAAAGATAAAGGGGGAGACTGTGAAAGAATGACAGACATTAAAAGAAAAGGAAAAATTGTCTTTGTGAGGGCCAGTGAAAATTATGTCAAAACCGATACCCAGTCTCATAAACAAAAATATAACACACTACACACATATAAACACACTAGGTTCTTTCTAGTGTCTGAGATGGAGAGAAAAGGAAAGGAAGAAAGAGTTGTGAAGAAGAAGAGACAGACAGACAGACGGATGGGGAAAATGACAGATGGAGAGGTAAATGGTGAGATGCAGACGTGGGGAACGACTGAGGGAAGCTGCCGAGTCAGACAGGGACGATGCGACAAGCCAAAACACAGCTCGGCACGTCCCCGGCATCAATTAGCTGATCCTTGCGTCAGCTGCACCCCCCCCATCCCCCTCCTTCCCTGAAGCCTAGAGATGCCCTGGCTTCTCTCCCACTCCCTCTGTGCCTCACCACGGATTGCTGTCTCAGGCTTTCCAGCAAGACGCAGCCATCCGCACACTGCAAGACTCATCAACAGCCAGAGCCACACACTCTCTCTCTCACTCATTCACTCACTCACACACACACACACAGACACACATACACACACACACACAGACCGTATAGTGCACACACACACACAGACACACAGAGTAAAATACACTTGCCCGCACACACACACACAGAGGAATATATTATAGTGTACACACCCTGAAACGCGCACACACACACACATTCATACACATACACATACACTGTGAGTATAATATACATACACCCACACACAGAGGGATATAATACAGTGTGCACCTATCAGCCTTCTTAGTCAAAAATCTGTAGAGCACAGGCAAGTGCATCTCAGGCAAGTGTGGGTCATGCCTCCTCCAATCCTGAGACATATGGCACTTAATGCCAATCTGCCCCCTGCAGGTGGTCAGTGGGTATTGGGGTGAAGCTGTTTGCTTGGTCTTAGCTTATACCATGGCACTTATGTAAAGCTGTCATTTGTCCTGTTGTTTGTCCTTCTCTCTCCTGAGAGTAATGGAGGGTGTCACAGTTGTTTTTGTCAGACCTGAAACAATCCAAAACAAAGCTTCAAAATATACTATCTGATTGTCTTTAGCTGCTTAGGTAATAAGGGCGGAATTCTCCGGGGTGCTTAGGTTAAAAAAAACGCGTAGCTGCGCGCTTTTCAGCCTGCGCGCATTCTGCCATAGGCTCAAATCTGTCACTGGGCGCCAACAGCCCAGTTGCGCGTTCTAGGTGGGGCAACCCTTAAATCAGGGCGTATCTAATGAAAAGTTTCCTTACGCGTATTCTCCTCCTGAATTAAGTCTTTTTACTGTTACGCACCTTTGAGGGCTGTATTAAGGTCAAGCGCCACTATATGGTGAAATAGTATATTGCGTTTGATATCTGTCATGGCCGAAGTCGAACATGCCAATGTTCAAGACATTCTGTTACATTGTTCATCATTATTTCTTAACTACATTTATCACAACCACAAGAAATTATCAGACAAAACCACCAACTCTGTTCCAGTTTTTTATAATCGTCGTCTGTCTCCTGTTCTAAATATTGTTCAATTAAAATACAAGAGTAAATGGTAAATGGACTGCATTTATATAGCGCTTTTCTACTCCTACGAGCACTCAAAGTGCTTGATAATGTATGCCTCACGTTCACCGTTCACGTTCACACACATGCGTTCACACACCAGTGACAGAGGCTGCCATGCAAGGTAGCAAGGGAGCAATTCAAAGAGTAAAGCCCTATTTCTACAATGTTCTCAAAAATTAAAACCAAAATCTCAGTCCTGCACTTCCTTGCTTTAGTGTCAACAAGAGGAGCACGCAGACAGCCACGTATTTTTCGGCTTGTCCCGCAAGTGTGACTCACAGACACCCCACTCTGCGCTTAGTTTGGACTGTGAGGCATTTGTAGAAAATCAGCTATGCTGCCACCACAGTGATCCACTCAACCGGTCAGTGATCATCAAGGTCACAAGCGATTCTGGGATCTGGGTTGTTCCAGGAGTTCCATTGCATAATCTTAAATCACACAGCAGATTTCGTAGTAATTTGAGAAGTGCACAATTTCGAAATGACATCACTTTCACTGAGATCGTTTTTTGTGTGTGACTACAATCGTATCTTTATTTTTGTCCTCCATGGAACAAACAGGCTAAGGTAAAGTCCTTAAAGTCATGTTTTGCACTTTCTGTTGACTACAACTGCTTTTTCATGGTTAATCCGAAAGTCATTGCCTTCATTTTGGGTTAGTAACACCCCTATTCCTAAATCCACCTGGAATTCGAATTAAGCGCTGTAGGAGGAGCAAGCACCTAAAGTGGAGAATACGCGCAGTACAAAGGCGCGTAAATGAAATCGCGTAAAAACAGACACGCTTATTGGAGAATTACGCCCTAAGTGATTATGTTGAGTGTGACTTAGAAGGCTTATCTGGGTAGTTGTGTGATTAGATTGTCAGTACCGAGAGATGGAGTGTGCCGGCATTTCCAGATGATCAAGATTCCAGACGTATGTGGTGAGGTCATTGTGTGCATGCTGTTCGCCCTCAGCACTGGGGCTACAGTTTTTCACAATGATTTGTTGACATCCTGAGTGAACCAGTCCGTCCAAGATGCCAGCCAAGTCCCTACTTGGGGAATGAAGATGAGGTACAGGTGAAATATGTGTTTTATTTCCCCATGCTTATACTAACATCTTCTCTTTCTGTTTCTAAACAGGTTGTACCAAATGGAATTTCCAAACCACCTTTCTTGGGGTGAGTAAAGATGAATTTTGTCCACAGTTAATTTAGAGAAAGAAGCTTGTTTAGCACTTATTTATCTTTTAACCTTTTGCTTTTCTCTTGCAGAGGAGGGAACCCTTTTGCTACAGTTAAACTACGACCCACAGTCACCAATGACAGATCGGCACCTGTCATTTAGCCCTCCCCTGCCAAGTGTTCAACTTGTCCCGGCCTGCTTCGCCGGGCACTGCATCCCAACGTCCTCTTTCTCTCACCTCCAGCCGATCGCCTGAACACAGCCGTGTCATCCTGCACTAACTCTGTTGCATTCCGGTTCTACATGTGCTTTATAAAAAGGCACCAGGGAACTTCTGGGGGGTGGTTGGTGGGGGGCAGGGGGTGTTGGCTCTTAAATAAGAGGACACAGATAAGGCAAAGGGCCCACCTAAATCTGCCATGACCACTCAACCTCCTGAATAGAGCTTGTGAAAGAAGTGCATGGTTGGAACCATCCCACAAGATTATTTCAACTGTGTTTTGTGCCATTGCCATGTCCATTGAGGAATGGGGCTATTTATATACATATATATATATATATATATATATATATTTTAGATATAATTTAATAATCCTATAGATCTCTATTTTGAAGCAGAATTAGTGTGAACATTGTATGTCCTGACAATAGATTTCCTATAAAGGGAAGAGCATTTTTATTTGAAAATAAAGAGCAACTACTGCTGTTGTGTTTTTTAAGCGATATGGTGACGCCCCTCCCCAACCCCTAAATGCCCAGGATGAATATTAACTTTTTTTAATTGCCATTGAATGCTAAATGAATGTTTTCTGTCTGGAATGTGAATTGCCAGTTGTTATAATTTTGGTTGTCTTACTGTGTGTTTGTTCCCTCACACTTCTTTAGTGTGGGTGCACACTATATAGACTGCTTCCTCATGTAAACTGCTTATATCTATCTGTCTTTCCTCTAGATGTTGGTAGAATATTTTGTCAGGAATCGCTCTGGCTAGAGACACCTATAGTATAAAAATATTTTTCTGATTGTTGGAACACAGCAATAAATGCTTTTTGTGAAGTGATCCACCCACAGTAGCACTGGCTTTGCTCTGTCCTCATCCATCCTTGAAAACTGATGTGCATTCTCAGTGACTTAGGCTACTTTTAAAAACAGTGCATATGCCTGAAAGTTGTTGACTCATTTAAGTATGGGAAATGGTTTTATTTTACCACATTTGTCCTTTAGCTTGCCTGTTTCAAATTTCACTTTGTATATTTTCGGTAACATCACACGTATTGAAATCCTTTGTATTTTTTCCAGTTATAAGGATGCTTCTAGACATCCCTAAACACATCCTAAGACAGTGTGAGACTTTGTTTTTGACAAAGAACCATATTTTGAATGTACAAGGAGGCTCTGTTTAGTACAATAAAGGGTAAAAAATATTTAAAAGGTATGCTCATGGCTCACTGGTGGTGTTTGTCTTTCTATTATCTTAAACCAGTAATTTGTGACCGCTTTCTCAGAATTTTTTTTCTGACATTGCGAAATTTCACAGAACTCCATTTAAAAAGAAGGTATTTGATGCCCCCACCTGGACAAAGGCAAAGTTGACAACATTCAACTTCGTTCAAGCCACTTCCTGTTTCGGATTAGTGCAGAGCCAGGTGGTGGGATGATAACAACAGGGCAAGAATGATAACAGAAATCCTAAAATGTGCATGTCAGGTTCAGTGAGTTATCTCCCCTATCTCAACTGAACGTGTTGTGGCCTATGACAGGGAGTCGAAAAAGGTATGTGTCATTTTTTTTCTACGCTGCAGCAGCGTCTGTTTAAGCTAACCAAGGGTTTAGCTACGTCAATCTCATGTTTACCTCCCTGTATGTTTGCTAGCCAGTTGGCTGTGTCATTTGTTTCATTATAGCGTATTGTGAATAATGTCAATCTTCGGGTTTGATGGCTAGGTTGTGTATCGTCTTTTTTTAAATTCTGTGTTTTCACCGATGATGGCCGACAGCTCATCGGTCGGCGTCAGTTTAGCCGCCCCTTTACGTTTGTCAATCAGTGGGGCAGCTTATTTTGCATATTGCAATACTTTATTACAAATTACCTGGCAATACGTCTTTTACTTTCTGTTGTGGCGACCATGATACAAATTATCTTTTACCTGAGCTGCATACGGGCTAATGTTACTTACATCTCCTTCCATTCACCCTATAGCAGCAGCAGCCACGGAGATCTAGATCTAACAAGTTAGCACCAGCAGTCCCTGTTCCTTTGACTTAGCTCATATATCACGCAGTCTTATGCGGAGAAAATTGTCTTTCACTAGTCAGCTGTTTTGTGTCAGCCTCTTTAACGCTATATTTTCGTGTGCATATGCTATAACAGAATATTGCAGTACGCAAGGCAGGTTAGCCACCATGTATACTCCAACATAAGTTCATGGAAAGGTGCGGTTCAAAGAAAGGCTAGGCTTGGAAAGTGTTTCTGAGCGTCTGTGTCCCTATCGCAGGCTTTCACCATGCCTAGCTCCCTTTTGTGGGCGGTGGACGTGTACGGGCGCGTGTACAGCCTATCCACAGCGGGTCAGCAGTGGGAACAGTGCCGCGACGCGCGCCTGGAGTTCAAGCGCGTAACGGCCGTTCGTCAGTGCTGCTGGGGCATTGCCTGCGACCACAACATCTACCTGAACGTCCATGCCAGCGACCTGCCCATCCGTTACAAGGAGGAGACCTATGAGAACCACGTGCGTGCTGCGCCTGACACCTCACTCATTTATTTAGGTTATAGAGCTCATACTGATTTGTCATAAAGAGCAGTTAATGATGTATGGGGTTTTGGCTGTTGATCGGGTAGGACTAAGTTTTAAACTTTGCTTATTTTTCCCTGTCTGCAAAACAACTAAATATGAATGACAATGCAAATTCCTTGTTGACCTTTTGCAAGCCAGTCTTTTTTTCACAGAATTTGTAGCATTGGATGATGCTGAGCTTGTTTCAATATGCAGAGGTGGAACCCTGTCGATGGATTCTCTGATCGCCTGTTGCCAAGCGACCGCTGGCAGTGGAGTGATGTCACTGGGCTCCAGCACCAGCCTCTGGAGAGTTTCCAGCTGCCCTCAGACAGCTGGGAGTGGGAAGCCGACTGGTACATTGACGAGAACTTTGGAGGAGAGCCCACAGACAAAGGGGTAAGTTTTGGACAGGTGAAAGCTTGTTAGCTTATCTGCAATGCTTTGTCATGTTATCTCTGCCTTCATGTTTGTTTTTTTTTTTTTTTCCAAAAATATGATAATGATATCACATGGACTACTTATGACAGTGCAAAATGTGCAATGCAAAAATTGAAGTAGGAAGTGTGTTAAAGGAAGTTTTACTATTGCATCTTCTACGCTGTGTCATATATATAACTGTTTGCTCTTCTGTGTGACTTTGTTTAAGGGCTGGACTTACGCCATAGATTTTCCAGCCACCTACACCAAAGACAAGAAATGGAACTCATGCGTCCGTCGCCGGCGATGGATTCGCTACAGGAGATACAAAGCCAGGGACACTTGGGCCAAGGTGTGAGCCAAACCACAGTTGTGCTTGTTTGAGTTACAAAAAAAAGCTATATGTTGTTGTTTTTTTACTCACAGAGAAACTCTTATTTTACTATCTGTAGCTTCGTGCATGCATTCAGTCTCAGGTAAGCTGATGTTCACTGAGACCCATAGTACAGTTAACCTCTCTTACCACCTGTTGATTATGTCCCTTTAGTCCCGATTGCTGCTCTGTGTTACGGTGTGACAGTGTGATGGGTGGAAATACACAATAATCTTTGCAGCAGGTGGAAAACATTTACACAGATTTACTTTGACTTTGACTATGTGTGTGTGTGTGTGTGTGTGTGTGTCTGTCTGTCTGTACCTCTCTCTCACACACACACACTCTCTCCCTCTTTCTCTCTCTATTTGCCTTTCTCTGTATCTGTCTGTTGTATGTGTGTTTTTGTGGTGTTGTTTTTTTCCACAGATTCCATCAGAGCAGTCTGGACCTCTGCCCGACCCATTTAATGACATTAGCTGCGGAGGCTGGGAGGTCAGCGAGGAGCCTGCTGGCTGCCTGTCTCTCTGGGCCGTTTCCCTGCAGGGCAAGGTCTGCTCCGCTGCGTCCTGCACATGTTACACCAAATCAAGCCTCACCAAATTACCCAAAATACACACACTAACAGAAGGTTCACCCAGTGGAGATGAGCGGATGCGCTAAAAGTTAATCCCCAACTGCATAATAAAACGCATCATTCGTCCGCTATCCATTCGCACCCACAGTTTTTCAAAAACGCACTCATTTTCAACACCTACCCGCCATCCATTGGTTGATTTTACATTTACATTCACGCATTTAGCAGACGCCTTTATCCAAAGATATTTTTGTCAGCTATCAATTAGTTCAGGGCCAGTCTCCCAAGTTAGATTGAAAAAACTTGAATTATCCCCAGGGGAAAATTCGGTTCCTCAGGGAAGTAGCTCAGGGATTACTAGGATACTACTATACTTAATGCTCAGGGGAAACTACACAATATGTACAAGTACAAGCATATCAATATCAAAAACCAAATCAAGTACGATGTGGTGAGGAGCTAGGTGGGCAAGATAGTGCAGACAAGTCAGGAGACCAGTGTGAGCAAGGTGAGCAGAGCAGTGTAGGTGTGAGTTAAGAGGTCATTAAAAATAAGCAATCAAGCAATCATATAGGAAACAAACTATTGTGCCTCATTAAAGAAAAATTTGACTCTATAGCTCATTTATTTCAAAAATTCGCTCCACAGTTTTTCAACAACCCCAAAAGTTGTCTGCTTACCTTGCAACTAATTAATCAACAAAAGTTTTCCGACTATTTCTCTAACATTCTGTCTTTGCTCTGCATATTGGTGCATTCTGAACATCCTGAGCTGCCATTGCCATCACATCCTGATTCACCCCCTCAAATGTATTCCAGGCAGCACACCCAAGCAGCAAGCATGGAGCAACTCAGTGGCGTCGTTAGGCTTATTTTAGGGGGGCCCATGTTATTAATGAACCAGGTGCTCCCCACTTTCATAAATAAAAAATGTGGCTGGCACACCAATTTAAATTGTTAGCATTGGCCTAATGTTGATTTCTGACACTTGCTTTAGCTATCAGAAATCGAGTTTATTCAGGTATTATCATAATTCATGTTTAACTGAATAAACAGTTGGTAAACAAGTACATCTTATTGAACGTCATATATATATATATATATATATATATATTATTTTCCCTTACTTTATCTACCTACGGCTCTAACCACTATCTGAATATCTCTGCCACCAAGGGCAGACTATTCATAGAAGGTTCACAGATCCACATAGCACAGGAGACGACAATGTGACCAGTTTTACTCTTATATATTTATATTCACTTATTGAATTGTGTTTGTGTATTCAATTATGTTTTGGTTGTCATTGTACTGGTATTTAATCAAGCTATTAAGATATCACCCTGGCAATGGGATTCATCCTGACAAGCTCCATTCGCCTATGACCCTAGGTGTGGTTTCGGGAAGGAATTCGGCATGACAATCCAGAAGGTTCCGTGTGGGATGAGGTGAACACTCCGGGGGAGGTGGTGCAAATCAGCTGCGGCCCGGCAGACCTGGTGTGGGCCGTGTTGTGGGAGGGACAGCTGCTAGTCAGAGAGGGCATCGGCCATGATTGCCCTAAAGGTTTGTCATCGCGCATTCAGCCTCTTGTCCTTGGCCAGTCCTACTGTCTCTATTAATCACATCACAACCCATCTCCTCTCATCTTGTTTGCTTCTGCTCTCTCTTGACCATTAGATGCTTCAGCCACTTCAAAGTATAAATCAGATCTGTTTGTATGGTGCTACATAACAAATTCTTGTGTGTGTGTGTTTGTTTGGATTGTAATGCGGTAAACGTCTTACTGTACATCCAAAAGTAATGTGTGTGTGTGTGTGTGTGTGTGTGTGTGTGTGTTTGTGTGTCTTTTATGTCTTTCTCTGTATGCAGGGAATTCATGGGTGGTGGTGGACTCCCCCAGCCCAGAGGTGGGAGCCATTCATGTAGCTGTGGGGGTGAACGTGGTGTGGGCCATCACAAAGGATCACAAAGTAAGTCCTTATCAAGTTGTGGTCTTAAAAAAATTCTGTGTTACATTGACTTGCTGTAAAAAAAAAAAATTCAACTAAGCCCTACTTAAGTTTCATAACAATCAATTCATCAATGAAAGTACAGTATTTTTTCAAAATCTAGTGGCAATAGAAAGTTTGGACCCTATGACTAAAGAAAGAAAACCATTTCTGCCCCACAAATATTAGTTATAATATTAAAATGTTCTCAGGGGCCCCTTTTAGAACAGGCCCACCCCCCAGACAGCCCCCCTCTTCCAACACACACACACACAAACCCCCAGCCAGTGGCTCCCCTGAACATATCCATATGTAGTAATGCGTGTAGTTACTATGCATTTTAATGTCAGAAATAATCTATAAATAGATGCCAAGTCTAAGATTCCAGAATTCTGAATTGTACTCCTGACCAAAGATTGTAGAGTGACCGTAGCGCTCTAGAATCTTTGCTCCTGACTTTATGGTGATTGTGTTTTTCTTTGAAACAGGCCGCCTGAGTTATTGCGCCATGAGTCGGGTTCTTTGAGGGAGTATTTTGAGTGGTGTTGATGGGATTATGATGAAGTGTGTGTTTTGTGTGGCAGGTGTGGTTCAGGCGAGGTGTGAACTCCCATAATCCTTGTGGCTCGGGCTGGATTGGCATGGTGGGCGAGATGGTGATGATTAACGTGGGCCTCAACGACCAGGTCAGAGAGGATTCCTGAAACATTACACTTTGCCACACACATCATAGAATGTACCAAAAATCAAGAAAGACATATTATTAAATGGTTAATATGAGGAAAGGTATATAGTACTTATATTACTATGACTGCTCAAATCTATAAATGATCTATAATTGCTCACATTTGCTCCCACATTTTTTTAGTAAACTTCAGTACGCTTAGAAACATTGTCAACCCTCAATAACTGATGAATGAGCTTTCCAAAAGGTGCCTAGCCAATGGGTTGGGTTAGTGGTTATGTGGCGTCTGGGCAGTGCTTCTCCATTCTGAGAAGAGCTTGCATGTGAATCTCAGCTGTCAGGTCCACACAGGGACAGCTGCTCTCCTGTTACTAGGGGGGGGCTTCTAAAACCCACTGTTGCTGAGTGCAGGAGATCGGAGATGCAAGCACTGCAGGAGCCCCTCCGTGTCAGTAACACACACACACACACACACACACACTAACACACACACTCATTCCCTCCCCCATGTACTCTCTTACATACAGATACACATGTGTCATTAATGATACACGTAAGTCAGTAATGATTTTATATATCTATCTGACTATCTTTCTATCTATTTATTTATTATCTATCTATCTATCTATCTATCTATCTATCTATCTACGTATCCATCTTATCTTTCTATCTGTATCTATCTATCTATCTATCCATCTATCTATCTGTTACTTTGTCTCCATCCTTTTCTCTTTCACTTTTCCTCTCTCACTCTGGACTCCACTCTCTTGCTCTCCTGAAAGATGATAGGGCTGCAAGCTGACAGACATTGGACGCGATCACACCCCGTCAGCACTGTGGCGGCAGCATACACTACCAATGTACTGCCCCCCCCCCTCCCTCCAAACTCACACACACACACACATACACACTCATAAAGACATGCCTAAAGTGGATAAGCTGGTTGCAGCTAATGTAACCATAGATGTGTGTACAGAAAATAGACATCTGTAAGACATCTCTGCCACTGCCATTGCGTCAGGGTGCATTTTGTGGAGATAGTTTTACCTTTGATTTAAACTTCGTAACTAGATGGAAGATTGTATTTTTTCATCATTTTAATGCTTGGTTGATCATGTGCTTATTCTGTGTGTGTGTCTGTCTTTGTCTTTTGTCTGTGTATGTTTCTGTGCCTCACTATGTGTGTCTGTGTCAGGTGTGGGGCATCAGCTGTGAGGACCGGGCAGTGTACTTCCGGCAGGGTGTGACGAGCAGCGAGCTGAGCGGAAAGACCTGGAAGGCAGTGTCAGTGCCGCGCGACAGCGACCGCTCCCAATCCAGCGCCAGCACTGGCAGCATGCACAGGTGAAGCCTAGCGGCCAACCACAGCACACACGCACTGACCACCTCAGCTCAGCCTCAGTATCAATCCCTCAATTCAAAACAGCAGCGGTGATTCACATGACTAGGGTTGCTTGTTAGCACATTAGTGCAAATTATTTCCACTTTATTTGATTCACTCATTTTATACAGCATTTTTGGAGCCTCAATTCTTAATAGTGAAATAATCGTAAAATATTGTTACAAATACAGCATGTGATAGTAATAGTTACCAATTATAGCAAATATACATGTACCTACCATGATGAGCTCTACAGAAAAAAACTATAATTCAATGTTTTCAAAGACAAAAGGAGTGGGATGATTAGAATTGAATGAGCTTTCTTTGCCTTGGTATGGAAAAGTTTGGTATCCACTGTAACATATGAATTGTGCCTGATAGTCCTAACAGATCCCTAACTAGTGACGATGCTGCTCTTCAATGTCATCATCAACGTCATACTCCTCATGTTCTCTTTGCCTTCCCTGACCCTTCTGTCTCCCCTCAGACCTGTTTTTTCTCCATCATCTCCAGTCTGCCTGTTTCCCACACACTTATTTCTGAACAAAACCTCTGAACTAAAGTCACCCTTCTTGGAAGGGAATTATATATATATATATATATATATATATAGCATTTTTCTAACATAATTTGCCATAAATTAGACATTAAGACATTTTTCATCAAGTTATATTGTAGTCCTTTTAACTGCATCATCTTAAACAATGTATCTGGGATGTAACTGTAGAGCACATGAGTAGAGACCGTTTTACAGTATACAGCCTGAGCTGTAGGTTTGTTCTGAAAAACCTACATCTGTTCATGAACCCTTTTTTGCAGATATGGTTGCTTACCTAATTTGTAAAACTAACCAAAAACATAACCCTTTATGAATACTGTAGGTGTCTTATGAATGTGACAGAACAGGCCAGTAGGGTGCGCTAAAGAGTCAATTTTAGGAACAGTCACAAAATTTTGTCTAGCTGTACTGGAGGTTTCTCAGTGGCCTCCTAAATCTTGAAAGCCTTAAGCATAAGCATGACTCAGCTAGTCATGCACGCTTAGAGAATGTAGAATGCAAGGATCAGGGCTTAGGGTGAAGGGGGAAATTCAAAGTGTGCTTCTGTTGTAGTGCTGGCTGCTTCTTTGGAGGAGAGGTGCGGCTTCAGTCCCAGGGTTCAGTCCTGAGCGACGTGGACTCGGACTCTGAGCGAGCCACAGCGGCAGGGCTCCTCACCAACCCAGAAGCCCTTGCTGCTGCCGCCACCCCTCCCGCCGTTCTCGCCACCAACGACGCCGACGTGGACGTCCCCAAACCCTGCATCCCCAAGGTGACCAGCGACAGCTTCATCTCGGAGCTGGTGTCGGACCGCGAGGGGAAGGTGGGCCGGCGCGACGGACCCCCCACCTCTGGCCCCTCCATCCCGGAGGAGGAAGATGCGGCGCCAGCCACCGTGGAAGTGGGGGAGGTGGAGGTCAAAACTCCCCCTGCCCTGGTGCTTTCCCCCAGCCAGTCAGGCGGCCTGCAGGGTCCCCAGTGGAGCAACGTGGACCTTGAAGAGGCTCAGACGCATCTGGTGGTGGAGCCACCAGCGGAGGCGGCTGACACCAGCAGCCTGTCGTCAGTGGCAACCTACCACCTGGGCCTGGAAGAGCTGTATGGGCCAGATGAGCACCCGCTCTGGGCCTGGGTGAGCGGGGGAGGCTGCGATGTGGATTCTCACTCTCAGCTTAGCTGGTTCAACTCAACAGGTGAGGCACTCTGGGCCATGTCCCCTCTTTTGAGGTAGTCTGGTCTTGCCATTTCAATCTGTGTGTTTCCCTTTAGCACAGATCACTGGTGCAATCAGAATTAGAATTACTTTTATTAGCCAAGTATTCTTACATACACAAACAATATGACTACTCTAGGTTCACTTTACATTCAACACTTTACATTCAGCAGTAGTATAAAAGAAATTGTCAATTTATAGACACATTCTGTACAGTAGAAACAATCTACACAGTATACACAAGATGCAAGTTGCAAGATGCATATTGGGATGCAATGTACTGTTAGGAAAGTAAGTGGAGGAGTGGGGATGAACCAGCTTACTAGCAGTTGGCGAGAGTGGCAGTGGGAAAGACGCCTGGTTGTTGTTGTGTGCAGGGATCTGTGGCGCCTGCTAAAAGGAAGGCGGTTAAAGAAAGTAAATGGAGAATGTTTGAGGTCTCAAGTGATGATTTCTGCCCGTTTTCTAGTCCTTCCTAGTGTACAGTTCCTGAAGGGAAGACTGCAGGGATTTATGTGTTTGTCCTGTTTTTTGCTTTAAACCTGACAGTGATGGATTCACAGTTTTTTTTTTTAGCTTTAAACCTGACTGATGGATTAATACAACTATGTATTCAATGGATTCAAAGAGCAATGCAAAAGATGTGTCATTAGTTCTTGTGTTGGGGCAGTGGATGTAGGAAGTACTGCGCAAAGCTTTTCTGAGGATGGCCACACGTGCCATAAGTGATGTAGAAGGGTTTAAATGTGAAATTAGCAGTGACGGAATTTGCAGATGGGTTGATGGATGAATGATGCTAACATGGAGGATGCTAAGGCTAAGCATGAATGTTTTGTTTGTGTTTTCTATTCCACCCCTCCACTACCTCTCCCACCCCACCCCACCCACAGCCATGAACACGTCTGCACAGTCCATGTCCTTGTCCATCACTCCAGCACAGTCGGCTGCATGGCGCAAGCAAATCTTCGAGCAGCTCAGCGAGAGGTCCAAGAGGGAGATGGACAACTTCAGGCACTATGAGCAGGCCATCGAACAGGTACCGCTGGGAATGGGTGAAATGACTAGATCCTTCAGTGGTAGTGGCTGGATTAATCACAGAGACTCTGGTTGGTGGTGTCCTTTTTCCTAATTTATTTTTTTCTCTTCTCCTCTCGTCCTCCTGCGCTCGGCTGTGGTTTGTGATTGGTGGGTAGAGCGCCAGTGCTCCTTCAGAGGAGGCTGGGGAGGCGCAGGGCCGCAGAAGAGGAGTAAGCACGGAGCTAGCTCAGTGTAGTGAATGAAACCGTGCAGTCACCTCAGCCCCTCCATACCTACATATACACTTGACCTGATCTCTAGCTGCTCACAACTGTATTTAGTCAAATGCACAGAGAACATTCTTCAATTTAGCTAAGAAAATGAAATGAAATAAAAAATCTTTGACAACCTCTAGACATAAAACTCTTAGTTATAAACACATACAGTTGGTTGCCGCTAAATTCAGAAAGCTTTCTAATAGATTGTGCTTCAAGCTTGCAAATAGAGATGAGGTGAAACCTCGTAGTGTAGCTGTAGCGTGTTTTGAAGTGCTGAAGAGTAGACATGCACAGGCTATGCAGTCAATTAGTCCAGCTTGTTGGTGGGGCCAGTCAAGCTTGACGGTAGAAACAGGTGGCTCTCATATTGCATAATAGCAGCAGTGAGCAGTAGTAGCAGTAGCTAAAGATGAAAGACATCTGTTCACCCATGGGACTCCTCCTTCCATGTTGCTCTGTACATCTCTTGATTCTCTCTCTCTTTTTCGCTTTCTTTCTTTCACCCTCTCTTTGTTTCTTTCTTTTTCACTTCTCTCTTTCTCTCTCTTTCTTTTCTCTCTCTCTCTCTCTCTCTCTTCCTCTCTCCCCCCCTCAGTCGGTGTGGGTGAAGAAGGGCTCCATGCAGTGGTGGAGAGACTGGAAGCCTCACAAGTGGACGGATGTGCGCTTTGCCCTGGAGCAGTTCTCTGGCACAGAGGGCAACAAAGATGGCATCCTTTTCATCTACTACACCTTTAATGAGGAAAAGAAGGTGACCACACCTGCTCAGCATATTGTCATTTAAGGCCACACCAATAAAATTAGTTGGTTCTCGGATTTTTTCAGGAAAAATATGGAGCGAGTGAGCGAAATAAAACTAAAAATAAAAAAATGTTCTGAAGGTAAATTAGCACATTCACAGTTAATGTTCATTAAAGGAAAAACTAAATGTGACCTAATTCATAAACTTTACTTTCACACCTCACAGCACACTTTTTGTCATGCAGGTTTTAGGCAATGTACAAATTCATAATTCTGTCATTCTATGTTATGTAAAGGTTTGACGGTTTGTCATTTATTTAAGAGTTTGAGAATCTAAGCACCAAGCAAGCTGGCATTGAGAATTGGAATTGAGGTAGGCCTATGACATATAATGTAGACTACGTCTAGGCTGCTGTAGCCTATGTTCAAACTCATTTTGTCACAGTTCATCACAGGGCATTAGAACGTCAAAATCGCATTGATTCACCAGATAGCAATTAGATAGTGAGTAAAACTTCGTGATCAGCGCAACGGAGATGAATCTTCATCAACGTGCAGTCACGTGAATCTGGAAAAGAGACTACTTTTTTGCATGTGAAAGAGAAGCGTGAGGATGTGAGTGTGTAGGTACATGCTATTCATTTATTTATTGATTGATTTTGATGGCGAAACACTTTGAATGGGTTTTTTTCGCCTCTCAATCAATGAAATATCAAACTCACCTCCACAGAGTTGCACAAGCAGACTGCCCTCGGCACCGTGAGTACAACTGCGCAAAGTTCTCATCCTCTTTAATTTCAAAGTAGGCTACTTGTCAAATTTTTTTCTCTTCTGATCAAATGTTCTAATAATTGCAAACTCTGGCCTAGCAGCATCCACCGGCATCTTTCCTCATATCATGTCTCTTGTCTCTTGCGCTCTGAAGTGAAAGGCGCGATTTGATTGGTTTTCGTCATGTGAACGCAGCATGCTTTTTTCACTATAATAGCTATCAGCCACAGTGTTTTTTATGTTCGTGTGAGTTCGAATTAAATTTAATTTTTATTTCATTTTGCATTTTTTTCAAGCGGCGAATCCGAGAACCAACTAATTTTATTGGTGTGGCCTAAAGATTGAATAAAATACGAATGAGAATGAATAATCAAATTCCATGAACACAGTAATTTCCAATAATATAAATCAATGATATTCACACAAACAAATGTTAAGAGTGCGTATAAGTATTTACAAATGAACTTCAAATGAATTTACACTAGTAAAATAAACTTCAGTGAAGAACACAAAGATTCTACCGTAATGTGGAATTCAAAAATGACTTAAAGATAGACCATTCTTTGTCTGTACACGCCAAACTGACTCCATGCTATCCTTTCCTCAGTATCTCCATGCATTTGTCAATGAGGTGACCATCCTGGTGCCCGTCCTGAATGACTCCAAGCACACCTTTGCCATCTACACGGCCGAGAGGACCAAACAGAGGTGGCCCATCCGCCTGGCAGCACCCACAGAGCTGGAGATGCATGACTGGGTAAAGCTGGCTAGCTCTGAGGATGGGTTGTGTGATAGTACAAGTACTATGAGCCGGAGTGATCAAGTTAAAAGGACAACCACATGAATCGTTTCTTTGTTTACTTGTTGTCGATAAGTGCATGTCATGTCTGTTTTATTTGTGTTTTCAGAGTGTGTGACATGTCTGTTTTACTTGTGTTGGATAAGTTCTTGTTGTGTCTGTTTTAC
>JAGFZM010000023.1:1144681-1187214 GCA_017657215.1 Limnothrissa miodon
GTGTGTGTGTGTGTGTGTGTGTGTGTGTGTGTGTGTGTGTGTGTGTGCGTGTTTTACACTCCTCTGCTCAGGGGATACATATCCACGGCTTGGCGTAGGACTGCCTAACTGATGTTGCTCTCCTTGTCTGTCCCGCAGGGTGGCTGGGACCACATCACGGTGAGGGGCAACTGCACGGAGGCCCCGCGCATCAGCATGGTGATGCCACACAATGGGCTGGTCCAGTCAACTCCTCCGCGCAGCCCGCTGCCCTCCCGCGCTGAACGAGAGTCCGAAATCAACGGCAATGCCGTCGGCTGCTAGGCGCCCTGCACACACACACACACACACACACACACACACACACACACACACACTCCTGGCCTGGGGATCAAGCACATAGCAGCAGGGTGTCCATCTCTCTCCATCTCCTCTAGCCACTAGCTATTCTCAGAGGCGTATTCTGTGGATGTGTGTGTAGGGGAGCTTTTCAAGGATCAAGGTTGTAGTTGACCATTTTGTTGATTACCACCACAGCATTCAAGCCCAGAACAATGGTTGCTGCATTTAGTAGATTGAGATACACATACACAAATATACACACATATACATATACATTTACTTGGGACACAGACAGTATAAAAGAGTATACATTTTCTCTGGTTACGTTGGAGAAAAAGAAAATGATATATGGATATATATTGGAGGAAAGTAACAATTTCCTCACTTAAACATCCAGTCCAGGGGCCTATTGCACAAAACTAGGATAAGGGATTAAACCGGAATATCTTGGCTATACTGACAAAAGATTGGTTAATTCAGCCAGGATAACCAAGATATCCTGGCTTATTTTGTTGATTTAACCAAGATATCCTGGCTTAATCCCTTATCCTAGTTTTGTGCAATAGGCCCCAGGCCTCCAAATCCACTCCTCCATGTTAGACCACTTCTACATATTTTCATATTATCTAATATTTTCAAAATATTAGATAAGTCATTGTGTTCATCCAGCTTGATCTTTAAATGATTTACCCCATGATTTTTTTTCTCTTTAGATTTTGGTCTTGTCTTGATACAGTGTTTACATGAATGTGCTTAGCTGTTTATGTTTTTTTTGTGTTTGTTTTGTTTATTTAGTATTGTTTATTGTGGGGCCAAGCAATGCAAGATATCCTGACAGTATGACTGGCATGTATAGAGAGATCAAACTTTGACTTAGGGAAGATAGACTTAGAATCAACACAAGTAGTATCAATGTTTATTCAGCGTCTGTAGCTCCACTGTTTTTGGCTACAAGGGCATTTCAACATCAGGTACCATATAATGGTGAGAAATTACAGTCTCAAATGCTGTTCAAAGCTCAGTTTGAATGCTAGAGTAACTATGTAGCACTTGGCAACTTTTGTGTGTGTGCGTGTGTGTGTGTTTAGACTTGGAATTCATGTTCATCATGGCCACCAATGTCTTCCCTTTTTGCATCCCTGATACTGATAGAGGCTCTTGCTCTCTGTATCCTTTGCAACATGACTTGCATTAACTCTCCTGCGCAACACAGCTTGTACCTGTCAGCAGAATTTGAGATATTTATCTCCATGCTGCGGGTTGAAGACATTTTAAAAGGGAAACATTATCCCTTTATGGCAGTTGAAATTGTAGCACACCTCTGGGTGCATGTGAAATCCAAATTTTATGACCAGGAATTAAGGCTCTTTTACATACTAAGGTGAAACATGTCACATATGTGGTTTCAGTTAATGATGTGCAATTCTTCACTCAGGAACAGTCTAACTTCCTCAAAAAGAAATAAAACCGTTAACTATTTTCATTGATTAGAGCAAGATATAATAGTAGCACAAGCGCTTTTAAAGAGTTATGAAAAGATAAATGTATTTTTTGCTATAAATGTTTATTATTTAAGTATTCATTGAACGGAGGTTAAGACATTGACGCAAGGCAGCCTACGTTCTTTTACGCACTGTATAAAGTCAAGTAAGTCAAGCTTCTGTGAAATTTGTGAAATGTGGAAACGTGAGGCATTTTATGAGCTGCATGATGAGTCGTTGGGGCATTATCTGACAGTTGCTGCTGTAAATATTGAATCCTTGGCTTTTTCTCTCTGTGAATGATAATGTACACGTGAAGCCAAACAAACCGAGACACTAAACGTCTGCAAAACTGCTGAGGCAATGCAAAGTAGATGTGTTGGCCCTCAGCCCTGATAAAGCCAGGTCATACGTGTGCAAACCGTCCTTCTGTCAAATTCAGTGGACAAGACGGAAATGTGACCAATTCATTATGTTAATGCTTTCTCACGTGAGAAAGAACACCATTTTTGTGAATCTACACATTCCAAGCTAAACTGGTAGAATTGTGTACACTGCTCAGAATTCTCAAAGGACATGTCATAGTTCTCTTAGTTTTAATCTTAATTTATTCCTTCAGTGATAACAAAGGGGTACAAGGATGGTGTATGGTAGTTAAACCTAGAGTACAGTGTACTCATGAAAAAAAAAATGTGCATGGTTTGTGTAAGTTCCATGACCGTGTCCTCAATAAATGTGAGTATTCTCAATCTGTCTCACTCTGAACATGTTTTTGGCTTTTAAGATCAGTCAACATTCAAGTTCAAGTTTGAACAGTTAATCTTCAACAGTAAAGGGCCTCATGTCTGATTGTATCTTTATCCTGTGGAATCTTTAAATCTGCGACTGGTGAAGTTTTTACAATGCCATCCTGATGGTTACTTAGAACACGGCTGCAGAGTCCCTCCTCCTGCTTTAGTTGAATCCGTTAAATGAGCAGGGTTTTAGGCACCGCCTCTCCACTGCTACTCGTATCTGATCATAACGTCTGTGGAGTCTTTGGCCTGTGGCCTGAGATGTCAGGGGTCAGGGGGAGTGCTGGGGCCTGACGGTGGTAGGGTGGATGGGCCCAAGGTCTGAGTATCACAGTTCGAGACCAGCCACTGTCTGTTCATTTGTCCAGTCTGTTTCTGGAGCATTCCAGTCCTCTCTGCAACCCCCAAACCACCTTCATCACCTTCACATCCCCCCTCTGAGTTCCCGCTAGCTGCCCTGGCTAAAGCTGTGGATCTGACTCAAATACTTGGACAAGCTCTCCTCATCCTCCTCCTTGAGGTGCTTCTGGCAGCAGTGCAGGAGGCTGACGCTGGCCTCGTCCGGCCCATCCGTGCCAGCCTTGCAGCCGCCCGACATGCCCAGGATGATGGTGGTCAGGGACTTGATATAGTTCTTGGCCAGCGTGAGCGTCTCAATCTTGGAGAGCTTCTTGTCGGTGCGCACGTGCGGGATGGCCTCGCGCAGTGCCTGGAAGGCATTGTTGAGCTTGTGCATGCGTTGGCGCTCTCGCTCGTTGCTCTCCAGGCGCCGCACGTTGCGCTCCTTGGTGCCTCCATGTGGACGCCGACGCCTGGAGACCACCCTGCCACCATTGACGCCACCCTCGGCAGCCTCAGCCCTGTGTTGGTGTGCCCGGCGGGCCCGCCAAGAGCCCCTCAGTTGCACAGAGGCCTCGGAGCCCTCCTGCTCACTGGAGCCCGCTTCTGTCTCTGGGTGGAGGTCTGGGTCTGACTCACTCCAGACCTGCCGCCTGTTGCGTTTGCTTGCCTTGCCTTTAGACTTCATCCTCCAGGCCCCCCACACCAGTGAGTAACACCAAGGGTCAGCTCAAGATTCTCAGCGAAGGGCCACACTAGAGGGAGTACCAGTGAAACAGGTTAATATTGTAATGTCACAAAATTTGATATTGCATGACACAAAAAAATATTTCAAGTTCACATTTTTAAATAAGCCTTTATGTGACCTTTAGATGAATTCACAGATCTACAATAACACTCTTAAAAACAACAAATGTAATAATAATAATTAACTTGGTGGGCAAAAATTATTGCATCCATCTGATGAACTAGATGTGTATATTGTGAAAGTGTTTCTGTATATAAGGCATCTTAAATTTTAAGTGCACCTGACACGCTGGCTGGCCATTGTTATCGCGGTTGATGGGGAGCGAGCGTTAGAACAGGGCTTCCTAATCTACACGGGGCATGATAACATGTTCAAGGTTAACCCCTCTAGATACAGAAGGGACAGGTTAAAAACACTTGCAATATAATAAGCAACAAAACCTCTATGGGTTAAATGTTATCCATAATTAGCAAATGGACAATGAGACTGTTTACACATTAATGTAAAAATGTTTACCCAAGATGAACTAAAAGATATAAAGACCATATTTGCACGCTATTAAAAATTTGAGTCCATAAACCCGTGATATAATGTTCTATAATGTCATTTTTTTCAAAGCATTAAAATGTACCTTACCTTATGAAAATGTCAGTGAACAGATCAGAGATGGCAACTCCAGTATATATGATGTTGATAATTTTAACTTTGATGTGTGTGGAGCACAAGTCGAGTCATTCCCAGAATGAAGCGTTAACTGTTACACATGCGGCTACCTGTTGCTGCTTGATGTACACGTAGCGCTTTGCCCAGCCAATGAGATGGAGATTCTGTGTCAACTGAATCCACTTGCGTGTAACAGACTTGCGCGCATATCGAAAGCAGAGTCCATGGAGTCAGTGAGTGGGCTACTAGAGAGCGACAGCAAAGCATGGCGACGAACGCTGGCAAAATGTAGCCTATATATCATGATGTTAAAACGGTAATTATAGGAAGCGTCAGTGATAGGCCTACCGCACAGAGCAGTAGTTTAGGCAGTGAATGCAAAGCCGTTTAATGAGTGATCCTACTGTAACATTAGACTCTGTTAGGCTTAGGGATGGTCACATCCAGGGTGCGATATGTAGGGGGGGATGGGTAGGATCATCCCCACCTCTGGTTTTTACCTCTGCTGAATGAATTTTATCCTAGGGGGATAAAACCCCTCAATAATTAAAAAATAACAATTGAAATTGAAATCAGGTTGTGACAGTTTCTTACACGGGAATAATCTACTTTCAACGTGACCCGAATTTTCGGCAATCTAGTTGTTCGTGAACGTCCCAATGCACATAAATACCGGTGGTCCAAGGAGACAATCTCCGCCAATCCTCTGACATGTACGCGTGATCGCACCTTATCCATGGCTCTGAAGCCCTAAGCCATCACATCGTGGTCGGCACCGAAAATGAAATGTTTCATGTCTTTTTAAGTTTGCATTGAAGATGAATGTTCATAAGGTTAACCAGAATTACCTCCTGGCTTTTTCAAACGCAAGTTCTATTAAAATAAAACCCCTACATCTTTAAGTTCACGACTTTTCCAAAAATGGATTTATTAATCATCTATTGGATTTTGGTGAGATGATAAAATTCAAATATGACTATTTTTACCTAAAACCGCCGAGAAGTCATTTTTACTTCCTTATTTAGATCACCGTTTACAGCTGTCATTTTTCTCTCGTGCTGCTCCTAGCCTATTTGTCTAGCAACGCTAGACGCAAGTGAAGGCATCCGACTTTGACACCGCACCATTGATTAAAATATTGCGAAATCTAAGACTTGGAAACTCACAAAAGTTGACGAAGCAACACACTGCCCGAGCTGTAACCTGGAAATGGTCAGGTGTGGTGTTCTATATTGGACATAGGCCGCACTGAACGAGTGGGTCCTGTAGGCCCCTGGAGCTGCACAGACACAACAGCTCTTCAAGCTGTTGCGCAGGCCTACATCGTTTGCGAATAATGTGCGTGCGTGGCGTGTGGGTGTGAGAAAGAGAAAGAGGGAGCGGAAGGGAAGGAATAGGATAGGAAGCGCACAACGTTGCTGTTCTTCTAAAATAGTTAGGCTACTGAACAGCCTTTTGTTACTGTAAATAGTTTTTTGAGAGTTTTCGTGTTTGTGTTAACCTACAGTAGGTTAATTACAGTAATTAATAATTCAATTCAATAAAATGTATTAAAATAAAGAACTCTAGGCCTATTGCTGACGCTATTCCAGCATGGGAGTCAAAATGACAAAAAAAAACATCCCCCCTCTGTTCGCACCCTTCATTCCTACTAAAACGGTGTAGTTCATCGAAACGAGAAAAAAACGTTTTGATTCTTCTTTTTAATATAATGTTTAGATTGGTAACTTACAGTAAGTAATCTTCATGTATGCAGCCCTTTTGTTCTAGGACTTCACCAAAGCTCCAGGACATGTTCTATATTTTCAAGCAGCGATTTATAGAGAAAGCTAGGCTACTCTCCAATATTTCTGTTTATCTTTTTGGATAAGAGGCCCACAAAAAACGTTCATAGAGACTTATGTTTCACATAGGACCTATTCACTGAAAATAATTCCATTATTTCAGCTTTTGTTCATTGACTTTACAATTAGATATCCATACAGATATACCCTATACAGTTATGAAATCAACTCTTGGTAGTGCTGCTGCTGCTGCAGGCTTTACACAGGTGCTTGCTTTAGAGCCTGTCCAGTCTTCACTTAACACCTGGGTTACTCCCAAGGTAGCTTACATATCTGATACACACACACACACAACTGATGTCCTTGGTGTGCTTCACAGATCTGCTTCATTGGGTGAAGTGCAGATCAAGTGTTGTGGTCGCGGCTGATGTTTAAACAGCCACAGGCAGGCACACAGCACAGGCATGCCACTGCTGAGACCATGGAAACATTCTCAGTTCCTTTCCTCCCCTCTCTTCCCTATTTTTCCATTTGTTGTCCTTGCCTGGGGGTCCGTCTGCAGGGAGCATGCCCTCTCTGGTACTGATAAGATTCCTCCAACTTGGATGGCCCGAAAATGTTCTGCTGTAGCCTAATACAGTCATTGAAGACATGACAAAACAGGAGCTAACAGACACATAAAAGAACTTTATGAAAAGTAGGCCTAAACACACACGTATACACACACACAGTCACTCAGTTGACTCATGTGTGTGAATGCGTACATTCTTCAACACATCTGGGCTACTACTCTACATTTGCATGTAAAAGAGCCAGAAGATGAGAAGTCTTGATTATATTACTATTTGCATGGTAATACCTCCAGTGTTTAAACATTGAGTTACATGGTAAAGTGAATCAGTCATTTGTACAACCATTCTGTCTAGACACTGAGTACAATGTCACATCATTTTCAGTTGATTTATTTTTACCATTTTCATAGAAGGCACAACACTTATGTAGCTTCACAACCTATGTCACTTTTCCTCTTGCATCCTGTAAAAAAGGCAAGTCTTAAGCAGTGAGTCTTAACATTTTTGATTTATTTTCATTGGGCAAAAATGCAAATATTTGCCACTGCTGGATCCAAGGCCACACCTTTAAACAGATGAACAAACATAAGGCCTCCCTTCCATTGGCAAGTCCACTGCACCTGTCAGTCACTTGGGTTTCTTTCATAGTCTAGTTTACATGATGTATCCATTGGTTTCTTGATAAGTGCAACTATATTTGTTGTTATTTGTTCCCCTGGAAGGTAAGAATATCCAGAATTGTTCAGAGTCATAAAAACAGGAGCAGCAAACACAAGTTGTTCATCTGTTGAGAGGGAATTTGGTCACGCATACAGCCGTGTGCACACATATACACACACACACAGTCAACAAGCTCCAGGAAGTACACACTAATCCCACCCCCCATGCTCCCAAGACAACGGAGAGCATGAGCGAGCGAGTCCACAGGTGGACATGTCCTTCCGCTTGGGGCCGGCCTTAGGCACACTGTGACGTCAGGGGCCACTCATCTGTGAGTGGCTTTTAGTACCCAACATGCACCTGTTCCCCCGGCCTCTGATGTCACACTGCCCTCAGCTACTGCTGTGTAAGTCCCAGACAGGTATGCAGAATGAAGAGACAGAGGCCGCCATCTGACTCATCCAGTCATAAAAGAGATGGAGCGTGTGTGGCCATTGAGGGAGCATGTGTGTGTGTGTGTGTGTGTGTGTGTGTGTGTGTCTATGTGTGTATGTTTGTTAGTGGGGGATATCAGTCACTTTTTCCATGACCCCTAATCCTGTCCGGATGAAGCGAAAAACAAGAGCAGACTCTTGTGTCATCATGACAGCAGAGCTGCCCTTTTGACAAATGTAATCAGGGCCAAGTGCCAGCATGGCACAGGTTGACACACACTCAGCATTACTCTCTCTTTTACACACACACATACACACACACACACACAGACACACTCTCACAACAATTTGTATTTGTATAGAGGTCATTACACTATTGCTAAGACAGTATAGTTGTGATGACTTATCTTATTGAGCATTGGTGGTCTTCCTTGAAATAAAGTTTTACTACTAAGTTTATTTTGATCCTACAATACAGGTTATACTGTGAATGTAGTGTCTGCATTGCTGCAAATGCAACTTGCACTGTTGTAAGTAAGAATATTTTTCTTTTATACATACTTAGTGACCTTGTAGGACTGAATCAGTGTTGTTTGATGCTTTACATGTAAAATGTAGACTTTACATAATATTTTTGTGAAATAATGTTAATGCCCCATTCTATTCTACCTACTAGACAGAAAATAAACTACGGTTATAGAGAGAAGTCAGTCATCTTTTTAATCACATCAATAAAAAAGAAAGCCATTTTTGTCTGATTGAATGCACAGATTTTCTATTTCATATGATGGAACTCATATGCTCATTGCTATCCAAAGAGAGCATCCTGTTTAGTTGGCCTCTCTTCACAAGTCTGTGTCTGTAATATGGGTGATGGAGTAGGGGGAGTATTCCATCCGGTTGTGACAAAAGCAGGTGGTGCTCCGTAGATGTTCCGTGTCTGAGATGAGAATCCGGTTGGCATCCCTCAAAACAGGGAATGAGGCCCCTGTGCAGAAATCCTCCTCCCATTCCAATTCTAGGATAAGACACATACAATATACACACAAATCAGTGTTTTGCTGTGATGAATTGTAGAATGTGCATTGAGCTTTTTACTGAATTTCTTTTTTTTTGCTTGTGTGCTTTAAAGGAAAACCCCAGTGTAAATCGAGCTTACTGAGTGCTGCCAGCAGGAAGATGGTTAAAAACGTTTGGTATAACGAGGGAATGTTAATGCTCACTAACGAGGGCAAAGAAAACTCAGCATCAGTTAGATGTATCCCACCCATCCTAGTAAGATTAGTTGGCCATTTGATCAGTGTTGTACCAAATTTTCTCGTTCCTCTTCTTTACAGCTGCACTCAGTGAGCCTGAATGATGGGGATAAGTGTGCATCATTCATGACAGACTTTTCTTTCAAGTGAAAATGCCACCCACCATGCTCATCACAGTGAATGTCATTTGCAATGAATGGATCAGAGGAGCCACTGGTGGACACAGTCATAATGGTCTGTGATTGTTGGCTTTGGATGTCGTCTGGGCTACATAGGTAGGTGTTTAGGTCCTCGGTAGGGGCTTCCTGAAAAGTTTTGCAACAGAAACCATTAGTGAGCGTGTGAATCACCAGCAAAAATGGAACATTGAAGTCTTTTATGTTGGTAAATGATCAAGCAAAAATTTTAAATGGCTTTGATGTGATATCATGAAGTTACCTTGTCAAAAATAAAAACAGTGACCTTCTCAAAAAAGGACACGCTCTTCTTTAGACAGGTTGTATTATATTGTGGTATTGTATTATAGGTCTTGCGCTCCTCTGAAGATGAGGGCAAGAAGATGCTGTGAAGCTGAGACCTCTCTCTGATTGCAGACGGACTCCAATCTTTTGTCTGCTTGCTGAGTGATTCATTCCCCTCAGAGAATTCATGCTGACAGGCGCTATCACACGTAGCTGTGCCCACGTCATCACTGTCTGAATCTTCAATCTCGTCACTACTGGATGTGCTGTCTGGGCACTGGCCGATTTGGTCATCAGATGAATTCACGTCAAATTCAGCTCCAACAGCCAGTGGCAAGTCACTGCTGATTGTCCCCAATTCTGCACTAGCTATATGCCAAAGGAAAGGTCTTCCTGGAATCAGAGGAGTTGGTAGGACTGCAATGAATGGATCCTTAGGTACAATAATGCAATTTGGTGGCAATTTTGAGCATAAAGTCACTGTTGGATTCCAGACATGGCTGACCCTTGTCCTTAACAGGCAGCCATTGTTGTTGTAATCTGTTTGTAATCTGCTGAAATCTGTAGCTGGTTCTTCCCAAGAACCCCAAATGAAAGTAGATTCAGGTCTGTCCTTTAAACATCTGGCATTATTGAATGTAATGTGATGGTCTGACGCACATGCACTGTGTCTTAGACAGTGTCCTGCAGAATAATTAGATGACACATTGCAGGCAGCGGCTTCACTGGAGACAGCAGGCCTGGCACATGCAAAGCAGACAGTGGACCGGACTTTGAGGAATAGGACAGGAACACTAGTCTCTCTTGTGAGGAGACAAATACATTTGTTTCTATTATCCTTCTGAGCTTTAGGTGTGTCGCAGCTCAAAGAAAACCGACAGATTGTCACCAAATCCAGTCCATTCATTGGGGAGTTGAAATTCTTATGGATTTCACATCTGTGGAAGGTAGTCTTCTCCATGCTATGCAAAGTTGGAATGGTGTCTAGGAACATCATGCATTTATCATGGCTGCACAGTGTAGATTGGGAAACTACTTGCCAGGTTCGGCCAGGATTATCATGCAGGTCAAAGGTGACACAGGCCTGCCAGAGACCTTGAAGATGAGCACCAGCTCTCCTTGCCTGTAGGAGTCGTCTCAATTGATGCCTAGTAAACCTGCTTATAACGATGAAAATACTCAATTTTTAGTAAACCTTTACATAAATGCTAACTGATATTTTATGTAAACTCACAGTTTATGTAAACACAGTATACAACTAAACCCAAAAATATATAAACAACTAACCCAATCTAACACACATTGTCATTGCAGATTATTTATCTTTAAAGCATATAAACTGAACAAAACTTCTCCTTTCCATGGATTGTGTATTGAACTAATGCATTATGACAGATATGGTTCACTGACTCACTGCACCATTTCACATGCACAAACTACTACTGTCAACACTGACCCCCATAAAGACTTCTTGGTAATCCACCCAATAAATGTAATCTTGGAGCAGCTGATTAAAAAATTACTGAGCCATGTTTTTTTTCCTGTCATTTTTCCATGTTTCTGAGACACAGTGATATTGAATCCCTTTAATTCTCTGATATAATGACAGCCATAATAATCAGTCACTAAAACAGGTGTTGACCAGGGAGACTTTCTAGAAATGGAAGACTTTATCCTGCCTTTTCCCCAAACCATACAGAAAAACAAAGTGCAAAGAACGCGACTCAGCTCTTTTCTGTTTCAGACGATTTAGCTTTGATGCAATCGTTTGAGAATGTATCTATTATTTTCTCCTGGCCTCTCACCGCTTGGCCTGAATAAATATTAGCCACCAGCATCAGCAGATACGCAATAGGAAACATTTTCCCCTCCGGTGTCGCTTGGCAACCCTCAAATGAGTGAGTCAGTGGAAGAGAACAGAGTAGCTGACTCAATGAATGACAAGTTCAGAAGGTCTCTCTCTCTCTCTCTCTCTCTCTCTCTCTCGCTCTCTCTCTCTCTCATAATCCTTTCTCTCATATTCTCATATTTTGTCTCTTTCTCTCCGTCATACACATACTCACTAACCCTTTTTGCTGCTCAGACACAAACACATACACACTTGATACACACACTCTTATGGATTCTTTTCCTCTCACACACACATGCATGTCTAGACTGATTCCATCTAACCTTTTGACCCTCAATTCTTCTTAATAAGTTTTTGAGCTAATACAATAATCAGCATACATAGTTGTTGACAAATAGATCAAACAAAAACCCTTCAGAAACCTACTCACCGTCTGCATAAATCTTGGGTCTCTAGCTGTGAGATAACATGCTTAATCTGCTGCGCCTTTTCCACTGGGATTAACACCTCACTGTGTGACAGGTGTGGGCCTGGGGGAAAGACGCCCCATCTAAGATCACAGAGGGAGGACTCCCACATCCTGTAAACACACACACACGTTTAATCTGTAATCTTAATTGTAAACAAATGCCAATAAACACACAGCCAGTCCCAATCTACTCCCATGCTTATAACGACAATGAGAGCTAATAGGAGAGTGAGTGGTAGGGCAGCCAGTGCATTGTGAAGTGTATTAAAGCCCTGGGGGACCTTGACTGGTCTGCTTACTTTGGGAGGTGCACACTGAAATCATAGAGTGGGGAAGAGAGGCTTACAAAGCGAGCTGATTGGACGACTCCATCTAGACCACACCTTCAGGATGTCCACAGCTGAGCAGCGAGGACGTCCGACACTAAGATGCATCCAGGTCATAGCAGACATTCATCTAGGGGAGAGACCAACATAGGACAGCATAGCATAGCACAGAGCTCACTCACAGTCATCATTATGATCACAGTCCTCACTATCATAACGGCTGACAGCATCAAAATGTCACAAAATAGCAATCTATACTAAAATGAAATGGAGTGTTTGTGAGGTACAATCTCTGTCTCTTTCTCTCTCTTTCTCTCCCTCTCTCTCTCTTTCTTTCTCTCTCTCTCTCACCTTGTGTTGTGTGATGGTCCCATGCTATAGCCCCTTGTCCTCTAACTGTCTGGCCCCGCGTCAGACATCAGCTATGCTGCGGCGTCTTCAAGCCTCATAATGGAGAACGCACAGAAGTGGACGAAGGGGAGAAGAACGAGCGCCGAAGGAGAGACAGGAGGGGTGGACTGTATGCAGACAGGCTCTGCTGATCAATAGCTTGTGTAATATGACAGAGGCTTTTTTCCTCTGCGGGAGCAAAGCTCGGGAGAGTAAGGGGGTGGTGTGGAAAGGGAGAACTGGCTGACCAGACTGTGCTGCTGCAGAGGGGGGCAGGCTTTTACTGGCAGCCCTCTGGATGTGCTGCATGCACAAAGATGCCAGCTGTCCTGTCGACCTTCTCATCACATGCAACAAGCAGTATTTCACCCATTAATAGGCTAGTTAGTATCAGACAGCGCTGCACTTTGCCACTATTGATTAAATGCAGTTGAAATAAAACACTTTGCTGACAGATTTTACTGGCATGTTTCAACATCATCATCATCATCCTAATAATTTCAGTCACCAATATCAATTAACACCACTTCTTATGTGCCTGAAAATTTAGTATTAAATTACAAAATCATAAATAGATCTTTTTCCTACTATATGTGACATTTTTTGCATACATAAAACTAAGTTCACTGTGTCTGCCTGCCAGTATTCCTCTCGCTCAAGGACTACTCCGCCCCCTAGTGGTGGCTTTACCTAGTCACAATTCTTTTCTTTTCTGAGGAAACCTGGCTGGCAGTGGATTCAGATGAACGACAGAAAAGCCCCCATATTTTGCCCAGGATACACCCATGTGCCAAAGCAGAAAATGGCATGCAGATTAAAGGAATAGTTCGTTTTTTAACACATTAAGCCCCTTTCACAGGTTGTCTAAAATGCAATAAAGTGGTTGACATAAAAATGTTGACGATTGCTTCTGTCTCGGCTATTTGGGAAATGTAGAATCGCCTCTGCCTGCCTTCAAAATGGCTTGCAATGGGCATGTGTTGTTTCTATCCTTAAAACACTGGTTTTAAAAAAGTGCTACTCACCAAGTGGTTAGTGGTGCTCAATGATGTTCCAAAACATGTATTGTAGCAAAATAAAGCTTTTATTTGGCACTTTGTTTATGTGAAGGAGCAAATAGATCCCTATGGGACTTACAAAATGGCAAATAAAACATGACAGAAACTGTATTATGCTTGGGTTGGAACATCAGCAAACGCCACTAATAACTCCATGAGTAGCACTTTTTTAAAACCAGTGTTAAAAACCGAACTATCCCTTTAACTGCACCTGTCAAACTATGAATGGTAATGAAGTGGTCTAAAAAATGTTTGTCTTGTTGACGTTTTGTGTCCGGGGACCATTTATGGCATTTTAATGATGTACATAGATTAAAGAGGGAATAAGCAACTTTTGGTTACATTCCTCTCACTGTCACAAGATCTTTTCCTTATAAGCGGACATGGGCTCTCACTGTTTCTTGCTGGCACCGTCATGCTGAATTTCTTTGTCTACAGCTATCGCCATCCTGATATCTGTTGGATGTGTATGCATAGTGATTGCCATAGTGATTGATTGCATAGGGATTAGCCCCACCTGAAGGTCTGCATTGGGATTGCATTGTAGGTGGGACGCTGCTGCTGAACCGTGGGACGGCCGGTGGGATGGCCGGTGGGACGCTTTCTAAACCGTTCGTTCATCTTGTAATGACTCATGTTATCACCCTAAACAGTATGAAACGAATTAATTAACTGAAAAAAGTTGCTTAGCGGACCTTTAAAATGCCATAAAGGGAGCAAAAATACTATGGAACAAGGACTTCAGAACAAAATAGTTTATAACAGGCTCAGTAGTAATTTTAGTTAACAACAAATATTTATTTTTCCACAATCTTTTGTTGACTACTCCACCCCATCACCGTGATGCATGTGTTTGTATTATATACAGTATGTTACCAACCTACATAATAAAAAAAATGAAAAATTAAATAGGCACTTTTTCACAATGAGGAGTCTGATGATGAAAGACTTGGTGACAGTCATCTGCATACAACATCTAAACAGACTTCTATGATTTTACTCATTTACACCACTGATCAGCCTGCTCTGCTTTGTAACAATAGGGTCAGAAGAGATCATTCAAGTTCATTTGGTTCTTCTACCGTAGTATGCTGTTCAGTGTCTGTGTGTCTGTGGAAATGTGCTTCATGTCAACTAACCTGCTTAGCTGCCTGTGTCCTTCACCAGCAACAAAATCACTGATGCTGGAGTTGCCCTTCTCAAAACACTCAGGCAGCATCAGGATATTGTTCCCAGGGAGAAACAAATTACCTAGACACAAAGACATTCACACACACACATACACATACACACACACACACACACACACACATACACACATACACCTCACCCTGCTTAGGCAAGTATGAGGAAAGAGCTCTGAGGTGCTAGCAGTGCAGGAGAAAGGAGGATGGGGCCAGATGGCAGTTCGCTCACACAGGGGGCAGGGGGAGAGGACGGGAGAGAGGAGGAGTGGAGTGAAAAGCAGTGGAGAGAGGGGAAAGGAGGGGTGGGAGGGCCCCGAGGCCTGAGGCCTGATTTGCTTTACTGGGAAATCCGGAGATGAGATCCTTCCTTGTTCGGTGTGAGACAGGAGGCCTGGGCCAGGAGCGACTGTCAGTCCCCGTGAGGCACCTAAGATGAATGAAGAAACATCTGAGACGTTTTTCCACTGCACTTAGCAGCATTATATGCACTGTAGAGTCAGCTTAGGAGTCTTAGACCATGCCTTACAAGGTCAAAATAAACATAGGGAAAACCTTTGCAAAACCATGCGTTTTCTTTAAAAAATTATTATTATTTATCATTTAAAAAATATAAATACTGAAATGAATCCAAAGGCAAAATCTCGAAAAGGCTTCTTTTGCAGTGAGAATAAGTGTAAGGACTAACAGAATGCAAGTATAAATTATATCTCCAGATGTATACAAATTTATTAACATATTTTTTAATATGTAAATGTATTAATGTATATTTAAAACATCATATGTATAATGTATACTATTTATATAATAACTGTTATTAATTTAAAAACTGACTTTCATGTAATTCAACAATTCATAGAATTGGAATGAAATCAGTCAACAGAAACTAATAATGTTAACTGATGACTGATGCGTCACGTGTGCGAGACCTAAACCCTCTTTACAGCAGTGGGTTACTTCTGGGTTTCTATTAATATGCATGGTTGAACAAAAATAATGTCTTGCAAATGCTTTGTAAAGTCGTCAATCTTATTGACATTACTGTTGCTTGCTTGTTTTGAGACTTTTTCCATATTTAACTTTCATGCCTCAACTCTCCTCAGTAACTGAACCCTAGAGGCTCGCTCTTCAAGGAGAAAAGTCATCTTTGCTTGAATTTCAGTGTCAGTGATAGCTGGCACATTCCACAGTTTACTGCTGTTTTTCTAAGTGGGTGAGACACTGAATCTTGTCCTCTGAATCCTGCTGCCCATTTTTTTTTTTTGCCTGTGGTGTAGCAAGGATGTCCCGCTTTCTTTTTCTCAATATCTGTCTCTCCCTGTGTGTTTGTCCATCTCCACCTTTACTACCGTCTTAATATTAATTAATGATAGTTATAATAATAATTCATGAGAGAAACATTTTAGTGTCAGTCCAATTCATCACAGAATTCATTTCCGCAACAGGGCCAATACACCATGGGGCCAGGACAGGCTGTGGTGAACAAGCCTCTCTTGTGGGGGCTTCACGGGTGAATCACCTATACCAAAAACGGGGAAGCCTCAGGATTAAAATTTGATGTTGCAACCGATTGAGCTATAACACTTCAAAGTGAAAAAAGTCAAGCCTAAAAGCAAAACTATCCTTTTACACAAGAAGTGCAGAATCATCATATATACCCGCAACAGACGACAAGTGACACCAAACAATCCATGGGAGCTGTGTAATTCGATGCCTTTGGGCTTATTCTGAGCATGCACAACGGCCAGCGGGCTCGCCAGACGCAAATGCCTGCCCGGCAGCCGCACCTAGGCTTGCCTCTGCTTTGCTCACGCTGCACTGCACTCACCCAACCCAGTCGGCCTGCTGGTCACATTGCACTCTGGGAAAGCAAAACGCTAGGCAAAGCGTATGCTTCAACTGTCGCAGCCTTTTTTGGGAAGGTAAGGGGGATCTAGTAGCCAGGGAAACTAGGGGGTCTAAAGTAAATGTGTCAGGCTTGACTTTTTAAAATAAGTCTCTTAACACAAAACTGAACATATCTAGTCACTGCTAAAGTGAAATCCTGTAACTAGGCTATGAATAAAAAACCACGGAGGCCATATTTGTACATTCCCCCTTGCTCAACAACCTCGTCAAACAACAGAAAAATGAAGCTGAGTGCAACATTAAACTATTACATTCAGCAATTTGAAGTGAACACTTTAATCGAGATGCAATTCATTTAAACCTCAACACAAGTATCCTATTTGTGCATTACCAGTATACATTTTGCATGCATGAAGAGGAGACAGCAAACTACTTTGTCAACACAATGTATTTTCTGCCCATCAGTGGTACATTGCAACAGCAGCAGAGCTGAAAAGCTGAATCAACAGCAGACTGCAAATGGTTTTGAGGCCGCCTCATTGGAGGGCTAAGGGCAGGTTTTTTTAGCTCCGCGTCTGTAGGAGAGGCCAAGTGAGGCTAGTGTAACCAACCTAATTTCTTGCCCCCATGCCAGAGAATACTGCCAGTCTGGCAGAAGACTGTAACATGATGTTTGTCCTAATTCCATCTGAGATGTTTTGCTTGGGTAAAGACCAGGGAAGAGTTTCCTCAAGTTATTTTTAAATACTTTAAACCAGTTTATTATAATATTAAAAAAATATATAGTACATATAAGTTGCATTACCGGACTAGGTAAAAAAAAATATATAATATCTATAGAATAAGAAATGTAAGGCTATGTGCTTGGTAAGGAAAACATGAGCATATGTGCATTTGGTCATAAGCAAAATAAAATACATGTTGCAGTTACCTCTGATGGCACTGTGGTTGAGCAGAATGACGTTTGCAATGGTTCCCATGCCAAACTCAGAGTGGTGCGCCCCTTCTGTGACATCACAGGAAGCTGACTGAGACCCCAGCGAGGCACAACCGAGATTCAGGCGTTCCATCAAGAAGTTCTGTTGGGGATAATAACGACTCTGATGAGATGAACATGCCAGCACTCACAGAAAGAGTGCTGGCTTACACTTTCTGCATCCTTGTATTTTCACCTCATCATGTGTTTTTCCACAGACGAATCTGAACAAAAATGACATGCAAAATGCAAAAAGCAAAATGAAATGTCTGAATTAGACTGAAGTAAGTTACTAAAACGTATGAGAGCCAACTTCAAAAAAGCCTTAGTTTTATTTCAAGATAAAGTTATAGGTTTCCTTCCAGCAAGTGATTTGAATATTCGGTTGTAAGTGTGTGTTTGTGTCTGTGCCTGTACAAACTAACAAAATGCAACACACTTACAACAATCATTTTATTTACCATTTTGAGTGTGTGTTGGCCACCTCTAAACTGCATCAGCACCCATGGTGCTTGATTGCGCTACCTCGCCAGCCCTACATGGGCAAGGATGTTTTGTGCATTAGCTTGTATGCTGTGTCACTACAACTTAAAAATAAATAGCACAGTCAATTGGCAGTCTGCATATCACTTTGCCACAAACAAGACTTCATCTAGATTACCTGCACCATCTATCCAGCTGTCATTTGAATATGCTCTAAATTCTAGAAATAGTAATAATAATATATAATATTAATAATAATATATTATTTCTGATGGAAAATGAAGGTGTGTAAGTCGTCTAAAAGTGTCTGAAAGGCTGACATCCAATGTTAGGTGCTTTCCCTTTTCCTCCTAAGGTTGTCTACATTATGACTTTCCTACAAGGTTGTCTTCATTAAGACTTAGCTAACATAGCATTGAGGTGAACACAGACAAGACCAAGAGGCAATCATTTAGCTAATTAGCAAGGAAGCTAATACTTGCATCGAGGCCGTTCACAGAGCATTTACTATGATTTGTGATGGCATGAGGTCTATTTTCAGAAATACAGATATTGCAAAAAATCAATTTTATTTATATTTTATTTGTATATTTCTGCAAATTCGTTGCAAATGGACTAAGAAGGGTTTTGCATCAGCATTTTCTTCATGTGGACGCGAGGAGAGATGAGACGCCCGAGAACGTGCTTTAATCGTGACGCTGATGACACACACAGCAGATGCACTTACACACTGTCTGATCCACAGGGAACATTCAGGACTCTAAGTGATATCCAAACAGTGGCATCACAGAGGACATGCCAAGTGGTGTTTTATGGAGATCGGTTGGGGGCAAGCAGGTTTGTGTTCCTGCTTTGTTCAGATTAAACACAAGTGTACAGGTAAAACTCTCTCTTTCACACACACACACACACACACACACAGGTAAAACATGGTATTCCACACACACACACACATACGCATGGGTAAGTTATGGCACTACACACACACTCACACACACAAGATATACACACATGTGTAAAACATGGCCGCATTGGCAAGCACTGCAAGATACCTTCGGCCCACTGAAAGACGACACAGCAAATGTTTACAAGGAAAGCCTGTAAAAGGGAGATGGGTCTTTGATACCCATGCCACAGCAGTGGGCACTAACTGGGCCCCTGTCCCAAGATGGTGCCCCTGAGCTGTCCATCATAGCCATAAATATGAAGCTTGACCCCCCCCCCCCCCAACCTCCCCCACCTCCCATCTATAATCTCAGCCCAAGGAAATCCCAGAGGCTCAGAGGCTCCGGTAGGTTAGACAGCCACGACTCCTTAAGCCAGCTGGAATTCTGCTGCCCCTGTCGTGCCACGCTGCACACATGCAGCCACTGTAACTCTATTCTGCTTGACCGCTGCGCACCCAGTTAAGGTTGCCAGTGGTTACTCCTCAAACATGGAATACACAAAAGGCCGAGAGTCCACACTTGCGCCACGTGGGCATGTTCACAGCACCTCCTCTGTGGCCCGAATCGGCTTTCTGCCTCATCGGCTGTTCACGTTATCTCTCCACACCCCAGGCGGTGCTTAATCTCTACCAGGCTTTCATTACAGTTTCATTTGGCCAATCATCTGTCCAACAGTAAGTGATACGGTTGGCCCGGCCCAGAGTTGTTTTTTAAAATGACCCGATTACAGCTTTTGAACAGATTTTTTTTAAGGTAGGTGTTTTGAGAGAGAAACTTCCAGACCACCCAAAGGAGGCAAAGAAAGAGGAAATGTCAAACGCAACTGTTATTGAGACATCCATTTGCCCAGGGTTAGACCACCAGTGCATGAGAGAGGCATTTATGTGACATGATGGTCTTCCTCTCCTATTACACAGATACATTTTTGAGATGAAAACAAGTTCATTCAGTCATACCTACAGATACCTACAATTTACACTTTAGCCACAAGTGGTTCTTTTGCCTCCACAGACCTTTATTAGTGCCAAAAATCAAGAGTACGATATGAAAACTGTTGTATTTTTTACTGTAAAACCTCACTAAGGAAAATAGATGTTTGCTTCTCTTTAGGAACTTTAGCAGCCCTTACTAAACATACAAATATCCCATTTTTTGCTGCCTCATCAAATTTAAGAGCAAATGGGTTAAAAGCATGATAATCAGAAAACAAATGTGTGACAGGGAAAAGAGAAACAGAATAAGGATGCAGACTAGAGAGAGGGAGAGAGAGAGAGAGAGAGAGAGAGAGAGAGAGAGAGAGAGTTAATCTAGAGTAAGTAGCCTACACTGAGATTATGTTTTTTGTCGAATAAATGAAAAGGCATTAAAGAGATGAGAGAGTGGAGAGTTAGGGTGTGTGTTTGTGTGTGTATGTGTGTGGGGGGGGTGAGGAAAAGACCTGCCACTGCCTTTCTGTTTTTTTCATCTCCTAGTGTGAAAACACTTGAACACCTGCTGCCGGGTGGTACAGGCTGAGCTCAGGACACTCGATCCATACACACACACACACACACACATTCACACAGAGGCGGGCAGTCGAGGGGAAGAGCGGGCTGCCAGCCGGGAGGAATCTCCAGTGAGGCTCGGGACCAGCAGAGGGTGCCTCTTGTTCCAGGGTGAGGATTACGCAACCAGCCAACCACCACTCCACCTCATTATCCCGGCCCCAAGGTGATCTCATCCTGGTCAGGTCCAACTTGCTGGCCCTTTGCCTCACTGCCTGCCCCGGGGGAGTATCAGAGCCCAGTGCAGAGGGATTCACTCAATTAGCACCAAGCAGGAACAGCTCTCGAGAGGCCCAATAGAGTGAGCAGCGGTTGTGTCCATTCAGGCCTGGTGTACGTGCTGTGTGTGTGTATGTGTGTGTGTGTGCGTGTGTGTGAGGGCAATTGAATTGAATGATCCAGCTGTGTCAGAAGAGGGAGACGGTTAAGAGAGTCAAGAGTCAAGTCGAGTCTCCACGGCATAAACTCACCGGTAGTAAATCACAGAAGCCCACCAGCTCAAGCATAAAGGGTCTCATACAGCGTCTCGTCACAAGTTGTGCCGAGTTGTGTCAAAGATTTACAATCGCAAGGCAGGGGTCAGCTTAGGACTTCTGACCAAATGCACAAAGGTATACTCACAAACACACACACACATACACACAGACGGACACATGCACTGGTGAGTGATTGATGTACGAAGCAGAGTGCCTCGCAGATGAGGAATCCGCCCCCACCCCTGACTGCACCACCCACCTCCACCTCCAACTCTACCCGCCCTTCGCCCCACCCTCCCCCAAAATCTTGGCTGAATCTGAGAGGTTGCAAAGGCATGTCACAGTCCAAGCTGCTCAACTGAAAATAGACTGCAAGGGTAACTAAACCCCTAGAGAGAGGAGGGAGTAAAACCTGCCCATCTTGCAAGAGTAGTCAAAGACACCCCCAACCCCCCCACCCCAACCCCAACCCTATCTCTCTGTCCAAGGAGAGGCGAGTGGTTCTATTTAAACGTGGCGCTTTATAAATGGGATAACAGATTAGATAGGTCTAATAACCCAAATACAGTATCACATATCCGAGTGTTGCAGCATAGACACAGCATGTAGCAGGTTATGTCGAGTTGGCAGCTTGACTAGGAATCAGACACTTGCTCCGGGGAGATCGATATCACTCCCAGTCTCTGTATGGAATTCCTCCCCAAAAATAGCCCACTTGCGGAATGCAGTGCATATAACGATTAGAGTACAGTTATTGTTACATGTCTATCACTCATCAGATGATTAATCTTTGATTCTATCTTGACTCATAGACCGGTGACAAATAATTGTAGAGATCAAAATATTTTGCAACAACAGCTTTACGTGTAGTGCCGCTTCAGATGGTAGATGTCGATAGCCGCAAGTAATCTTGAATAAAAAAAGGCAAGCAGCTGCCCAGCTCGGATCAGAATAAGAAGTCAGCACCTATGTGCCTGGCACGAAATGCATCGCCGTACTGCATATCATCAAAGAGTACTTATACAGGAACAGGTTGGTAAGGAGTGTCCATCACCATCTCAGTGGTTTAACACCTTTAAGAGTTTCTGTACACTGTCAAGTAGCTCATCCTCTTGAAACAGAACATACAGGAAACACTCTTAAGCGCTACTCTAATAATGAATGTGGATTTATTTGTTGCTTTCTTGCTTCAACTGTTTGTCAAACAGAACCTCTGATGTTTACAAAAATAAACTACAAGCTTTAATATCAACAGCAGAAAACTGGTTGTGTTTATTTCGGGGATACTATAACTAAAAAAAGATAAACTTACCCCTCGTCATGATCATCCAAAGTCAGGCTGCCTATGGTTCGACCATCATTGTCACATTCCCAAACAAAATGGAAACTAACACCATAAAGGCTCTGCTGAAGTTGCAACCAGACGTTGTTTCTGACCAGTAAGCCTATACTCTGTCCAGTCCTGATCTTCCCCACCTTCATCCCCACCTCCACCTCCCCCTTCACTGGCCATCACACAGGAAACCTGGCCTTCCTGCAAACAAGCGTCAGCGGCAGAGGGGGACAAGGCCAGAAGAGCAGGTAGAGGGGGGAGGATGTGGATGTTTTTGTTGTTCTTCAGGCCCAGGGGCTGGCAGTGGAGCAGGCCTTTGCCTGGAGGCACGCATTTCGTCCATCCTGAGGAAGAGAGCCTGCTGAGGAAACCGGGCCTCGCGTCACAGTGGCCTCGCAGCCACCTGCACCGGACCAGCACGTGCACAAGCCACGCACACACACACACGCACACACACACGCACACACACACACACGCACACACACGCTCCCACAGTATTTCACACTTTCATGATAAGAAAATGTCACGTTCCTGTTACTTTTATAACAGGGATATTTAGAAAATACATTTGGGAAAGAGAACAGAGTATGTGTACTGCAAAGCTGGCAAAGGTATATAACCAGAACAAATGTTTCATTGGCCTTGTGCTGCATTTCCGCACTGGACTTATGAGATATTCTGCGGCTAACTGCTGACAATTGGCGCAAATGCTTTTTATCTGCATCTGACAGCACCATACAGGAACAGTCTTCCATTGCTCAGGAGCAACTACCACATGACAGTAGTTCACTGCTCAGTAGTAACTAAAGTTTCAGAAGGACAGTAGTACAAAAACAGGATGTTTGCAAGGATGGTGTGCCAAACGCACTCTGTAAAGAGTACCAATCATTACACGGAAGCATCTAGAAGTGGCCAAAAGAGAGGAAAAAAGGTCACATCTGGCCTAACCAAATATAACCTGCTATTTGATCATCTGGCAAAAGAATGGTGTTTTTATGAGTGGCTCACTTGAGAAAACACCGACAGAGATATTTACATGCATCAATTATTCCACACTTGGTCTGAGTATAAATGCATTGTGTTCTCTGCAGTGAGGTGCGAAACAAAAGCCATCACCTTCACTTTGAAACTACCACTGAATGTGTCCCTGCCAAATGAAAAGTTGCAAGCTTTTAAGTAAAGTGAGATGAACACAAAGTTCATGTCATGAAAGTCATGAAATTCAACAGACCATAAGTAAAAAAGTATGTTTCCTAGTATCAAAAGGCAAAGTACCTTTATATGTGACACTTATTTCCCTGAGTACAGTCATGAATATATGTACATTTTAAATACTAACGACTTTAAATGTCTTACAATGGCATTATGAATGCATTATAACCATTGATGAATGATTTTTATGGATAATCAATTCATAAAACTGTTAGAGCAGGGGTCTACTTTTTTATTCTGCTTCTGCAATATAAAATTAACTGTACAAGTAGGTGTAATATTTTCATAAAATGTACCATAAAGAGTCAAATTACTTGCGGCACTATCAATTGTGAATATATTTTGATGTCTTATGGGTACAGTCAGGAGATTGCATAAACAGTTCTAAACACCATAGGCCTATTAGGTATTAAACTTTTCCGATCCATTATAACCATTTATGGATGTGTTTTATAAAACTTCATAGAAATTTACAAAAACCCCAAAATGACTCCCAATGTAAAAAGGAAGGAACTTAAGGAGATTTGTGAAGTGTTTCCAAATTATTTGTAAATGTACAATTCAACCTTTGTGTGTGACCCAGCATTCAGGTCCCACTGAAGAGGCTTCAGGAGAGCCCAGGTGCGTTTGACAACGACGCACTGATGGTTTTTGACGTGGCGTTTGAAGCTTTCTGTCGTCCACCAGCAGTCACTTCTCTAACTCTACAATCTTCCCTGCAACCTGCTTGACTGACCATGGCCATTACAGACTTCCTCGCTGCTTCCGACATTACTACAGCCATCAACGCTTGCCAAGGTATGGAAAGCTGTCATTGGATTTGTCATCCAGCTCAGACCCCTGACTGCCAAATGAAACAGTCAGGGGTCTGAGCGTTAAGTTGCTGGAGTGCTGTTGTTTGGCTACCTCCCTCTCTCTTACCCCTTAGGGCTATAACACAACACTCTTGCATCATTATAGGATTGTATCAAGTTATTATCATGCCCGAGAAATGCTTTTCTGTCTGTGAAGATCATTTGTTGTTTTTCTCACTCCATTTGGCAGCCAAGGATTCTTTCAGTCCAAAGGCCTTCTTTGCAACTGTTGGACTGTCAAAGAAATCTCTACCTGAAATAGAGAAAGTATTTCAGATTCTGGACCAGGATAAAAGCGGTTTCATTGAACAGGATGAGTTACAGTTGAGTATGATATAGTGTCAAATTAATCAAATGCTTTTTAACACATAAATAATTCTGTGAAACTGTACTGTAGTTTATTTTATTTTTTGATGCATGTAGTAACACTGCAGCAAAGTGATATAAATAAACTGCAGCAAGTAAAACTGAGATCTGGACATTAAGTAGGTTTATGACTTTGTAAAGTGCTGCAAGGCACTCCTTACTGGGTAAAGTTGGTGATCAGAGAGAAGATTTTAACTTTAGATTACTGAGTGTGATATTCACCTGTAGTTGTTGAGTGATTTTTTGTTCAGACTGTTCCTCCAGAACTTCTCCAAAGGGGCGCGAACTCTAACGGCGGCTGAAACCAGAGACTTCATGCTGGCCGGAGATATGGATGGGGATGGCAAGATTGGCTGGGAAGGTCCTCATTTTTAATTATTGTTATCACTACTGTCATTGATTGTTTTTGTTAGGGAAAGAGATGTTAAAACCATTCATAAATGCATAACATTCACTAATCTCCTAACAATTAGGTAATGCACCACTCTCTAATGAATAATGCAAAAAGGTTATACACAAACCTGGTTCTGTGAAATGGAAAGCAAAGTAAGGGTAGCCTGCCTATGAAACAGTACCTGTGCATTGTTTCTCTAAGAGAACCAAAGGCAGAACTATGTGTTGTGTTTGGTGGTTCATCTGCAAATAAATTAGCTAACAACACAACTTCCTTTAGTACCACTTGCTCAAAATATTTTATGAAAACAAAGAATGACTTGGATAAGGACACTGGTAAATTTACAACTCCAGGAACCCAGGAACTTTGCGCTCATAAATTGTCTCCTTTTACTTCACAGAGTTTTCAGCTCTTGTCAACTCTGCCTGAAGACAGAGACAAGACTGTCACACCAGCATTCTAGCTCCATGAACAGCCCAGTCTGAACATGTTTTATTTAGATCGATAAATTATTTGTCTTTTTTCTTACTCTGATGCTATACAGTGCATTTGCTTGCAATATATCTATATTAGTACAATGTGTGGCATCAAAAGAAAGCCTGATATAATAAAGAATAAAGACTCTTGTGTCACTGTCTGTCCATTGGTCAGGTTATAAATAGGTCTCATAGTCCTCTAAGCTATGTGTAATTAAGTTTTTCAGACCCAAACAAATAAAAGATACAAGTTCATAAATGCAAATAAATGGTAGTCACATGGTTTTAAAGGGTTCTGGGGTGTCTGTGGCACAGAAACACTGCTCAATAGTCTGACCTTCAGACAAAACTGTTGGGCTGAAAGCACACACCACAGTTTAAATAAGTGATTCAGCAGTAATGAATTTGTCTTAAATGCCCCCTAATTCATATCAGTCCCCAGATAATTTTCTACCAGAGGCTCAAAAGAGAGGTCATTTATCTTACTAGATACATACCATGTGTTTGTAAAATTCTGTGGTGTATTCTGTCACATAGGGTTTGTCTTACAAGTGCAACAGATGACATTGAAGGAATCCTGAAAGATTGGCGTGTGTAATCTGAGAATTCTCTTCCTACACCTCAATCCCTGCCCATGTTTGGGATATCCCCAGACAGATGTTCGGATAAATTGCTTACTATTTTTTTCTCTTTCGATCAGGAAAAGTTCTCAGTGTTAGACAAACTGGTACTATAGAAAAGGGAAGGCCTTTTATATAGACACACATTATTTCACAAACGGCCATTTCCTCATGAGAAGGGTCATATTACAAAGAAAACGCACTGTAGACAGTATGCAGTTCACATCGACAGCGGGTGGAGAGACGCCCAAAGATGCCCGCTTGTGTTACACTTACGGACTTTGCGTATCTCCATTTTGGAAGGATAAAAATAGCGCTATATGGCTTGAACTGTACCTAGCTATATGACTCGAAACTATACCCTAACCTAAGCATTTGGTGTCTGTTACACAGCGGGAGTATAAATATGAGACAGAGACTCCGCATCCTTAGCCTGTGCACATCCTTGCTACCCAGACGTAGACCAAAGTCTAAGGTGAGTCGCCATCCGGTGTCGCAATTTAACAGGAAGAGCGGTGATGCGCAATGTGCTCTCGGGTCATGAGCGCCTAATGGAATACAGTTAAATGGAAGAACGCGGAATGCTTTGCATTTGGAATTCACTTGGACTTTGCCTTTGGATCTGCGAGACAGTTATACGTATTTTAAAAGAAAATAACAAGAAGTCTCTACTCAAGACAGTGGACGTGAAATGGGCAATTGTCTTGGGTTGAATAGTCGCAGGAATGGGGTGATGTGGTGGCATTCAGATACAATATTTTTTGTTGTTAAAGGGATTTACCTGTTGCAGTTAGCCCGTTAGGCTACAGCTCGAACTGATAGGTCTGGCAAGTTGTGAGCTAGGAATTGTAGCCTATAAGCCTACAATGAAGATAAAAAGCCCAGGCTATATGAGAACTTGTCGCTAGTTTTGCTTGATTTCTTAGCAACTTAGAAAGTTTTGTGTAAACTGTTGTCTGCAGGCATATAGTTGCAGGCCTGTCATGGTACATCATGACCGAACCCTTAACGTCGAATCCTAGTTGATTCGGCCTAGATATCCTATTATCAAAACTCTTGTTATGTAGGCCTATTAGATATTCATAGAGTTGACCTCCTGTTATACCTCTGCAGATCTGTTAAAGATGGCTTTTGCTGGTATCCTCACCGAAGCCGACATTGCTGCTGCAATCAAGGACTGCGCAGGTAGGGGATAACAAAATGTGACCATAACCATTAATTCCTACGAGCATAATATAAGCTGCCTCTAAGCAAAATGAGAACCTATTTAGTCAAAATCATAAGGATATTTTATTGCCGTTTTATTTGGATTGTTGGTATAAGTTAGGCCTAAATAATCTTCTATTAGGCTTGTTCATGTACAGTTTTAATTGAGTCTAACACTGCGTTTCCTCACAACCTGTTCTCGCATCAGCTGCCGACTCCTTCAACTACAAGACATTTTTCGCCAAGTGCGGTCTTAGCGGAAAGTCTGCTGATGAAGTCAAGAAGGCCTTCTTCGTCATTGATCAGGACAAGAGCGGCTTCATTGAGGAGGATGAGCTGAAGTAAGGACACTGACTACTTGTGCAGCTTTCACAAATTATATATAGCAACATATTATGTTAGTTGAACCTCACTACGCAATTTGGACAAATTAGTCTATGGGCTTTAAAGTCTTTGGCATAACAGACAATTCCTTCGTAATTTTTTACAAAGCTCAAATATAATATTAATTTAATTAACTATGAAAAGATGGTTATCCTCCATCTCATGTGTTCCCTTTCATCTAACCGGTCTGTCATCTTCCAGATGTATTGGCCTATATTTGTTAGCCATGCTAGCCTCCACTGCTTCAGTAGGTAACATGTATGTTTCATATTGTAGCCTACATGAAATAAATAATGATGTATTCAATAATGTTTTTCCCCAGACTGTTCCTGCAGAACTTCCAGGCTGGTGCCAGAGCTCTGACTGATACTGAGACAAAGGCCTTCCTTTCAGCTGGTGACAGTGATGGTGATGGCAAGATCGGAGTTGACGGTAAGATGTCATATCAAACATGCATACCAACTGAAGCTAATTAGAAAGATTGGAGTTGAGGGTAAGACTTGTGCTAACCTCTGTCATCATGCACAGGCACTCATCAGAATGACTATGTACATGTGGAAATTATTAAGGTTAGACTGATAACGTTGAGTTAGTATCACAAGTAACAACAGACTTGTCAACAGATCTTGCCTGGATGAAGCATATTCACACATTAATATTTATTTTTTGGTTTTATTCCACAGAGTTTGCTCTCCTGGTAAAGGCTTAAGTTTTCATGGACCCACATTTCATGGAATCAGACTTCCACTGTTGTAGACTACCTGGCTCTGATAGATGACATTGCCTTTTTTATATATTTATTTATGAATACCCTGCCAACTCTTAGCAAGGACATGTGCAAGGTCTCAAAAACTTGTTAATTTTTCATGTTGTGTAGTTGTTTGTTGTATGTGCACAACTACACCCAGTGCAAGCATTCAATCTCTTTTGCACTTTTGAAAAGGAATAAATAAACAAACATTTGGAGTAAATCTCTTGGCTTAGTGGTTTAATTCATCTCCCTGTTGCATCATTCAAGCGTTAAAACAAAATATATATATATTTTGGATACACCCACCAACTTCTGGTGGCCAGCACTCATAGCCCTCTTAGAGTGCATTAAGTAAACACCCTGTAAAGACTTTACTCTAGATTAACTATTAGATAGCGTTGTATCCAGTCAACTTGTGGAGGGCACACCTGTTGGCATGAGTGCATGGAGGCTGGACTCTTGGCACTTGCATGAGAAGAGAATGCTGGTCTCGCATTCAATCCCCTTGGCCGTGGACAGTGCGAAGATGCCATGGGTGTACTCAATTAGAGCTGCCGTGCTCTGCAGGACTCGAGCCATGCAGACTAGGGTTTCAGAACTATAATTAAGTGAGATGGATTACTTTTTTAACCAGATCCCTACCGTGGACAAGGCGGCCAAAACCAGGTCACGTTGTGCATGTATGTTACAGAGCATAGTATATTTACAGGATATAAATACATTTTTCCACTATTGGATGCAGCTGTCAAGAACCGCCAGATATGTCACTGCTCAAGCAGGGTAATAAGCAAGTCTTGAGGGACATGCTTCTGTAAGACAAGCAGTACGAAAGCTCATAATAATTTTGCATAACTTACCTCATGTTTAAAACAGTTTACAATTTTATGGAAATTCCATCTTAAACCTAGTAGAGTTCCATATAATGATGAAATGAAATATAAATTTGATAAAGGAATGAATATTCAGGACATAAAAAAGATACTGTCAGAAAGTTAGCTCTATCTCAAATGTTGTTGTAGCATAACTGAGAGGTGAAGCTTGATGATAACAAATATTAACACAAATGTGAACAGAAAACTTTAAAATTTAAAATTTGAAACTAAATTTGGGCAAATGCAAGACAGTTTTGCTTTATGGATAATGTGGTCCTCTGATATTTCCTTGCTTAGTACAGAAATGTTTTATACAACCAAGACATATTGGAAATTATTAAAAGCACAGCGCTCATTTGGCTCCTGATGGTATCAACAATGTCTCTTGAAAGACAGTAATAAATCTCCTCAGGTAATGTTTTGACATGTACTTCCTCCACCTCTCACAATGCATTCCAAGACAAGAGTAGAAATTTGTGCTTTAAAATGCCACGTTTATTGCTGGAGTCCACAATACTGCCACCCACTGAGAAGGGGCTGTTCTAAAATGTTTACATGTGTTTTTTTTTTTTAGTTTGAGTAAACATTACCTGTAAATCAGTAGGAACATACTTAAGACTGTACTTAACGTGCTATTACATTCATTGATAATTTAAATAACAATTTTCAATAAATCATATTCACCATTTCAGAGGACAATTCAGTAAGCACAACAGCAATTAAAAAAAATACCAACGCACTGTACTACATCCAGGTGAGTTTGGATAGATCTTAAGTAAACATTAGGTGTTCTTGCCAGCTTGTCTGCACATTTTAATGAGGATGTAGCTATCAGTTTGCATCACTTTCATAAATAGGACTATAGCTGTAATACACCACAGGGGGTAATAAGTGGCTAGATAACTAAAAATACATCCCTACACAAGTCCGAACACCAATCCCAAATGTGCACATTAAACCCACACAACAGTAGCCTACTAATTCTGTGGAGTGAATTCTGAGCTTTGCTTCCACAGTGACGTGATACCCAGGCACATCAATGCATCCTACAAAAAATGTAGTTAGTAGCTTGGTATACTCAAAAAAAATACTGAATACAAGAGACAGTAACTCGGAAAAAGATTAGCCTACTGCAAATTTCTGTGCCTTGCTAAAACAGGTTTATCTCAAATTAAACTAGTATTCAATTCTGTGCGTTAAGACCGATGGTTGATTGTAACTTTGGATAATATCTAGAACTGCAAGTCTATGAAAAGATCAAAGACAATAGTCAAGACTAACCTCGCAGACCGACAGATACACTTGCACATTTAATCAATTAGGACTTTATATCCGTAGGATACTATACCGGCTGAAGGAGCACTTAAGCACCTGCAGATCATAATATTGCGAAATATGAAGTCCTCATTTGACTCAGTCCTCAGCTATCTTCTTTGAACTGCTCCTTTGTGCCTGGTGCGCGCAACCAAATCGAATGACCTTAACCACATCCTCGCACCTTCTTCAAATCTTAAATTTGAATTTTGCGTCGCCAACTCAATCGTTACACCCAAGTCAGCAACGTATATTATTAGCTCGACTGAATATTAAAGACTTTTGCCAACACGTACCTTTTATGCATCTTCATTTATGTACATATAAATAGATCTGCCTGACTACTGGATACATTTTTCGACCAACTGCTTTGCATGCGGTGTCCATTACATTAAGCCTCATATTTCGGGTGAGTAGGCCTATATAAGATCCACAGGTCTACCTCACTGGTTACTGCAGTTGGCAGATTCAAACGAGCAAGCTTGCGAATCCACTCTAGCACCTCAAGACACACTTGAGGTGAGTTTAACTCTGGAGGAAGCAGACACATCAGTCGCGAATCTTGAGGCATATTTGCATTTTCCACATCCGAATGGAGACATACTAACGCACCGAATCGAAATTCTGAGATTCAGACTCGTCGACTGGTATTGGACTACAGCTCATAGGAGGGAAATTTAAAGGACACAGAGCCTACCTCTTATCTTTGCAACAAACTTGGACTGTTGGGGGCAGAAAAGAAATGGACTCTATTCTGGTTCTAGCACCAGTTGGAAGTGTGGCTAAAGCAGATAGGAAACAGACTCCGCGCATATTCGTAGTCAGAAGTTAGTTGTCGGTCGGCTCAGAAGAGTTATAATCCTTGTCTACTGGCTTATCTATCAACCACAGCTTTTGCCTTTGCCTTAGACTATTACCTTAGCAATCATTAATTAAATGTTTACTGCGTGGATGTGATTGATAGTTGTTTATATTTCTGTTTATTTCTCCTCAGAAAACGATGGCTCTTGCTGCGCTCCTTAAAGCTGCCGACATTGATGCAGCCCTGAAGGCATGTGAAGGTACAGACTGAATAAATCATTATATATATATATATAATATAATATATATATATATATAAAGCATTATTTGAAACAAATTCGCAGTCATTGTAGCCTTATGTAGGCCTAACTCAAGGGTAGTCATGTAGTGTATCCCAACCAATAAAGAGAATGTAATAATTCTGAAAACATTTATCTTTTATCATTCAGCTGCTGACTCCTTCAAGCACAAGGACTTCTTTGCCAAGGTTGGTCTTTCTGCCAAGTCAGGTGATGATGTCAAGAAGGCCTTTGCCATCATTGACCAGGACAAGAGCGGCTTCATTGAGGAGGATGAGCTGAAGTAGGAACAATAACTTTAATCATCTTAATTCAGTTGTTCAAATAATTTTAAATTATTCAACTGATACCGAGGTCTATCAGTTGATGGAGATTAACAGTAATAATTCTCCCTCAATTTTCAGACTGTTCCTGCAGAACTTCAAGGCTGGTGCTAGGGCTTTGACTAATGCTGAGACAAAGGCCTTCCTTGCAGCTGGTGACAGTGACGGTGATGGCAAGATCGGAGTTGACGGTAAGATGTCATATCAAACATGCATACCAACTGAAGCTAATTAAAGTCATTTTACACAGTCAGATGTCTCTGTTTGCCTGAGAGACTGTATGTACATATGAGTTCAATGTAATGCAAGTCACATTGATTTAGTAGACCTCATAGAAGTGTGGCTAACTGACTGAGCACAGTGCATGAATTGTAAGAGGGCCAATGGCAACTCAATAAATAAGGAATGGTCCCAGAAACTCACACACCCTTAAAGGGAAAGTTGTAGCGGTAGTTAAGTGGCAATATCAGTGTGCATGTTATTTATATCTTTCCTATGAAGTCTTGAGGGACCTTTACACTGAACATTTCAGAGTCGTTGCCACTTGCAGCACCTCATTTCTAGCCATTGTGAATTGATATTTATCTTCTATTGCACAAATGCACAATCAATTGTTCTGTGAAACCAAGTAATGCTGTACTTACTTGAACTGATTCTCATGCTTTGACCCTTGCAGAGTTCACTGCCATGATCAAGCCATAAATCCTGACCAATTGACACCTATTGCTTAAAGGAACAACACTGCCCACGACCTCCTTTTTAATCAACAAAAAGCATCTGATTTTTTTTACAGTAGCCTACACGTGCTTTAACATGCCTGTGGATTGTCCTATCCCATGTTGCACTCTGTCCAAAATGATGACTGTCATTGTAATGTGGTTGTGTCTCATGTCCTGAGTATGAATTTTGGTACTTGGAAAATCTCTGCACTTTTGGGGAATGGACGATGAAAGAAGAATAAATTTTCTTTTTCTTTATCTGTGTTGTGTTATATTTGAAATATTTTAGCTCTTTAATAAGCCAACATAAAAAATAAAAAGAAATAAAATGAAATCATACACACATTCATAATGTATTGGAAGGATGTATAAATACATAATAATTAAATAAAGTATTTTTCATAAATCAATGGGTTAATGAAAAATAAATAGCAAATTGCAAAATTACAAATTCACTGATAGTGGCAAAAAATTACATTAGTGTACTGCACACATAAGACATGCACACAGCACAATTGTTATGCTGTATGCTGACTAGGACCTTGCAATGGACATCCCACTCACTCCAAACTGTATCAGGGTGTGACATCAGCATACTGTTAAAGCATAGACTGTATTTAAAAACGTGTTAAAGCCATCTGTTCTGCTCTACCCTCAAGCAGCCTCTAGGTGGAGACATTTATTTGTGGATCAATGTTACAGAAAAAAAAACTAGTAGCCTGAGGAAAACTAAGCTATTAAAAACACATTTGCCTTCATTCTCGTGTTTTAAACCCAGTCAATAATAACATGTAACCAAGACCAAGTTCAGAGGAAAGTGTAGGCTACATGTGGACATGGCCAGCTGGAATGTGATCTGCATCTTGCGAGACTTCAATGAGCAAATAGCCTACAAAGCTAGCACATTCATTACATTTTAGCATTCAATCATTTGAGGATTTAACACAAAGCACTTGAGGTTGAAAAGCTTCTACCCCAAGGACAGAACAGAACAGAACAGCGTAATTCTACCAGAGAAGTAGCAACACTAAACTGCGTGGTATCAGCATCCATGTGTAAATTGCACGACTAGATCCAGTGTCTAATGCCCCTTATCTCTTTCTCCATAGCACAGCTAACCTCTGACCTATTTACTTCTTCACATGTCCAAATCTGACAATGGAAGCAATGACAAGACACCCAAATCCCACCAAGGGAAAAACTTGCAGAGAAAAAAGCAGAGAGACCACAGATTCAGGTCCTGGTTCCCAGAGGAAACGATTCAGTGACGTTGCTTGGTTAAGGCATCCCTAATTAAAGTGATTGGAAATGCTGAGTTGACTGATTCCGATACTTGGTTACAGAACCTAACCTCAGGCTTCTGTCTCAATGTCCAGGTGTCTTCCCAACAGGATCGGATTCCTTCCAAAGAGGTACAGTAACCTGACTTAACTCGGAAACCTAACACGCAGGCTCTGTCTCGGGCAACAATTATTACAAGTGTCTAGAAAGTGCTCCCAGGTGATGCTAGTGGAAGTGGAGTAACAGGTGGCATCAAGACAGGCTTTAACTGACAATCGAAACTACGCACAGATGGGTTCTGAAGTTGGGAAACAATGCAGCTAAACAATGAGGGCAAATGAAACACTGGGATTATGTTCAAGTAGGCCTAAATAAACTTTTGTCCTATTTTTGTCCTGTCTTCATTAAAGTATTATTAAATCATTAAAAAGTATAATATTCTTTATTAACTTTTACAGTAGGCTAAGCCTAATTTACTGTTAAGACTTTTAAGTCCAACTGATGGTAAACGTCAAATTGTAGTGAATATTAGGCCTATGTCTTGCATTGGTCAGCCATGACGTTATCTAATGCAGAGAAAGTCTATAGCTACATGCATCACTTTCTTCTGAAAATCCGAGATGGTTCCACTAGGATCTCCGAAACGCGCTACATGTGATCCATGACAAACAGCATTTGTGAATCTGCCTTCAGACTGGGTAATTCCATCCTGATACATAGCCTAAGTGCCGATGCAGCCCGTGTGCATCGGTACCACACAGTAGGACAAATGATGTAACCTTGCTGATAGCCACATTCAAAATGCAAAGGCTGGTGCGCTCTATTCGGTGTAGTGTATATCCGCTGCAATTATGTCCAACTGTAACATGGTGTAGCACAAGCCACGTGTGCACATACAAGATTGTCTCATGTTAAGCATTGCACAGCTTTCTTTTTAAATAAAGCTGCTGTGAACTGCCATCACATTTGTAACAGGAATTTTGGATATAATATCTTTTGGTATGCGGTCACGGTGCCATTTGAATTGCATATTTTAATGTATGCGATGTTGTGGACTTTGAAGGTTAAAATATTGTAAAATATAACTTGCAGCATAGGGTAGGCCTATCTGCACAGAATAATTGCAGACTCACATGAAATTGAACAAATACGAATTCTTTAACCCTCTTTAACATTTTAAATGGATTTATATGTGATCTACCAAAAAGTCTCCCAAGTTATCTTTTCACAGTTTAGGCCAGTCAAACAGTTATGCAATTTTAGAGATAATTATATAGAGGTAATATCTAGATAATTATCTATTATCTATATAAGATAATTATCAGACATGATACTTGACAAGATCCTCACGTCAGTTTTTGGAGAAAGCAAGGTGACTGGTTCACGAAAGGTTCATGAAAGTCATTACGATTCCGTGATCGCGAAGCGTGATCACGACGGTTATGGCTTCTGATATTCTAGATTAGCATGAACATGTACAAGGGATTAAGAGATTACCATCTGTTCTGATATATTTTCAACAGAAAGGAAAGTGTTTCTTTTAATTACCAGACAGCCTCAAATTTCCTCAATTGTTTGTTTAGTGTTATACATTCAAAGTGGTATGCTAAATTGGCATTACATAGTTCCTGTTAGGGCTTGAATTTGCATTGTGTGTTTGTGTGTGTGATGTGTATGTGTGCTTGTCAGTGACTGAAACAGAGAGAGACGGAGAGAGAGTTGCTGAGACAGGGAGGGAGGGATGTCCAGGTGCTCACAGCCTATCTAAACGCAGCCTGGAGCGGATATAAATAGTAAAGGTTAATTAGTTAGGTAAGAAACTGGAGAAGCCCCTGACCATAAGAATTTGATATACGGACAGGTAACTCAAGCATCACTCATTGTGCGTACAAGAAGACCCTATATAAGTTCACGTCGGCTGACTGCAGTCACCACTAAGCCTTATCTTTGGATCACGGAGAAGCGAAAACCTCAAAACGGTAAGTGATGCTGTTCAGCGCTTCTGTCAAGGGGACACTGGCTAAAGCCGGCAGGCAGGAAACCTCTGGAGATAGACCCTATCGTCAGACACAGGTGTGAAATTGCGGAGCATTGGAACGGATGAATACTTTAACTTTGTTTAGACTAAAAATGCAACTACGTTTTTTTTTCTCTGGTGATATGGTACGTTGTTTCGTTTTTTTGACAAAGAGTTCGTGCGTAAAACATCGCACCCAACTATCGGTCTAATCAGACCATCGTTATGGTAAATGGTTACACTTTTTCACATTTAAAGGAAATTACTGGAAACAATTGCAGATTGTATAGGCTACCAGACGCTGAGTTGAGAGATCAAAAAGTAATCTGCATGGGTGCCAAGAACTGTTCACTTGATTGACGGTTATACTGAACCCAACCCCCAGTGCTTACTGGATTTTATCTGGAGAAGTACTCTGTCGATACATGATGCCATCAACTGCCAAGGCTTCAACACCTCATCCATTAAATGCTTTGTCTGAGATCTTATCAGCAAATGATCTAGTCCGTGGGGTATTTATTAATTTCGGTGCGTAAAACGCAGCAACTTAATTAGAGTGCCAAATACACGACCTTGAGCTGTCTGACAATTTACACAAGCCCAGCATTTTTCTCATTACTGAGAAATGTTCACTAGAGGGGATGCTTTTCATTGAATTTATGTAGATATATTAATTATTTACTTTACTTCAACAGAATTAATATGTCACTCACCTCCATCCTTTCCGCTGAGGCCATCGACAATGCTATCAAGGACTGCCAAGGTACACTTTTCATACATCAGAGATATAGCCTATTACTTTGTGACCTGCAGAACAAATTAAAAAATGAATGTTAGAGAGAAAAAACGTTCCTCTATCCATCGTGTGACTTGAAAAAGCCGGAAATTACACAGCTTCTTTTAGCCTATGTCTGAATATGTTATCTCCGTCTCCAGATCCAGATACCTTCTGTTACAAAAAGTTCTTCCAATTATGTGGCCTGAGCCAAAAGACTCCTCAGGAAGTCAAGGATGTGTTCCGTATGCTGGATGAAGACAACAGTGGGTTCATTGAGGAATCAGAACTGAAGTATGTTGACTTGTTAATTTGTTTCTGTTATTTTTCACTCGATTTGTATGTTTTTTTTTGTGATGCAGCTTAAATGTGCAGAAGAGTACTAAATGCATACATGTGAATAGTATATACGATATATATAGTACATATAACAATGTATATAGATATATCCTGTCTTTGTCAAAATGTTTACCATGGAATCAGCTATATGAGATGTAATACACCAACCCCTTTACTAACCAAGAGGAGCATTTAAGTGACTTTACACACTGAATAGAAGTGCCATGTAAGGTGACTAGCCCTTTTAAATCCTTTGACAGTGAAAGGGAAAGACTGAATAAATAAACAAATAGCTTGAGTGGATCAGATTTCCATCTTCGTCATTAATGCAAGAGGTGTATGTCGTTCTGATCCTTTCACAATCCATGAAGATCACCCATATTTTTTTTTTATCCTACAAGAATATAGCTCAAACACATTGCCAGGGAAAGAAGTTCAGCATGTGCATTAACTAGTGACAAATATCAAACATAAACAACATAAAGTCTTATGTTATGTTGTGTAAGTTGTGCTGTTATTAAATATTACACAATCTCTCTTATTTTTTCTTTTTTTCTTTGTGTCCACAAGGTTCTTTCTTCAACGATTTGTTCCAACTGCTCGAGTTTTGACTGAAAAAGAGACCAAAAGCTTAATTTCAGCTGCTGATGATGACAGTGATGGCAGAATTGGCGTTGAGGGTAAGCCATTTTCTCTTTGATTTTTCCAAGTAACATTTCAAAAAGTGCAATACACACGCAGGAAGACAGATTAAAAAAAGTGCAATACACACACAGGAAGACAGATTAAAAAAAGTGCAATACACACACAGGAAGACAGATTAAAATTCACTGTTTGCATTTCAAAGTTTTGTTGTGGAAGAGTTGCATAATGAAGGTATAGGCCTACTGAAAATCAAGTAATATTAGAAAGAAGTAGGTCCAGAAATTATCATAATTACCATAATTCCTCAAATTAAACCTGACCTATAAATGACCTGGCCTAAGATAATAGCCCGGAATAATGATCAATTTTAGAAAATAAAGGCTGGACCCAAAATGTATTGTAAATGTTGATTTCTCAGTAAATCATTATGAAGCCAACATGTCTTTTACTTTAATGTTACACATTAAATACTCTTTACATGGTGCTGGTGGTGAACTCAGTGGTATGGACTCAAGTCACATGACTGACTTGGGTCGGACTCCATTAAAAAACGACAGAATAGGCATGACTTGACTCTTGGAATTGAATGCTATTGACTTAAGGCTTGACTTTTTCTGTTTGGCTTTTAATGACTTTTAATGACTTGACATGTCCTGGATCAAAATAAATATATCCAGGTTTTCATATTCACAAGAAACTGTAATAGGTATTCAAATTATTTAGTTTTATACTGCACATTAAACTGCACATTGGAGTATGGAGGTGATGGAGGTGAATAGAAAACTGCAGCTTACTTTCTTTCACTCATTCACCAATCCTTACGCATCCATACAGTCATGCACATAAGTTAACACATGTGCAAATACCCATTATTCACTTGAAAGTGCTTTATTAACTTCCACTCGTACCTCTCTTCAAATTAGGATTGATATGATGGTTTTATGATTAAAAGGATGTTAAAATGTCATTATCGTGCAAAAAGTACATAATGACTATGAGCCTTGGACTTTACAATGCCTAGGACTTAACTTGGCCTACTCAATCTCGACTTCGGACTTGAGTTGGACTTGAGTGTTAAGACTTAATTACTGACTAAAGACTAACTTATGACCTGCCAATCAGTGACTAGTCCCACCTCTGCTACTGATGCTTGCATTATACAAACTTTAAGCCACAGTACAACCTTTGAGCAGAGCTGTCTGCAAAAGATATGCATTTCATAGTCATTTCTAAAATTACCTTGAAATACTGTTGCTTGTCATGTTATAAACTGCAGGATAGCTTGTGCATAAATTGGTTTTATCAGCAGATTTCTCATAGTTGTTGCCTATTCTCAGGGATGAAAATCAGTTTTCCACGTGTAGCTATAGGCTATTTGTTCCAACACAAATGAGCTTTAATTTGCAGAACAATTGTTCAAGGAATGCATTTTTGTATGCATGTAGACAATACAGAAAAGTGTGTTAGGGTCAGTTTGAGAAAACCGTTGGAAAGGCTGATTGATGCAAGCACCATATCCACCCAAAACAGCTTACTTTTAAAAATAAAGGCCTGTTTGTCATTAAAAGCCTGCCAGACTTGTCACAATATAGATGTGGAAGATCTGATTAAGATAAACCATCCATTTGTTTTTGTTATAGTGCTGACACTGAGTCTCTGGTTAATCAGATAAAAGAAAACCACTACCATCTAAAGAGGGTAAACCTGGATCTTGATGAAGTCTTCAGGGTAGACAGTATACATGCCAGGCAAAGATGTGGGAGTCGTGCAACCTAGATTTGTCCTAGAATAGTTTTTGCACACGCACAGATCTCAACCCTGACTATTACATAAAAGGATCAGGGATGTAGACAACCTTAAATTATTATTCAAATCGCATGTCCTTGATTTCAAACAGCTTTGTGAAGGACATTTACTTGAAAAAAAGTGAAAGGCAAAATGAAACACAGTTGCATTTTGTGTACATGAATGCAACTATAAATATTCCAATGCATGCACCACACCAGGGGAAGTCAGGAGGGGTTGTGGAATATTTTAACTTTGATGCAAATAAGAATTCAGTTTTGACATAGCCGTCAGTAATCCACTAAATGGACTTTGTCAAACATTTCTTTTGTCAAAACATTTCTGTTTAGTCTAAATGTTACAGTGTGCCATTCTGACAAGCAAAAAAGATATGATGACACTCTAGTCAGAGTGGGACAAGCATCCAACATGGGCATTTGTGCATGCAATTTTGTATTGCAGTGCAATCATGTAAAATAGCCCTTTCAACATTTTGTTTCACTCATGGGAAAGACAATTCATGATGTAGCTTTTTGACTGTCAGGGAGGGAGTAAACAGTGAAAAGGGAGTGTGTGTATCTGTGTGTGAGAGAAACAGAAAGAGATACAGAGCGAGAGAGAGAGAGAGAGAGAGAGAGAGAGAGAGAGAGAGAGAGAGAGAGAGAGAGAGTAAATGTTTAATTGCTGATAGTTGTGAGAGTACATATGTTAATGGTGGTCACTGATATTACTTTTTTTTACTTCTCCCCTCTCTATATATATCACTCCCAGAGTTCCAGGCTATGGTCCTGTCCTGAGGGACCAGCTCCACATCATCAACCAACTAACCATTTTTCCGCCTCCGCCCCAAGCCCCAACACAGTGGCCTCACCTCCTTTTCTCCTGCTTTGTACCAGTGACTTTTTTCAAAGCCCTGCACAGACATCAGCCATTTTTATTTGCCTTTTGAATACACATTAGACGATTTTTGTAGTCTTGTCCTTGTCCCCATGATGGCTGACCACCAGGCTCAGAAACCTGAATAAAAGTACACTGTAACTGCAGCTCCTGTGTCCTGGATTTTTCAAATCCCCTCCTGCTTAGCATGCATTTGTTACAGCTCTGTCTTTTAACATGGAAGGCAACATCTGTGCCATTTATTAACAGATCAGCATCCATATACATCGCAGTGCACCCCATTGGGCTATATGAACTTAACTTGCACTTTGAAAAATGCTAAGCATTTAATCCTTCTTTCCAGGATTCATATTGTGAAGGCTAATCCACGATATGGGGGCGGAAGGGGAGAGGTGGGGGGGACAGAAATATTCTTTGATATGGAAGTAAGGAGAAACAAAACCAGCACCACACACACAGTGGGCAACATTAAGCCTTTAGTTAAAGGTTGTGGTCCACTCTGATCAGATGTTCTGTGTAAGTCAATCAGTCATATCACTATGGTTTCATTGAAATCAATAAAGTCACATATTTCAACATTCTGTTTCGTCTTTCAAATTTGCTTTGTCTAGAGTGTGCGCACACAGTCAGTTTACTGTGTAATGACTGCTTTGCAGTTCCCTTTCACAAGCCACCTTGTGTCCTGTCCACACAGCAATACAGAATATAGCATGCTCACAACTGCACCACAAAACCTCATCATTCTGACAGCCAGGTGAAAAAGGACCTCCCTCACCTCCCTGCAGCGTGAGACCTCAGGGTGCACAGTATAGAGGAAGAGAAAAAAACAGGGCCATAACCTTGGGTGACTCTCACTTTCCGTATTAAATTACACCTGACTCATAAGTGACATAAATGATGCCCAGCATATTTGGAAATCCTAAAATGGAGTCTTTTCCTAATAACCATAGAGGGCAGGACTCCTGCCCTGTTGCACCGAGAGAAAAGCTTTAGGGTTTAGTTATGCAATTTTTCAGGGAAAGGGTATCTGCTGATATTAATATCACCTAATAAAAATGGACACTGACAGTGAAAAGTGTGCCTGTTTATACTTTTGATGTGACACGAGTAAGAGGTGACAGATGGCAATGAAACATATCATATTCTTCCATCCTCATCAGCTGTCACATTGCATCACCCCAACTGCCAAAACTTTGTGCTGACTGGAAGAAAATTGAATTATTCAGAGGTGGATTCTATTCACAGTATGTGTAGAAAATGGTCACAGCATAAGAGCGTTAAAATTTAAAGCAAACTGGGGAGACACAAAGGGGTAAGGGACAACAAGGACAGGTTAAAGTTACAATGAAGAGGACCTCTTCATATCTCCTGGTCATGCAAGTAGGCCTCCTCTGGTTTCCACTGAGCTCATGGACCTGGAAATACTTTCACAATGTCAGGCAACCCCGGCAGATGCTTCCACAGTGTCATCAATGATGTCATGCAATATGCCAGGTGAAATTTTGTTTATACAAATGCCTCCTTCTATATCATTTGCATGTTAGGCCTATTTGGATTAATGTCTCTGATTTTAATAGGTATGATGTCTGGGTGCCTGGTTTGTTTTCAGACATATGAATAAGAATAATTGGACTAAGTGACACTTACTGTACATTCAGGTGTTGAGTTGAAATCATAAATCTTTAAAACCAGCTAAATGAAAGTTAGAGGAATGTATTGACAGTGACAGATTTTTTATGGATGAGGTGAGGTAAAATTGTGTTTTTGTGTGTGTGTGTGTGTGTGTGTGTGTTGGGGGGGGGGGGGG
>JAGFZM010000023.1:1194474-1420720 GCA_017657215.1 Limnothrissa miodon
CACACACACACACACACACACACACACACACACACACACACACACACGGGCACACAGTATACCTGATTCAACCATTTTTTAATGGTTTTCAAAATTGGTTTGTTTTGAAATTTGTTTTTCAGAGACAGTAGGAGAGTCCCACTGTGTGCATGTTTGTGTATATGTACTTAATGTCAGCATTTTCTGGCTTGTGTCACAGCTTGCAGGGAGGGACTCTCCACTGAGACCGGAGGTCGCTGGCAATCTGTTACACTATGGGAGGTAGGTCCCGCACGGCCCACCCACAAGCCCCAGTCATCCTCAGTGGTTTCTCACACGCAGCCAAAGACCCAGCATGATGGGCAGCAGGAGTCTAACTCAGCCATTCCACAGTCTCCTTGCTGACTCAAAGATATCCACATAGTCAAGCTTTCTGTGTCCTGTAGTCTTTAAACTGCATAGATTATAAGATTTTAGAAAAAGATGAGTCCTGTCTCTCTTCACCCACACACACTTTTCACTCGAAAAACTCACTCTCTCTCTCTCTCTCACTCAGTCTCTCTTTCTCTCTCTCTCTTTCACACACACACACACACACACACACACACACACTCAGACACACAGAGGGAGAGCCAGGGTCAGAGCCTCTCCTGTGTATGAGGTTTCACTGGGTCAGTGTGTGCGACAAAGCGACACCTGGGTAACCCACCAGAAGTGAGCATTCTGAGGTCAGAGGCACATAAGACTCCCAGTGCCCTGGTAGAATGAAGAGGACACAGAGCAGTGTGGCGACTGCCTTAGCCCACTGATGCATTTACATTATGTAGAAGAGTGTGAACAGCCAGCATGGCCAACTCACAAGTGGGGATGTGAACTGAGAAGTAGATGTGGTAAGAATTCTCAAGAGAAGTTGTAGCCAGTCCAAATGTGAAGAACTTTTATCCTCCCAGGGTACAAAAATCAAACATATAAACAAAACACTGATCTAATCAAACAAACAATATAATCAGCCCTTCCAAACATTAGGAACACTCAAGAAATGCAGCAGACTCTACCTCTCAACTGGAGAGTAGCATAACACCCAGCATGACACACCAGGCACAGGCCTGTCCCCCATTATATACACTGAAGCATTACTGCAAATTGGCCCCAACTGGGACAACTAGACCCCACCAACAGATCAGGGAAGCACAACATTTCAATATGATCAAAGCACAGAAAAGATAAGAATAAGATTTTCAAAGTGAGTAATATTAAATAATATAATAACCAAACATAGGTAATAAGCCAATGCAGACATTGTATATTTTCATTCTAAAGTATATGAAGCTACAAAAACAAAGTAAACACCCCTGTATGAAAATGATTGCAATGAACGTGCCCCCACTACTCAAACCTGAGTGGTGCTTTCAAACAAATGCTAGCGATGGGGGGGGGATCTGAACTTAAACATAACAAACACAACAAACCAATCAGAAACAAGATGGGGGCGGAAGTTAATGCACATCCTCTACCATCTTTATTGTTGATTGGTTGGCTGTAGTTTGTGACCCTGTGTTGCTCGAGACCGGGGATTTCATAGTGTATTCAGGGGGCAGAAAGCTAGCCAATCAAGGGGAGATGCCTAAGATTTGATATTTAAAAGAAAAATTGTGCTAAAATCCCATACATCCCAACATCTCATAGAGCACCTTTAACATTCAGATTGATTCATATCGGTCTCTGATTGGAGTCTGCGTTGATAGAGGATCACATTATTTACAGAAATAATCAGGTACATGCTTATGCCGTTCTCTACTTTTATTCTATATCTTGAATCATTCTAAAGATGTTGGTGATGAACATGAAGCATATTGAAACAAAGGGAAAAAAACATTTGTTAATTGTAATCTGTGTTTATTTTTCTTGATAGGTTTTTGACTGGCCCCATCAGTCTCAAAGATCCAGATGCCAAGTTCAGGTTTCCAAGAATATTTGTAAACACAGAAGACAACTATGAGGAGCTACATTTGATAGTCTATAAGGTGAGACTAGGGAAAAGATGCGAGACTGTTTATGCTGGAGAAGTATGACCTCCGTGGTTGTGTTTTGGGAAGAAACCTCTAATATGTGTAACTCTTTTTAATTTGTATAAAAAGCAGGACAGGTAGTGCTCTAAAGTCCTTGCATTTTGGCAGACATGAAAATAATCTGTGATTAGTCAAGGGCATGGTGATGTCCGCACTGCATATGCTGGTGGACAGATTGAGATGTTTTATCCGTAGCTGTGCATCTCATTCCTGTTATTTTCCATGATATTTGAAAGGCTTGGAGTAATTTTGATAATATCTAAATGTCTTATGGTTACATAATCATAATGTTACGGACTTTGAATTATATAACGTGATTGTTAACAGTGCAAGGACAATCATCACTTAGGTATGTTGTAATGGCAGTTTGGAAGGTTTATGTCATTTTCTCACATACTGTATATTTTTATGACGTTTAACATTAAGTTGGAAAAATGGGGGTATCAAAGGTCTGATGTTGGTTGCCATTGTTGTCCGTTGTTGTGTATGACCGAATGGTTTGAAAGACTGTTTTCAATAAGTTATGTTCTAGTAGATGCTATACAGTTTTTTTCTATGTAATTCAAATGTTCATTCAGATTTTTCTCCCTTACCTTCCTCAGGCTATGAGTGCTGCCGTGTGTTTTATGATCAACGGTAAGTATGGGAGGTGGAGCATTTCTCCTGTAAATAACTTACAATGTAGTTAAATAGATCACATAGGTCCGTTGTTGTTGAGTCAGGAATGGTGACCAAAAGTCAAAGGCACAAGCCCCCAACTAATGATCATCCACTGATTTACTCAGTGATGACCGCATCTGTAACAAACGTATTGCTATGCTGATGACTTAAGCAAAACTGATAATGCTGACTGACCCCTGAGAGAAAGGGTGAAGTGAGGTAGCCCTAGCATAGCAATAGCCATGAGTCTGCCATCCGTCTCCTGTACCAATCCCCGCCCTCTCTCTCCCTCTCTCTCTCTCTGACTATCATGCTCTCTTGCCCAGCTGCGGAGGATTTGACCCGGGAGTTCTGTGAGCAGCTGGACAGTCTGGTGGGCCCCCAGCTCACCCTGCTAGCCTCAGACATATGCGAACAGTACAACATCAATCGCCGGATATCAGGGTCAGTACTAATCCCACACAGTAGCACCGCAAATCACCAGCAGGACTGGCAGCGTTACCTGCCAAACCCAGCAGTGTAGGATTGTCAAAAGGGGTGTCCATTGCATGTCGGCACTGCATGAAGTCAACCAATACGTCATGTGACTGCTCAGCATGAAGGACTTGTGATGTTGGGATTGTGATGTTAGGCACCACATAATAATTCTCCCATTTGCAGGATAAAAAAAGTTCCTTTTTTTTTTTTTTTACCCCTGAGCTGTGCTTTGGATCACATTCAAGTAAGCTGCTCGGACAACATTGCTAGATTACTAAGTCTGAGCAGCTCATAAGCATGCTTTGCCATGTCTTGTTTATCCATGCTCTAGCAGCCTGCTAACTGCTTTTGGATATTTGTAGGGTCTTATGTTCATAAACAGAGTAAGGCACCGTTAAATGGGAAGTCCAGTGTGAATTGATCAAAAGCCGCATTGTTTAACGTCACTGACTGCTGTCTGTAGAAAAAAAGAACCTAAAAATGTGATGCAACATAGACCAAATAGTAAATCAATAACTAACATTCACTGAAAAAAGGCATAGAGAAATTGAACTGAAAGGGCTCTTCTTAGTTAGTGTTGGATGTAGATTCACTATTATATTTATGCAGATGTACAAATAAAACTAGTTGTTGATGGATGATTAGATCTACTAATACAGATAGTATTCAGGCATTCTACCCTTTAATTTCAGGATGTTAGATTGTAATGCCTAATCACAGCTGATGTAAAGAGAATATTTCCAGGTATGGGTTTCACACATCAGTTTTAGATCTGTTTTAAAAAAACATTTTCCTTTCCTTGTCTCTAGTCCTGAAAAAGAGCCTCAGTTTAAGTTCATCTACTTCAATCACATGAACTTGGCTGAAAAGAGTACCATCCACATGCGCAAGACTGCCAGTGTCTCCCTCACCTCCGTTCACCCTGACCTCATGAAAATCCTTGGCGATATCAACTGCGACTTTGCACGGTACGTCTTGTCTGAAACCCCAAAGATTTCTGCTAGTGTATGTTGTGCAGGCGACATACAGTGCTTGCTTAACTTATTTATGTACGTGGCCTCAAGGAACTGCATCAAATGAGCCACAAGTGTAGCATCACCTCTTCAGCTGAAGTAATTTCAGTGGTACCAAGGTCTCAAGGAGCCACATGTGTAGTAGCACCACCAGTAGACATCCCTGAAAAATGGCACAATTGGTCAGCCTGATGCCCCATGGTGCCCCAGCTGACAAAGCTTTATTTTAATAGGTCTCGAGGAGCTACATTCAACAAGGCCTTATACACAGTAGAGCCACACATTGTCGGGCCAAAAATGTCAAAACGGCAAAATGTGATTTTAGTGGAGAAGATATCCCAATGAGCTCTCAACCTCACATGAGCGGCATAAAATCACCAATTGACACAGAAATAGCAGCATTTTTGAGGAATTACCATCAGTCTCAGAACATTGAAAACTCACTGGACGTATGAACATACTGTATGTCCTAAGCTATTTTGGTCCCTGGGGACAGCTCTCTCAGGAACTGCAATGCTTTGGCCAATGAAATTTACTGGTACGTAGGTTTCAAGGAGACGTATCCAGTGAGCCCTTAACTGTCACTGTGTAGTGTAGCACCACCTATTGGCTGTTTTTCTGTGCAAGTTTCTGTTTACAGTAAGAGTGTTAAACTGAAATTCACAATGGGCAAAAATTAAAAACTGTGATCAAGTCATGGGCCTAACTCTAACTATTGGTGGGCCAGCTCTAAAACACATTTGATATGATCTTGTAGGGCAAATACAATTACACATTTGGCCCCCAGGCCTGTCAACACCTGGTCTACAATCATCTATACCCCCACCCCTTTTTGCCTGATTACAGAAACAATTATGTTAAAAATGGAACTCAGAAATAAAGAAATTCAGGCTTTGAACTGTATGTGTTTGTGTTAACATTTATGTATGCTTTACATACATGGCAAACCTTGAAGAATTGCAGGAGTTATTTACTAGTTGACCTTTCTTTTTCCTATCAGAGTTGATGAGGACGAGGAAATCATTGTGAAAGCAATGACTGACTACTGGGTGGTGGGCAAGAAGTCAGACCAGAGGGAACTTTATGTCATTTTGAACCAAAAGAATGCCAATTTAATCGAAGTGAATGGTATGTGCTCTACTAGTTTTTACTTTCCTGCTCACTCAAGACCTTGTGTGTTTGTTTTTTCAGCTGTTAAACTTGTAACACAGCACATCTTAATTGTCCTTTCTGATTTTTTTCTTACAGAGGAAGTGAAGAGGTTGTGTGCAACACAATTCAATAATATTTTTTTCTTGGACTGAGAGAAATTGCAGGAGGGACATTGGACTGTTCCATCACACACAAAAAACTGCCAGTTGTGGACAACACAGTGGCAGAATCAGTGTAATGCAATAATTGCATTGTAAAAAAATCACAACATGCAAATTTGTAGATTTTTAATTAACATATATAAATTGTCATTATGTCATTTGTAATTAAGTATAAAATCTAAATTTCTGAAATCTTCCCAGATCGTTTGTACATACAATGTTTTTTTTTTTACACTGTACATTCTGCCTTTTTTTCCTGAAATCTATCACTTTAATCTGACATGCTATGTTTTCTTCAATGTCGAAGTCAAAGATTGTTTGTGGCATCCCCATCTTTAAATAAATTGTGATTTTTTTTTTTTTTTATATATTTTTTTTTAGTTTAGTTGTTTGAAGGTCAAACATGAATGGCTGTGTGCGTCATGGCACACTTCAGAAGTTCTAAGTTAGTCCTGATGGGCTAATGTGAAAAGCTTTTCATTAATTTACTCTTATCTCTGTTTTTTTTTTTTTGTTTTGTTTTTTTACTAAACTTAGTGTAGTTCTTGATCCCCTTCACTTATACTGTAACACCATCTTCTGATGCAAAGAGTCAAAGTTCAAAGTAGCAGAGCAAAGACCTGAAGGAAAAACACGTTGCCACTGACCCTTAGCAGAGAAAATCAAAAGCCCTTTGTAAGACATGTATTGTGTCGATTCTCTTAAAGACGATTCTGAGAAAACATTTGTCTTGAGCTTTTTGGGAATTGTATTGAGAAATGTAATGATTACATAAACCATGGTAAGTTAACGTTTTCCAAAAAAATATTTCAACAAGGAACAGAGTAAAGCAAAGCCTTAATTGACCTAACTCAAAGTCCTTTCTACTCAGGTTCTTTGGTCCTACTGTCCAAGAGTCAGAAGAGTACAGTTAGTCTATGGGCTAGGAGGGGTCCACATGCACCCCCCCATGACTAAACTTCATGGGTATTTTATTGTAGCCCTGGTCCTAAAGTTTAAGAAAAATCATGTTAACAGGAAATCAACTCATTCCCACTATGCGTGGCAGCTCACTTTTTAACGTGTACCGCACTGTAAAAAAAAATACAGATTTTAAGACAGGGAAAATTAAATTGCCCATAGCATCTGCATAGAGTGGTCAATATGAACATATTATACATCATCATCTTGAATAGTTTTATAATAGTAAAAGGGTTACATTTGCATTTAGTGGAAAATCATCTATATGATGGCCTTAATAGAAAATATTCATAAAATACGATATGGGCATGGCAAGGAGAGATCCACATTATTCTTTCAATACTTCAGTGGTATTTTCTTGTAGCCCTGGCCTCAAAGTTTAAAAGATATAAGGTTAACAAAAGATGGGCTCATTTTCACTGTACTCAGTACACAATTTAAAAAAAATCGATTGGGAAAATAAAATGGCAAATCAATCCATGTAAACGGCATCTCTGCTAAACCAAGTTTCTCTGTCTCTGTTCACTATTAACTCACAATGAAAGAATTATGAAACACAAAAAATGTATGTCTGCATGATCTGTATCCCACATGCCTCGGCCCAGATCTACATTATTGATATTTACGATTTTCAAGATACTAGCCTATTGATATCTATGTTTTGCTATTTTTCTTACCATCAGCAGAATAACAGACTACAAGGGAAATACATCACTTTATTATTCAACATTCTAACTCAAACCTTACACTGTGTAGCCTTTTAGGTGATTTTCTAGCAAAAATAGATTCATTAGGAGACTCTGTGGTGTAGCGGACACTGTGGTTAGCAGCTAGCTGTTGCTTCATCTGCATTTTATATACGTGCATATATAAAAGATATTTCGATGGTCAAAATTGTTTTATATTTTGAGCTTTTCTGAATCAGAACTGATCAGAATCGGTTTTATTTGCCAAGTATACTTTCATATAAGGAATCTGACTCAGGTAGGTGTTATGCTCTCTAGACACACAACAAGGACATCCATCAGTATACATACATACAGTGCAAGAGGTATTATGGACATGTGATGGGTCAAGACAATAGACAATTTACAATAGGCAACAAACATAGACTACTATCAATATTATATACAGGTAATACAGTATAGTGCAATACTAAGAGTGTACTAGGGGATGTGGTGGGGGGCAATACAAGCCCTGTAAATCCCTGGATGGATGGAAAGGGTGGGATAGATAAGAATAATCCAATCCATCCATCCAATCGGTCAGCATGTGTCTCTCTACCCAATCCCTACATGGTCCGGATCTCGCAGGAGGTATTGCTTTGTCAGAAGACGTCGCAATCAAGGTGACCTCCGGTTGCTAAAGCAAGCCTCTGAGAATCGCTCTGCACTCTCAATAGAACTCTGGAATTGTCAGTCGGCTGTCAACAAAGCGGACTTCATCTCTGCCTATGCTAAAAATTTAGCCTTAGACGTCCTGGCCCTCACCGAAACATGGATCAAACCTGGAAACAATGCAACCCTTTCTGTCAACCACACTTTCTCCCACACCTCTCGTCCAGCCGGACAGGGCGGTGGGACAGGCCTGCTCATCTCCAACAACTGGGAATACAACCAACTGATACCCACAGCTACATACAACTCCTTTGAATACCATGCCACACTGGTGACAGCACCTGTCAAAATCTACCTGGTTGTCATGTATCGCCCTACTGGCCAACTAGGAGACTTCTTAGACGAGTTTGATAGACTGCTCTCATCCATTCCTGAGCACGACTGCCCCTTGCTTGTCCTTGGCGATATGAATCTACATCTGGACAACCCAAGCTCTTCTGACTTCCTTTCACTCATCCATTCCTTTGATCTACAGCTGGTTCATAGTCCTCCAACTCACAAAGCAGGCAAGGTACTGGATCTTGTACTTGTCCGCAACTGCTCTACGGAATCCCTGACTATAACACCTCTGCATCTCTCGGACCACTACTTCATTCAGCTCAGCTTACGCCTCCCTGTAGTGTCTCGGACCGTCCCTCCTCTGGTATTGTTCCGCCGCAATCTCTCTCCCTCTCACTTTGCTTCTCTTGCTGCCTCTGCTCTTCCACCAGCATGTACATTCTCCTCACTTGAGGTCTATGTCCCCTATCCACCAAACCGGCTCGGCCCTCCCAACCGCATCCTTGGCTTAATGATTCCATCCGTCGACAGCGTACAAACCTCAGAGCTGCTGAAAGGCAATGGCGCAAATCAAGAAATCTTTCTGACTTAAACAGGTTCCAGGCACTGCTCTCTTCCTTCTCATCTGATGTCACTGCTGCAAAGAAGGCTTTCTATAATGACAAAATTCAAAACGCCATGGAAACCAGGAGACTATTCTCAACCTTCAAAACTTTACTCAACCCCCACCACACAAAATTCAAAACGCCACGGAAACCAGGAGACTATTCTCAACCTTCAAAACTTTACTCAACCCCCCACCACCACCTTCTGCTACCAATCTGACAGCTGATTCTTTTGCTTCTTTCTTCAACGACAAAGTAGCTGCCATCAGTAGGCAGTTCTCTGAACCAACTGCAAAGGCTACAACTGGACCATATACTAGCGGCAGCACCTCCGATTGCAATAGTCCTGCCGCGACATTTGCTTCATTCAAACCCCTCACCGAAATGGATGTGTCTAAACTTCTCACTTGCAGCCGTCCTACAACATGCCCTCTGGACCCGATTCCAACCAACCTCTTGCAATCCATAGCTCCAACTATCACACATGTGATCAACGCTTCACTATCAACAGGAATCTTCCCTTCTGCATTCAAGCATGCCTCTACTCAAAAAACCCTCTCTTGCTCCCAACCAGGTGGGAAACTACAGGCCGGTCTCTCTCCTTCCGTTCCTTGCTAAAACTATTGAAAGAGCGGTATTCCAACAGGTTACTGAATTCTTGAGCCAACAGAATCTACTCGACCACAACCAATCTGGCTTTAAGAGCGGCCACTCCACTGAAACAGCTCTACTATCTGTGGTTGAAGTCTTAAAAGAAGCCAGAGCGGAATCAAGGTCATCTGTACTCATCCTGCTTGACCTGTCAGTCGCGTTTGATACGGCCTTACCACCTTGCTACTGGAGTGCCCCAAGGATCTGTGTTGGGCCCCCTTCTTTTCTCCATCTATACCACTTCTTTGGGCCAAATCATCCACCAGCACGGCTTCTCTTACCACTGCTATGCCGATGATACCCAGCTCTATCTGTCATTCTCACTCGATGACCCAACCATCCAAACGCGAATCTCGGATTGCCTCTCTACCATCTCTGCATGGATGCAAGACCATCATCTCCAGCTGAACCTCTCAAAAACCAAGCTGTTGGTCCTCCCAGCTAAACCAACTATTCACCACAACATTTGCATCAACTCTGGCTCCTTGTCTCTTGCTCCCTCACGGGTAGCCAGGAACCTAGGTGTTATGATTGACGACCAGCTAACCTTCAATGACCATGTTGCTTCTGTTGCCCGGGCCTGCCGCTTCGCACTATTCAATATCAAAAAGATCAGACCATACCTGACTCAACAAGCCTCCCAATTGCTGGTTCAAACTATGGTTCTCTCACGCCTTGACTACTGCAATGCCCTTCTGACAAGACTTCCTGCCTGTGCCGTCAAGCCACTTCAGATGATCCAAAATGCTGCGGCGCGTCTCATCTTCAATCAGCCGAAGAGGACGCATGTCACCCCTCTGCTAATCGAGCTCCACTGGTTGCCTCTGGCGGCTCGCATCAAATTCAAATCACTGATGCTGACTTACAAAGTGCTTAGAGGATCTGCCCCTTTCTATCTAAGCGCTCTCATAAAGGCTCAGGCTACCCCCGACAACTCCGGTCCTCCAATGACTGTCGACTGGCAGTCCCGGCACCTCGCCCAAGGCAATCCAGACTCTTCTCATATGTCGTCCCACGCTGGTGGAATGACCTACCAAAAACAATCAGAACAGGGCCATCTCTGGAGGCCTTCAAAAAGCTCTTAAAGACCCAGCTATTCAGAGAACATCTTCTATCCTAGCACTAAAATGAACTGAAGCACTATCACTTAGCACTATGCTCCTTAAGGTTTCTGCTATGTAGCTCGATTGTTATCCTCGTTTTGTAAGTCGCTTTGGATAAAAGCGTCTACTAAATGCATAAATGTAAATGTAAATGTAGTGCAGGTAATGTGTAGTTTGAGTGTGGAGGTGGGCAGGGTCCATATAATAATGAGATTGAATGATGATCTGGATGGAGGTGGCTGGCTCAACTACCGTTCAGGAGTGAAATGGCAGTGGGGAAGAAGCTGATCTTGTGTCTTGTCGTTTTTGCATGTAGGGATCTGTAGCACCTGCCAAAGCACTTGAACCACACATGCTGGCTCCTGTTTGTCAGGAAGCTGGAAATCCATTGACAAATAGAAGGACATAAAGTGAGCTGATAGAGTTTGGCAGTAAGTATTTCTGGTATGAAGTCCACAAACAGTAGGTTCACTGATCTTTTTGCTCTGTAGGCGAACTGCAGGGGGTCCAGCTGGTGGCCTGTAGTGCTTTTGTGTGTGACCTTGAATTTCCCCTTGGGGATCAATAAAGTATCTATCTATCTATCTATCTAGCTTCTAGCTATCTAGTCAATGGATGTTCTGGTCATTGAAGCCCACAATGAATGAACTCGAAGACTGTGAATGGGGGTGAAAAAGCTCATTACTGTGGATCTTAATTCACCTCCACAAACGAAGTACAGAACAAACTGATCCTGGGTGGGGAGGGTATGTATCTCTTACTGGCAATGTGCCTCAGAAGGTGACAACCATTGCATACTATTCTGTGATAACGTTCCCCATCACTGACAACAGGACAGTGAAAGAATGTCTCTGTGTGTCTGAGGAAGCTTCATATGAGGTTGGGAAGCAATATATCATCACCATCTTAGAGTCTGCATGAAGGCATACCCTCTTGTGTGGAACAGCCCAGCACGATGTGAACTTTGTGGAAATATCAAAGTTTATCCTGAAAGTTGCATTGCACAAATCACCGGTGATTTTCAGTACAGACATGTATGATGACTCCATTAAAACATTGAATGAAAAAGAAGGGGTTGTGGGGAAAAGCTTATTGTTTATGGAGGAAAAACTATACGTCCAAAAAACTGGAAAGGCTTTCTGATGAATGATGAAAACAAAGAGCACCTGATATCAGTAATGTTGGAGCAGTGATGCTTTCTCCCAAATGTTTCATGGTCATTATGTCACCTTGATTTGTCAGGGAAAAGCATATCATTTTTGCTCTAATGGCAAATAACTGTGACGGAAAAGGTTGCCTCACTAGAATCTACACAGGAAGAAACTGAATCCGGTGTGATACTCTATTGTTTGTATTCAAAGGAAAAGTATACATGTGTTCAAAGTCCTGTTTAACCATGTTAAACAGATGAAGGGGCTGGAAGAAAGAAAAGGCGTCTCTCTCGCTTTTGATTTGCAATGCTTACCTTGGTCTGCATGCGTTTACTGGCTGTGATAGCACTTGAGCCCTCAAAGAAAAGGGAAAGGTGAAACACATTCACCTTGTTCAAAAACAAGGTTGATGATTTGAGATCTTTCCAATCGGTTCAGTGGAAATTAGTTAATTTCTCAATTGGTTCTGTAGAAATCACTTAATTCTTAAACTGGTTCTGTGGAAATTGGTTTATTTTAAAAATCAGTTCAGTGGAAATTAGTTTTATTAATTTTAAACATTGAGGCCAGGGCTACAAGAAAATACCACTAATTTTAGTATTGAAGGAATAATGTGGATCTCTCCTTGCGATTTTTTTTTTTATATATTTCCTGTTTGGCTGCAATTTTAAGGTCATTGTATGGATTATTTTACACTAAATGCATATTTAACTCTTTTATTATTACAAAACTATTCAAGAGGGTCCGTGTAACGCTTTGCAGTGCTTTGTTCTATTTGTATATTTCACAGGAAAATAATGAAAAATTGGCTTAAAACTTCAATTATTCAGTGTTAGCAAATTGATAACTGCTGCTAGATTTATATTTTGTATTGAGCACACTGGTGGTGTTCTGTTCAGAAGTTCAAAAGTCAAACAATGACTCAATATTTTAATTTTCCATTTTTGCGCTTGGAGTAAGACCAAACCATGATCGGCAGGGGTTGGCATACCGTGGACACTTAACGGCAGAAGTTTCGTCCGGATTAGGCAATGCCTTTGCTTGTGAAGACGTTTGAAAACCTTTCTCACGTCTCTGTGAATTTACAGACGTAAATTTTTGCAGATGTAGTTGTAGTTGGCAAAGCTGGCATCTTTGTTTGAATTATGTGTAATCATGGCATGTTTGTGCACCTTTTGTTCATTCAGAGTGGATGGGGGGTTACGTCTCCATCCAAACCATCAACCGTATAACCAAAATATAATACACAAACTCATTAATTTCATTACTGTCTCAGACCATCTACAATCCTGAAATGATTGTGCTGAGACGTTTCAACAAAAGCCTATTATGTAACCATGTGAAGCCTACAATTCAAAGTTCAAATAGGAGCCCAGGTTAGGTGAGACTGAAAAACCAGATCGCCTCCAGGCAGTCTGCTAAGCATATAGGCCAAGGCAAGCAGTCCCACTTGAACCAGGATACCCACCCCCGCCGTGAATGGTTCCGTCCAAACACGATGCAGGAGTGGAAAGTTAGAATATTGGCTCATTTTTACTCAGTTTCAATATTTCAGTATTCATTGTTTCAAGAATCACATTCGGAAATCGATACAATTAAAAATTAACCTAATTTATCCATTTGTTGTGTAGCCTGAAAAACTGATAATACAAGTTTTGAGTAAATTTTTCATTTTCTTCAAGTGAATTCTGCAAATGGAACAATGCACTGCAAAGCGTTACACGGACCCAAGAGCTTCATAAGGATGTAGGCTATAATATGTTCATATAAGAAAAATGGCAAAACAATAGGCTAGTATCTTGAAAATATCAATAATGTAGATCTGGGCCGAGGCATGTGGGATACAGATTATGCAGACATATATTTTTTGTGTTTTATAATTCTTTCAGAGAAACTTAGTTTAGCTGAGATGCAGCTTACGTGGATTGATTTGCCCTTTTTTCAATTGTTTTTTTTATTTAGATGTTTAGAAATTGTGTACTGAGCACCGTGAAAATGATCTCATCTTTAACATTATTTCTTTTAAACTTTGAGGCCAGGGGTACAATAAAATACCACTGTAGTACTGAAGGAATAATGTGGATCTCTCCTTGCCATGCCCATTGTTCATCGTATTTTATGTATATTTCCTATTTGGCTAGAATTACAAGGTCATTATATGGATTATTTCCCACTAAATACAAATTTAACCCTTTAACTAGTATAAAACTATTCAAGAGCTTCATAATGATGTAGAATATGTTCATACTGACCACTCTATGCAGATGCTATGGGCAATTTAATTATCCCTTATGTCAATCGATATTATTTTTTACCGTGCGGTACACGTGAGCTGCCACGCATAGTGGGAATGAGTTGATTTCCTGTTAACATGTTTTTTCTTAAAGCCTCTATGTGTAGGATTTATCTTCTATTTATCTTCGTCTTTTATCAAAAATATATTTTTTATTTTAAAAATATAATGTAAAACGATGGTAATTACCTCCATAAATAAATTGTAGTGTTCCGGTAAACTTGGTAATTTCCATTTATATATAGATATGGCTGGGGACCAAAGAAGAATATCCATTTTGCGCCGCCATTTTCAAAAATATGGGTTCTTGTAGGGGAGAGCAGTATCGTATAGACAAATCCAGCGAAACACGGAAGTAAAGCACCCCCGCCATTGCTGCGTTCCTCTGCTGCTAAGGAAGTAGCGTCAGAAATGGTGTGTTAAACGGTCTTTGGTAGCGTTAGTATCTTAAGTTCTAGATATCACAATTTTAGAGTTCTAAAATTGAGCCTCATCACATGCCAGACTATGAATGAAATAATCCTGAATACCTGTAAGAACACATAGGCTACTTTTACAGCTAACTGGTCAAGGTAAATAGGCTATATTTGTTTAAACTTGTGAGCATATTAGCAACACAGCTAATAATAACAGTGTTAATTTTGAACATATCAGCAACACCGCTAGTAACGAAAGCGTTTGGTTGTATTGTTGTCATTATTAATAAACAAAACAATAAATGCATTTTGTTGTCAATTTGTTGTTACTTTAATCTGTAATTATTGTGAACATAACACAGCTAGTACTGACAGCGTCAGGTTTGTGAATATTAGCAACACAGCGAGTAATGACAGCATTTGGTTTAATTGTTGCCATTATTGATGACAATAATACATTTTGTTATTTAAAAAATTACCTTAATCTGTAAGTTTAGGCCACTGCCTAACGTCCTCTACTCAATGCTCAATTTCAATCGCCATTCAATAAAAAACTGACCATGTCAAAAACCAGCAACCTCGAGAATGACATTCACATCAACGGCAAAATATGACTCCAAAGGAACGCAGCGATGGTGAAAACTAAGATGGCGGCGCCCACGGAAGGTTCGCTGGATTTGTCTATATTCAGCTCCGCCTTTCGCGTTTCCGCTCAGAGACTGAGTAGCGGAAACTGAGATAAGAGCGAGCGAGCGAGCGTTCGGCCTCCGTAGCAAGAAATTAGGATTGTGGGAAGGGGAGGGCTAATACATTTTATTCAAATGTATGCAGTATACCACTTCGCCGATAGATGGGGAATTCTGATACGATCCTACACATAGAGGCTTTAAACTTTAGGACCAGGGTTACAAGAAACTACCCATGAAGTTTAGTCATAGGGGGTGCATGTGGACCCCTCCTTGCCCATAGAGTGCCTCTCTACAAGGCACTCTAGAAAAGAGGTGTCGCCACGGCAGAATCGTCACTGTGTGTTGGCCAATCAAGATGATACCAGCGTTCCTCAGTAGCCAACCAAGGATTTTTCGAATTTTCAAATCTTGCCCGCCATGTTTGTTTTTAGTTGTAGGGCAAGTTGTGGTTGATAGGGTCATTTTTTAAATTATTTTTCACCGATAACAAAGGACTTAACGTAAAGGTAACTTTTTGTTTTAATTGACGTGTTTATTAACATCATGCGTTGTCATTGCACGTGTTCTGTCATAGAAATCCTACCATTGCCTTATTTACTTAACGTTAACGTTATTGTATAATTAGTTAGCGTGGGTTATCGCATTCAAACTGATTGGATGCATTTACAAAACATCGTAAAGCCTGTTGCCATGCTTTAACGTCTAGCTAGCAGACATCCAATGAGTGTAGCCTAAGTTATAATTGTACTAAATTTACAAACTCTGATTTACAGTTTGCTAGCTGCTAACGTTACGCCACGAATTCTACACAATATGCCACTGGTGACAAGCATTTTTTTCATCAGTTATTTCACTGCAATAAGCCTGATGTTTACTATTATTCTGAAGCAGCTTTGCATTTCTTTACATCGTTACATTACTTGACTTCAGAAAGAATTTGCGCTGGGCTTATCAATAACGTTCAGTTTTACGTTTCAACCGTTTGCGTTAGACCATCCACCAAATTAGTTTTCTATTACTAGTTTTCAATTTCAAATAAGAATAGCTACATAGTTTGAAAACAAGTTGCCCTTTGCTTTGCTAACGTTACAATCCTAAAAAGTCAGGCAAACTCAGACTTTGTTGACCTTGTCACAACAGTGTGGACTTCCTTTTTTATTGACTCGCTGTCACAGTGAGGGGCCCAGCTGGTCAAAATTTGCACTCCATCTCAAATAAACCCCTTAAGGGTACAATGTACTGTGTACGTGTCTTAGACAAGAAAAGAATAAACAAGTCTAGACATTTATTTTGCACAATTATGTTTTTACTATGTGCCTTATCTCTCTTTAGGATGGAGACTCGTTTTGCCTTCCTGCATCAGCGGGAGACTAGTGTGTCCATGCTGAGGGTAAAAATGTCCCGTAGACGGTCCCAGTCCCAGAAGGAGAACCGAGAAAAAGTTCTCAATCTTCGTAGGCGACTGGAAGATTTGCCAGAGCAAAATATTTCTACCCTGGAGAACTCGATCGCTGTTCAAGAAGAAAAGGTTAAAACCAAGGGGGTGAAAACAGGTTGGACGACTTTCTTGCATACTTTCTTTTGTTCCCACAATTGTTGTTTCCACAATTTGTATTAAAGTGTCTTGAATTCGGTGTAGATCTTGGTAAATATTATGGGGCTAGAATGTAATTGCCAGATTCCAATTTATCTAAGGTTTCTTTATTGACAACAAATTGTATGATGTTACCAATTTCAGACATAAGAGCAGCAGTATGTCATGTAGATGTAAAATACCCAGGTAACTTTTAGGTGAATTTCAGTACACACTACACACCTTACATAATCAGTTCAGAGCATAGTTAATTGTGGAACCTCCTAGACATAGGCATAAGAAAAGACCAAAACTTTACCAAAAATGTTGTAGAAACTGCCATCTTTTCATTACTGGTAGACATTAACAAAGCAGTGGAGGATAGGAAAAAGATGCTTGCTCGGTACAAGGAGGCCAAGGAGCTCCAAAAGGAAAAGGACCGACGGGAAAAGGAAAAGAAAGGCGTGTTCAAATGTGGCCTCTACCAGCCCAGACAACCTGTGTTTGCCAACCCACCGACTTCTGGTAAAACTAAAGTGAGTCGTGCTTCTTTGCAGTCTATATAATCAGATAAAGAGTGATATCACTTCAAGTAGCGTATGACATTGCATTGGCCCTTTTGCATTTGATGACATGACACTCAACAGAAGCACTAGCCATAAGCCGAGGGAAGAAAGACGAAGCTGTTTCTCTCAGTTTGTCAGACTGTGTTTTTGTTTGGTTATTATAAATGATTTCATTCCCATTAAGTGGTTTGAATATGTCCACTCATTTTTCTTTCTTTCTCTCCTATCACCAGAACCCTGGACCAGTGCTGTCCACACGGGTCACTCGCTCCATGAAGCATCCACAGCAGACCCCTCTGCAGCAGAAGGTATCAAAATCAGCCTTTGTCGTTTCAGAATGGTGTTCTCTCATTAGTCTCAGTCATTTAGCCGTTACGCTTACCTAAAAAGCCTTAGAGTAGTAAACACAGGGTCTTGCAGTTGTTTGTTTTCTTCATATTACACTCAGATTCAGAATCAGTTTTATTGGCCAAGTATACTTGCAGATACAAGGAATTTGACTCCGGTAGGTGTAATGCTCTCTAGACACGCAACAAGGACATCCATCAGTATATACAATGCAAGAGGTACTATGGATACATGATGGGCATCAAGACAATAGACAATATACATAGACTACATTCAACAGTATAGACAGGTAATAAATCAATTATACAAGAGTTAAAAACAGCGGTGCAAGGGAAACATAGTGGTGCAGGTGTAGTGCAAGGATCATGGCCAGTGCAAATAGCAAGATGAGGGTATTGGGGGGTGGGGGAAATACAAGCCGTGTGGTTCTCTGGGCCTGGATGGGCACGGCAGGATAAATAAGAATAAGAAGATTAATAGTGCAGGTAATGTGTAGTTTCAGTGTAGGGGTGGGCAGTGTCCATGTAATAATCAGACGGAATGATGTTGATCCAGATGGAGGTGGCCGGCTCAACTACCGTTCAGGAGAGAGATGGCAGTGGGAAAGAAGCTGGCAGTGTCTTGTTTTTGCATGCAGGGATCCGTATCACCTGCCAGAGGGGAGGAGGGTGAAGAGAGAGTGGGCAGGATGTTTGGGGTCTTTAATGATGTTCTTTGCTCACCTCCTGGACCTGCTAGAGTACAAGTCCTAGAGGGAGGACGGGGGCACCAATGATCTTTTCAGCTGCCCTGACTATGCGGCTGAAGTCTGACTTTATCTTGTTTTGTGGCTGATCCACACCAGAATGTGATGGATGAGCAGAAGATGGATTCAATGGTGGCTGCGTAGAAGATGACTAACTGCTCCTGTGATAGGCCATGCTTCTGCAGCTGCCATAAGAAATACGTCCTCTGCTGTGCTCTGTTGAGGATGGAGTTCATGTTTGCCTCCCACTTAAGATCCTGAGAAATGATGGATCCCAAGAACTTGAATGAGCCCACATTTGACACTAAACTGTTGGATATTATAAGTGGAGGCAGCAGTGCTTCATAAAGTCTTCACCATCTCCACATTTTTTAGAGTGTTTAGCTCTAGGTTGTGTTGACAGCACTGGAGCATCAGCCTCTCAACTTCCTGCCTGTATGCAGACTCATCGCCATCCCGGATGAGCCCAATGACAGTGGTGTCATCTGCAAAGAGTTTGACAGTTGGGTCCATGGACAGCAGTGGGGAAAGTATGCACCCCTGTGGTGCACCAGTGCTGATTGTTATTGTTCCAGATGTGGTATTTCTCAGGCGCACATGCTAGCTCCTGTTCGTCAGGAAGCTGGAGATCCACTGATATATAGCAGGGGATACAGTGAGCTGAGAAAGTTTGGCAGTGAGGATTTCTGGTATGGTAGTGTTGAATGCAGAGCTGAAGTTCACAAACAGTATCCTAGCATAGGTCCCTGGCTGGTCAAGATGTTGCAGCCCCATGTTAACTGCATCATTGCACACTGCACATGATATATGTGGTCACAGTGTCTGTAAGCTCGTCCAGGTCACGGTGGCATCTTCAAAGACACTCCAGTCTGTGCTGTCAAAACAGTCCTGCAGCTCTTCCTTAGCTTCAATTGTCCACTTCTTCACTGTTTTGGTCACAGGCATTGCAGATTTTAGTTTGTGTTTGTAAGTGGGAATGAGATGAATCAAGCAATGATTTGATGTGTGATAAGCCGTACTCTTTAATGGTCTTTAGTACCCAGGTTTTTCCCATCTGGCCATTGATCAATACTATCTTTTTTTTTCTTTTCTGTCCTCCCAAACCTTAGACTGCACCCCAGAAGTCGGCCTCAAAAAAAGGTACGTCAGGAAAGACTTTCTGTTCAGATGTTCCAGATTCTTGTATCCATGTCAATTCTTCTGTATGGTAACTGTTTTTCTGTTTGTTCCTTTTTGTTTTGCCCTTCAAAGAAACGGTCATCAGGAGGCCTCTTAGCACCAGGGGACAGCCAAGAATTCCTGTAGCCACCGTGACTACTACAACAAGCAAGCCGAAAGTTCCAGCAGGTCGGATTTAACCCGTTGTGTTATGGAGCAAACTTTTTCTGTTTGGTTTAGGACTAGGGTTTTACCTGATTTGTGGTGGCCTTTTTTTTTTTTCTTTAGTTGAGCCAGTCACAAGAGCCACCAGATCAACACGAGCAGCAGCAGCCAAACCTTTATCAGGTAAGTACTGTAATCAAGATGTACTCTGCCTGAAGTTATTGATAATAAAAAAAAAAAAAAAAACATTTTTTTAATTGTTTTCAATTATTATTTTTTATTCTAAGATGCAAAAACCGGCAGTTCTAAAACAACAATTGCAGCACAGCAGCAAAAAGTGCCATCTGCAGGTCTGGAGAAGGAGCAGAAAGGTGAAGAGGACACAAAAGAAGTGACCCAGAGTAATGAGCAAAAGGTGAGAACACTGCTTTTGCCCCTGCTGAAAAATAATCTTTCAATTCTGAATACTTCCTTCATTGATATAAAATGTATAGGTTAATGAAAGTTCCCCTCTCCATGTTCAGGTAAAGGACGACTGTCCTGTAGAGTCGCCGGAATCAGTGAGTGCACCAGTGGAGGACCTCGTCCAGGCTGATGTCGAGGCCACAGCTCCGTCTTCCTTCGCCCCACAGGGTTTTGTTTTCCAGGCGCCTGCTGGCCTTGTAGCCTTCCAGCCGGCTCCACTGTGTCCCAACTCTGCTAGTGCCCTGACCTTCTCCAGGTGTGGCTTTACATCACATTTTATCCCCTCTTAAAATGATAAAAAAAATTGTTAATCAGATACTTACAGCTGTTAATAGTTGACTACTTTTTGTTGTTAGTATTAAGGGTCATTCACAGACAAATCTGACAAATTATCAGAATCCAGTTTTTGTTTGTAGTTTTTAATGAGTTGTTTGTTGTATTGTTTTCCCCCACAGCTCTGAAGCCAAACCAGAGGCCAGTGTGACTGTGGATGTTGCTCCTCCTCCTCCTTCTAGCATCCTGACACCCCCTTCACCCAACCCACCTGTTTCCTCTGCCTCACCACCACCTGCCTCTTCTCAGCCTCCTCCTTACTCCTCCACCTCACCTCCCTGCCCTGATGCTGCTGCTGATACTGCTGCTGCCACTGCACTTGACTGTGGCTCCACAGCACCTCCCTCTGTCCAGCAGGAGGAACAGCATGGAGTCCCTTACTTCAGGTGACTCTCCAAAAATCAGTTTTAGTAATCAGTCAAAAATCAGTTTTAGTAATCTGTGTGGTCTTCTACTGTGATTTTCATGAAATGTTCTGGTGCTGCAGCTTGATTACTTTATACAATGACCTTTTTTGTACAGTCTCACAAGGAACTGTGGCTTTGATCAGGCTGTTTCAGGCTTAATCTAAATAAACTCCTTTGTTTCAGGGCTGTGTTGGTCAGTGAGACTCAGAGGTTAACCACACTCTCAGAGCAGTGGGAAATTCACTTTGATGATGCCTCCATTCCCGAAGAAAGTGAGTGTTGGGATCAATTACATTTAGACTCAGTAAGCGCTGAACAAAATTAAGCTGCTCAGTTCAGTGTGAGGTTTTTTTTTTTCCCTGATAAGTTGCCATGTATTTCTATAATGTGAATTGGCATAGAATTTAGATTGGTATGCATCTGTATTAATTTGCAGACAATCCACTAAAACTTCTGGATATTTATTTTTTTAATGAAATCTTGCATCTACAATGCTATAAATAACTAGCAATGTGAGTGTGTGTGTGTGTGCAAAATGAATTGCATCTCCTGCTGTGCCCCTCAGTGAGAGACCGCATGCGGACGGCGGTGGGCCAAGCACGGCTCCTAATGAAGGAGCGCTTCGGCCAGTTCAGTGGCCTGGTGGACGACTGCGAGTTAAGCCGTGGTGAGAAAGTCACTACCTGCACCGACCTCCAGGGATTCTGGGATATGGTGTACTTCCAGGTGGAGGACGTAGATCGGAAGTTTAAAGCTCTGAAGGAAGCAGAAGGACGAGGCTGGACAGAGGAGAGGAAACCAGCACCGCGGCAGAAAAAGTTTGTTAAGGTAGGGCCTCTTTAGAAGCTGTCTATGTCGGGTTGTGTATGTCGATATTTTGACAATCAAGTCATGGGGGGGTGGGGGCTGAGTTTAGCAGTGAGAAGGTGGCACAACAGTATATTGTGCTCTGGTCCTGTGAGGTGTGAGTGTGAAGGAATAATTATGTCTATTCAACCTATGCTGCACACTCTTGGTTCAAAATTTAAAAAAAAATTGCCCTGTATTAGTCTGGTGACTTCTTTAATGTTTTATCATTTGATTTCATACTGACATAGGACCATATTTCCAATGTTCAATTTGTTAATGATTCTCTGTGACCAATTGTGTCCTCACAGAAGCCCCCTATAGCAGGCGCTGCCACCAGGCCTGGCGCAGGTGCTGCAGGTAATGCCGCAGCCAAGATTCGTCTGGCAGCCATCAAAGCCGCCATGAAGGCCAAGCAGCAGCAGGCCGAGACAGAGAAGGCTGCACAGGCACCGGCTGGTGTCCCAGATGTCCCCGACGCCTCGGCCACCCCATCTAAACTCCAGCTCGCAGACACGGTGGTGTTCAATGGCGGCTTCTTCCAGGTGGAAAGCCCACTGAAGACGGCAGGTAAGGAGACTATTTTTATTATTTGTTTGCCAATTTCAAAAGCGCCGCAGGAAAATCGCTGACAAAATGGCCTCAGTCTATGAGGAAATAAGGTTTATTTGGAAATGTATTCTGTTTGATTTGCCCAGAAGCTGTCAGGAGATCATCTCGGCTGAGCGCAGTCCCAACTGCCTCCCCTTGCCCCGCTGCTGCCTCTCCATTCTCCACCCCCAGCAGAACCAGGCGTTCTGTCGCCCCCTTACCCGTCCATGCCTCTCCTCTCACCCGCGCAACTCCCGTCAACATCCCAGCCTGCCTGCCTAACCCATCCCTGGCCGGCAGCCCTCGGCTCAGCATTGCTCCAGCTTCCTCTTTCTCCGGTTCGAATCCCACCAGTGTCACCTTGAGCTTCTCCCCAGAACGGCCGTGTCCTTCTGACCTGTCGCACTTCAGCCCACAGCCTGCAACCCCAGACAGATCCCCATGCTCAACGCCAGATGTAGCTCCTGCTCCCAACCCCACCGAGCCCCCTCACTCCCCTCCCAGCCTGCTGGTATCTTCCCCGAACTGCTCCACAGAGCTGTGTCTCCCCACGGTGGACTCCCAAGCCAGCCTAGAAGGAGCGGTGAGGTAAGGGCCCCCTTGTTCTAAGATGGGGAGGTATGTGCTAATCCAGTAGAAAAAGTGCAGCAATCTAATGGCTTATCTAATCTGTTCTTCACAGCATTCCCACAGATGTTGAGATGAGTGCATCACCTGATACCCCATGTACACAGGTGAGTGGTTTGTTTTTTCTGCACATCAGCAAATAAAATTTGTTTTGTGGTCTAGGAATTTTTTTTTTTTTTTTTTAATATAGTACAAAACATTTTGGCACTTTTCCATGATGGCACCTACTCTACTCGGTACCAGTCTGGTTTGGTTTTCCATTACAAACCAGGTATGACTGAAGTGGGTGGTGTTAGCAAGGTCAAACTGTTGTGACTGTCATGTGTCCCCAGAGTTACTGTAGCCAATATGCTAACTCTAACCTCTAACCTAAAAGTTTCTTTAACTTAATGTTGTAACCCAATATTATGGCTTGGTTCACAAAATAATGTCTCTGTGTGAATGAAAACAGGATGGTACTGGGCTGGATTTTGAGCGCTACCTCCAGACTACAGCACGAATAAGTCTGTCTCCTCAAGAGGACGCTCCGTTGGATACCTTTTCCCCCATGGCAGTGGACAGAGAGATGGAGAGCCCAGAGGCCCCAAGGCCAGATGCTGTACCACAGACCCCAACCAGTACGTATCAATAGCACTATTCCAGTCTCAAGGGTAAAGGGGGTCGTGAAGCTCCTCTATGATCACAATCACATCTGTGGTGTTGGCTCTGTTGGTTGAACAGGTTTAGTGTGTAGTGGTGCTTTAGAAACTAATACCTTCACTCTCTTTATCCTTTCACACTCCCACCCCACCTCAGCTCTGCCACGGATGTCCCCACTGTTCACCCCTCACATCGAACAGGTCAATGTCACTTATTGATGACCACTTTTTTTTATTATTATTCTTTCATGTTTGCATTGCATTAGGGATTTTCAACTAGACTCATGTTTGCAATTTTATCGTGGTGAACTTTTAAGTAATGTGATGATAGTATTTTTGTATTTCTGCCTTGCAGACAGTTGACTCCAACCTCTTACTCTTCACCCCCGAGCTGAAGGACCGAGTGCGTCAGTCAGTGTGTGAGCGTGACCTGATGATGTTCACCCCACCGACCCAAAAGTAGAGCAACATGAGAAAAAAAAAAAGTTTTTATACATACTATTTTTTTTTTTTTTTCCAATAAAAGATAAATTTCACAGCAACATTTCTAGTGTCATTTCTTCTTTTTGCGTGAGCCGCTGCTCGGAGAGTTTTTCGATGGGCCCAAAGAGGTGGTTGAGGCTACGGGGGTGGTGAGCGCAGAGGCCGTAAGGAGCTCCTCCTCCTGAACGTCTGCTCTCTCAGCCGCCGCCTCCTCCTCCTCCTCTTCCTCCCTGCGCCTCTCCTCTGCTTCCCACTGCTCCCTCAGCCTGCAACACAGCCGCAAAACACTTCAGAGCTCTTCAGAAGGGGGGGGGATTTAGTATAGAAAGTATGCACCTTACACACTATGGAATCCAATGTAAAATTACCTCAAGTACCTCAAATAATCTGAAATGATATCCCATGAAGTGAATTGCAAAGGATAAATTGAAAGTAGGCTCTGGTTGTACCTGGTTGCCTCTTTGGCTTTTGCAAGTGCTTTCTCTGCCCTTGCTGCCTCTGTTAGCCTGTCCTGCATAATCCTGTTCCTCACCAGAAGTGTGTGATCATAGGCAGGGAAGAACACCTTGCTGAAGAAATTGTGTGTCCAGTGGATCCAGCTGTCCATCTCCCCGATTTCTGTGCCTACCAACAGCAGAGGCTCTACGTGGGGGTTGGGGGATGGGTTAATTACTGAATAGTCCACTGGAGCTCCAGTCATTCATGGGTCTTTTCAAACATGCATGAAGGTTTTAAAAGTGGGACACTTTTTATGACGGACAATGTTTTCCTAATGAGGTTTAAAAGTAAACCTTTACCTAAATATGCAATGTGTAAAATTGGAATTTATTTAAGTTAAAGTTGGTTAAATATGGTCTTTACTTCCAAAAAAACCCCAAACCTTTGGGATCCAGAGCTGCCATAGACTGGACTAGAGTATCCAAGACGGGTTCCATCTCAAAGTTCCCCATCTCTGCACCACTCACAGTCCCTGGTCTTGGCAAATCTTTAGAACACCCAAGAGGAATAATGTACACAAATAGGTTTTGGAGTGTTGCAATGCAATGCTGAAATGTTTTTGGGGGTGTGTAAACAGACCTGCTTGCCTCTGTTTGCAAGCCATATCCTCAGGCGTACGAGAGGAGTCGTTCTCTTTGCGTTTTCTCACCTGAGAGAGAACAGATTGGCAAACGATCTGGGTGGAGAAGTTCTGTATTCTTATTATCAAAAATCTTCAATGGACTGTTAAATACACCTTCAATGATTTAGTGCTGCTACCACCAGCTGATATTTTTGAGGACTTCACCTCAGATCCAACCTAAAAACATAGTTTTAGATAACAGAAGCTGATTAATGTATAGAGCAGGATAGGTAGAATTATGGGTAAATATTTTGGGCATTTGTCTAAAGCATATGAAATCTTATGATTGTATTTATTATTTCAACAAAAGTTGTAAGTTGACCACAGGTGAAGGGTCCTGTGAGGCCCGTTGGCTGGTTCTTCCCTCTGGTGTGCCTAGCAAGCTCCTGGCCTCCCTCAAGCTCTCAGCTGAGGACTGTGCGCCCCTCTGGTTCCTCACCTCAGCACAGCCCAGAAGGGCCTCAAAGAATTCCAAGAAAACCATCTATGGAGGCCAGGAAGGCACAGATATAAGCACATATCTTCTAACTAACAATACCGAGGGTATGGCTTATTGACCTCAATGTTACACGGACTTACACCTTAATGCTGTTTTAAAGTTTAGAAATATTTCATTAATTAAATTTCAATTCAACAAGACAGCTTGAGATTTGGATATCACCTCTATATCCAGGTTACTATGAGTATCACTGTAGACTGATGGGTTCTCCAGAGAAAGGATCTGTAAGACTGTTCTGGGCGTTAGAATATGGTCAAACAGATGAAATTCCTGTGAACATAGGATTTTAGAGGGGTTCCACTGTTAACCTGCTAGCACTTGACAACTACAATTCCACAAAAGAAAAAGCTGTTACCTTGAACATCCATATAAACTGTCTCATGGTCATTGTTTTGTCACAGCACGTAATTAAATTGACCTGACAGAAGGCCTGGTGAATCTCCCAGCTCTTTTCAATGTAATTCACCGCAATCACCGCCCGCACCATGTCTCGGAAAAGAAGACCTGTGAGCAGACAGACCAAACACCGGATGGACCACACACATTGACATGTGATGTATGGACATTAGCAACCTATTATGTGCAGACACACTGTTTCATGCTTTGGATTACCTTTGACTTGCTTTGCATTAGGGACAATGTTTTCTCTCATCAGCTTGGAGAAACATGCAACAATGACACCATTACTAGATGATCTGAAAGAAGATAAGAGAACTGACAGTCTACAAAAGGAGACATTTTTCCTAGTTCAAAACCACAGTCTTGGTTTCCTGATGAGGCACTTACCCAACTTCTTTATGGTACATGTGATATGCCAGAATGACTAAAGAGCTGACAAACGTCCTCAGCAACATGGTGGAAAAAGGTGAGTGAATGTCATCAGGTGGGACATCTGCTGTATTTTTAGACAGATTGGAGCAGATGTTGAGGTACATGGCTTTGTTGAATTTCTTTTTCTCCTCTATGAGGAAACTTAAACTGCTTTCAGAAATATTACATAGTATTTATTAAAGCCTCTATGTGTAGGATTTATCTTCTATTTATCTTCATCTTTTATCAAAAATATATTTTTTATTTTAAATATATAATGTAAAACGATGGTAATTACCTCCATGAATAAATTGTAGTGTTCCGGTAAACTTGGTAATTTCCATTTATATATAGATATGGCTGGGGACCAAAGAAGAATATCCATTTTGCACCGCCATTTTCAAAAGTACGGGTTCTTGTAGGGGAGAGCAGTATCGTATATTCAGCTCCGCCTTTCGCGTTTCCGCTCAGAGACTGAGTAGCAGAAACTGAGATAAGAGCGAGCGAGCGAGCATTCGGCCTCCGTAGCAAGAAATTAGGATTGTGGGAAGGGGAGGGCTAATACATTTTATTCAAACGTATGGAGTATACCACTTCGCCGATAGATGGGGAATTCTGATGCGATCCTACACATAGAGGCTTTAATAATTATAAATGTATCCAGTTATTTGTAGTCTACATTGAAATATAGCACTGAGAAACCTCTAGTCCATTTTTTTTTTTTTACCAAAGATGCGGTTTTCATATAAAAACTAAAAACTTTACCTACATCTACCACAATCTTTGGTATTAATTAGGATGTTTGAAATTTAGCTTTTCAAATAGCCCCATTATTCAAGTGGTTATAAAATCCCTCTCATAGAACTAATAATAAAATTTGTATTTCTGTACATGATTCTTGATCATAAACGATTATTCCAAGCAAATTCGAAGGATGGGGGGGTCGCTTGACTGTCCCTTACCACTGCTGATGAGTCGATCCATCTGGGACAGAGTGATGCCGTGCAGGTGCACTTTGCAGTCAAGGAGCATGCGCCACAACTGCAGTCGTGTGAGTAGGAAGGTGTTGTCTGGGGACTCACCCAAGCCCAGGCTGCTGTAGAAGCTGTAGATGGAGCGAAGCTCAGAGATGTGCCGCAGCACAGCAAAGTCCACCTGAAACACACACACACACACGACAAACTGAAATGCTACAGAAGGTATGTAAAGATTTTTTTTTTTTTGAAGCCCTCAGCAAAACTTGTCCTTAGTCAGTTTACAGATAAAATAACTCACCAACTTTGTTGAAGACAACAAACTGACTTCTAGTAAAAAACCTTCCAGCTGACTCGTTTGACAGTGTGGAATAATGTAGTTGGGTGATGTAAAAGTGCCCAGTGACAGCAGTGCTGACCTGTTTGCTTTCTAAATTTTGTTGAGCCTCTGGGAGTTTTTCCAGCAGCATCTGGATTTCAAGGGTCATATCAGGCCCAAGCACTGATGTCCAACCAGATAAATCCACGGATAGTTTAAGACTGTGATCTATAGAAGACAACATCCATTTAATGCATGTGTGCATGGAGTGCCAGGTTAGACAGTTTATGAAAGCAAATTCTTTTCATACTAACCTTCACAGGAGGTGGGTGTGTGTGTCCGAATGCCACTCAAATCTGGAGTTTTGAAGCCATCAAGGCAAAATGAGGGGAATTCTGCCATATGATCATCGACAAACTCTCCTTCAAATATGCGTCCATTTTTGAAAATAAACTTGCCCTGCAATGTTAACATCATGCGTGGTATATGAAATCATCATGGACATAGATACAGAAACTGCTTTTGCATAGTCTTCATTTTCAATGTGCTGTCACCTTAGGTTTTATCTACTCATAATCAATTATTATTAACCTGGCCATGCTTTTTGTTAGCCTTCCATTCACCCTTATACACAGCTCCACTTGCATATAAGAAGGTGCCTTTGCCATGACGCAGGCCTTGCACAAAGCTCCCTGTATACTCATTTCTCAGAGGGTACTGGGTGCCAGGAACTCTTCTCAGAAACCACGTGTGGGTACCTTCTCCATGCTGCACAGTAGCGACAGAGAAATGAAAACATGCAACATCAGTGTGCTATTTTAATTACATGGTGTCCAGTAATTTTTGCCTGCTTTGCTTTGTGTATTCAATAAAAACTTCTGAATTCGGATTATATTAGCTCACACAGTAAACACTTGTTTTCCTTCCAATTAATTGAACTAAATTATGTGGCACACATTAGCTTTTTGTACTGTTAGCATATATATATATATATTTTTTTTTTTTTTATCACACAACAAAACGCCACTAAGGTATGACAAATTTTAGAGAGTGCAACTATCATGACTGCAACCTACCAGAGCAGTTGCATAGGAAGTGAATGAAAAGATGTTTACATTTCATATTTGTGAGAGTTCAAATAAACATTTAGTGTTTATACCAGAAATGTTGGACTTTGCCCTAATTTCAACTAATGTACAATGGGAGTGAAAACCTGCTGCATTTGTAGTCTCTCTGTACACTTAGTTGCTTAAACATAAAGCACAATTCATTGAACCAAGGGCTCAATACATTTCACAACTAATCAATATCTCAAACTTAGTCTGACCTGAATGCCATTTCCCCATGATCCATTGTACTGTTGCCTCAACTGCAGCCACCTCATCCGGCCCTCTCCATGTCTAACATTGTTCATCCACTGCCCTTCATAAAGGTTTCCTGATGGGTAACTATACAAGATCAATGAGAATAAGAATGATAAAAATATGGACTTTTTAATCATCTGGCTTGGCATAATAAGCTGTTCACGACACTGCATATCGCATATGCATACCAACGAACACCCCATCCTTCCCTGCTGTTGTTGACCCAATCTCCTTCATACCATGATGTCACCTCCTGGTTGTAGTACATTATACCCTGTTTTCAACAGAAGTGTCAGAGCAACAACCATGAAAGAATGCAAAACTTATTAAGAAGTCCAAGCAAGGCTCTGAAACTGTCAGAACTGACAAAAAAAAAAAACAGAAAAAAAAAAGAAAAGAGATGAAAATGTGTGAATCAAACAGAAAACAAATTCCTGCATAGGAAAACAGTATTGAGTTGTGCTATGCTTGCCTTGTGCTATACACAATTACTGTACCTTGCCATGACGCTTCCCATGGTGCCAGTCTCCTCTGTATGTTACAGAGGTTTTGCCACACTTGTATGTTCCAATACTATGACGAATTCCATTGAACACCTCACCCTCATAACAACTTCCATCCAGCCATTTGTAGATCCCATGACCCATGGGAACATTTGAAACAAAGTCTCCCTGATTAAAACATAGTATACCATTAAGCTATGAATTTGACAGACTGCAGCTTACTCCATGCATTTCAAAATAAAAAGGGTTTAAAGTGAATTATTACTACCTCATATTTTACTCCATCTGCCCATATATAGATACCATGCCCATGCATTAGTCCATCTGAAAAGAAACCCTGTGGGGAAATATATTTTGCATTACTGTAGTAGGCTACCTTTTCTCGTATGTACCTGGAGATTTTGAGATTTAAAGCAACACTATGTAGTGGCAGCTAGCTACCATTTCTTGGAAATGTATTTGCATAACAAAACACTTGCAGCTTCTTGACAATGCAGTCAAAAATGTCATGCTAGAAATAATGCTCATGTTTTTGTGGTTTCCTGCCATTTGGTGGTTTACACTGCACAGTGGTTATCCTGGGATCCTCTACATCCACGTGATGGTAACAACAGAAATGGTCTGATAAGATACCTAAAATAGTGGCATCATTTTATAGCGTTGATTTAATATTAATATAAAGTAAATTGAATTTAAAGACATTAATAACTGCACCTTGTAAACATGGCCATCATGAAAATGTGCGACTCCTTCACCGATCATCAAGCCATTAACCATCTCGCCTTCATATCTACCAAAAATAGTTTACATTATCAAACTATATATTACAAGTCTGATCTAAGGCAACAAGATTCGCCATGACAAACAGAGACAATCAATGAGCCAACCTTTTAATAACTGTGTTGAAAAGAGCTGCCTTTGGTTCTTGATGAACAATGGGTTCAGATAGTGACAGGACAGATGAAGAGACCAGTTCGTTTTCCTGTTCTTCTTTCCCATCGTCTGTTTGCGTTGCTGGATCATATTCAGTACTAGCACTGGATACTTTTAATTGACTTACCGATTCTTCTGGGGTTTGCTCACGTACTTTTTTCTTTTTGTCCCCTTTTGCCATTTACCCACTTTACTACCAACTTAGGCAAAATCTGACTTGAGGCTAACTTGACAACAGTATCAACTTTGCGTTGCTAAGGAGTTCCCTATGCTACGGTGACTGCAGAGTGACAAAATTAATGGCAACTCACGCCAAGGGTAAATAAGGCTGGTAGCAGCAAAGATGGCTTAAAAAGACTTTATTAGATGCGTACAAAATTACACACAAAGTAATATTACTATTTAACATATGTACATCAAATAACATATTTGGCTAATGAGTGACCATTCACAGACACAGTCTGCACAACAGGGATTTGCAGTAAAATAATGACTAGGACTAAATTATTAAAACCATGACTTTTAAAACATGGCTGAGAAAGAATTTGCAAAAGTATGTTAAAATACATTGTTGTTGAGGCAAACAGGCAATTGTCTTGTTTCAGTCCTGTGAAATAACATCCAGATTGGCCAAATGCCTCATGGTGGGTCGACCATGAGGACAATTCCATGGCTGCTCTATCTCGCCCATGTGACCCACAAGTTTCTTCATCTCATTGACATTCAAAGCTGTACCGATCATTACCTAACAAAAAGGAGGAGGCACATTTACATACACTAGGAACATGCATTTCGGAAACATATACCTAGATAAATATATGTATCCACAGCTTGATCCACAAGACAAATTTTGAAAGAACAGGTAAATGAAGCCGTTATGAATATGAATATGAATCAGTCTCTACTTCTGCATCCCCCTCACTCACCGATTTACGACAAGCCCGTGAGGCAAACATCTGCCTGACACGAGAGGGCCGGCACATCACCCCCGGACTGTCACTCAGCATGAAGATAAGCTCCTCTATGTCACCGGGACCAAACGTCCAGTTTTTACTAGTGGGTAAGGACACCAGTTTCACCCTTTGCATGACTTGTGCTGGGAAAAGAAAATCATGAGAAAACATGGTCAACATTAGGGGTGGGCAATATAGACGATATATACCGTATGCAATATGAATTTGGCCAATGATAGAGATTTTGGGTCATATCGGCATACCGTGATAGGCTCATTGCGTCTCCACAACCATGTGAAAAAATGTTGACCTGCTTCACCTTATTGATAGCACCTTTTCATTCTTACAACGAAACTGTAAGAGCCTATAAATTTAACAGCTACTGCCTGACACAAATGCAGCTTACCAGTTTACTTCTGTGTGAATTTGAGAGTCCAATATAACCTCCGAACGATGACTAAACAACTGTTGTACATATTGACTTTATGCTATGGTAACCATTAAGAAACTGTTATGCTTTAAGTTACATACCAAAGTATACCGTGATATACATCATCTACCGTCTATGGTTCAAAATATATTGCAATATAAATTTTAGACTATATCGCCCTAGTCAACATTTACAGAAAATAGAAAAACACAACATAAAAAACATCATGTGGACTTAAGCTCCTACCATCCTCATTGATCTGGAACTCAAAGCCATTTTTTCTGAAGATTTCAATGTTATCTAAGAGCACCGTTTCACTGACAGCGGTAAGATGAAGATTCTGTGGACTGCAAAGGAAAAAAACAAGTTTCTTCAAAGCAATGCCAAATGAACAGTAACTACTAAGCAGTTGGACTATTTAAGATACCCTGTATGACCCACTCACACTATTAGCTTCTGTCCTTGTAGCACCGTGTGTTGCTGCAACATCTCAAAGTTGTATTTCTCATCAGTGGCATGCTGGTCCACTATGAATAGATCAGCCTTCATTTTTGTGATGATAAATCCAAGGTTGAACTGGCCAATGATTTCCATCTTCTTAAACATATCTTTGCTGAAAAATGAAGCCACGGTTAAAATTGGTATAAAAGTAGGGCTGCACGATATTAGGAAAACATGCGATATGCGATAATGCTGTTGAGTGTTGGGATAACGATATCACGTGTGATAAGTAAGTTAATGTCTTTCTGCCTAGGATTTGCTGGTAACAGACTCAATATAATGATAATATAATGTCTATGCAGTAATAAAATTGAACATTTCTAAATAATATTAAATCTTAATAAATATATTTAAATATAACTATAACAAATGCAATATAACATACTATAATTGTAATTAGGTTTTTGGCCAGAAAAAATAGCAAAAGGAACAATCTAGATCAACTCAACTACAGGCATTTGGGAAGTCACTGTAGGACACTATGCAGTGTAATGTCTGTGTGCAGTCATATAAAGTTTATATGTTTCTCTGTGTGTGCACACTAATGTAGGAATACTGAATTATAGCAAGTTCTTGGTTAGGTGTTTACTTTGCTAGTCTTTAAACATGTGCATTGGCATGTTACAATATTTCCTGATGTGCTATAAATTGTCTTTGAAGGTGAATTAGTTGCGATATGTTGTAGTCTTTCGATATGTATATTGCGATAACAATAAATTTGCGATATATTGTGCAGCCCTATTTAAAAGCATGCGACTGAAGAAACATTACATATTTTTCAACTTTCCACGCAGTTTGATTGACTTGATGGAGTGATGAAGAGAAAGATGTCTTGCATTGAAACTGATGCTTCTGGAAGCATTCTGTAGCATGCACTGAATTTGACCTTTTGCAGCACAGGGGATACCACATTAGTTAAATTATTCAGCATGCAGAACAATGTGATTGTCATATACCCTACACTTGAAAGTCTGTACTGTATATACGAAAGTTGTACAGTCTGTTTAAAATTGACAAGTGTAGATCAAAATCTATAATGTGTTACACTGAAACATGTTCATCTACAGCACTGTGTGTGTCTTAAAGTACCTAATCTCTTTCCTCAGTTCATCCTCTGCAGATTGGTTCTCCACTGGATTGATCTTTGCCCTGAAACGCCGGTACATTGGACCACCATCTCCGCTCCCCTTTCTCTGCTCTTGCAGTCTCTGCAGCCTTCCGGTAAGTTCCTTCATGCTGAAAGGCAACATCGCAGTTCTCTTCTGAACCTTTGCGGGAGCATCAAGCATATTAATGTTGGATGATCTTACACTCTTGTACTCTGTAGCTGAGCCTCTGGAAAACATTTCTTCATGTTGTCTGGCTTTCTTCGCTTTAGGGCTACAGTCTGCAGCAGACTGACCAGAATGGTGGGGTTCTGCAGTCATGGTTTCTGACGTGACACAGTCCACATTTAGTTCATCATCCACCTCAGTCTTGATGCAGATGTCAGGAGAGTCCACCTCTGACTTGGTGGAGCAAAGGCTGTCAGGTGTTTCTGTGGTAGAGCAATGATCTGACAAGCCAGAATCCACTTCGCTCTCCGAGTTCCTGTCATACTTGTAGACATCAAGCACCGATCGCTTCTCAAAGGAGGTGTCTTTTGGACTATATTTCAGTGGGGATGTCCTGCATGACTTGAAAGAAGAAGTCTTTTCAGAGCTGCTGAAAAATGACTGCATGGTCTTCTGAGCTGGACCACTGGTGTCTTTGCCGCTACTCTTCCTTGCTGTGATGGAAGAACACTGCTGATTGGAGAAAGCAGCTTTAAGGCTTGCTAGGCTAATAGATGGTGGCTTTGGGCTTGGCCAGGTTTGTTTCGAAGCATCCTCACATACTTCCTCTGAAACAGACTTCTGGTGGCTATCAGCAGCATATACTGGTTCAACCAATCTGCATATACCTAACCGAAAAGGAGATGATCATTCATTTATTTACCAATTAAGTATATTTCACATTTTTTTCTATACATGATAACAGCTGATAAGAGGTGCATACTGGGTGCAGGATGGTTAACAAGACTGATCTTGTTAACGCCAGTTTCAAACATTGTAATCAGTGAACTCTTTAAGATAGCCAGCAAAAGCTTCTCCTCTTGAAGGAAAATCTGACGCTTGTCAGGAGTGACATTAACATCCACACATTCTAAAAAAAAAAAAACAAACAAACAAACAGCAGAGCTCAACAGCAATCCAAGTATACTCAGTTGTCAACAGTTTAAAACAATGCAACTAGTAAGCTCTCCACTTATTCAATGAGACCCACACCAACCTGAAGCAACTGTGATATTTAAAGCAACAAAGGGATACTGATGCCTGTTGTACATATGGTAGACTTCATTTACCAGCTTTGAAACCTAGAATTTAAACAAGCAGTAGATATTAGACAAGTTGTAACGTACAACAATATGCAAACACATAAATAATATTTTTAAAGAATTTGATTGTGATTGTCAGCACCTTTGTCGGATCACAAGGTCTTTTATTGATAAAGAAAAATTGCCTATCTGTTGAACTCCTTCCAATGCCATGGTCACCTCTAGATATAAAACCAGAGATACTGCAAAACAAACATGGATTTTTTAGAATTTAGAATTTAATTGTTTAGAATTTAGAATCCTTATTATGGCCAAGTGCAAATGCATTTTACTAAATCGTGAATTAGTGAAACACACTACGGCGGCAACTGGGGAGCAGTGAGGGGTTAGGTGCCTTGCTCAAGGGCTCTTCAACCATGGACCACTGGTGGGGGATTGAACCGGCAACCCTTTGGTTTCAAGCCCAAAACCCTAACCAGTAGGCTATGGATGCCCCTACTTAAAAAGCACAACCATCTGCCCATCAATTTCAGATGAATTTCAATTTAATATGCAAAGTCACAGTCTAGATTACAGTGTAACTCACATGAAGAGTTCTTTGGGCAGCTCAGTTCCATTGAGACCATAATCCTCCTTCACCGATTCTGTTGGGGAGAGCTGCTGAAATGGAAGCAGGCTCTGTAGCTGCAGAGGAGAGCAGAGGTCAACCTGTCTATTCTTGTGTAAAATCTATCTATTGTCACACAAACCAAATCCAATATTTAACCTCATTTAGAACAGCCTGCACAATAGCTAGATCAGAGAGAATGAATGCATGCTGTATGCACCGTTATGTTAGTCGAAACACCTCTAACCTGTTTAGGTCCAAACACCGCACCTATGTTGTCCTTCATGCTGTTGCTCCCACTGGTGCAAAGCACAGCGTTGCGTTTTCCCTGACCCACCTGGTTTGTGCAGGTGATACGAACACCAGTGGAGATGATGCAATACGATTGCAGCACATGCATCATTTTTGCATATTCCTGAAATCACACCACAAGCAGAGAGAGAGAGCAGCTGTCTGAAAACCAACCTATTATAAAACCTGTTGCACAATAATATGCCTTAAATTTAAAGAGACTATTAAAAGAAAGCCCTTGGATTTGAAATAGGACACAGACCTGTTTATGTAATATGCTCACAAGTTTTGAGTGCAAATAAATCTTACTTTTTTTTTTAAGTCTTACTTTTTTTATGTTGCGCTGAAATTCCTTATGTCGAACAGGCAGAGTGTAAAAGAGTTGCTGCAGACTGACTGTGGTGCCTTGTTGGCGGGGGCAGGGTGACCGCTGGGCCAGGCGACCATTGTTGTCAAACGAGAGCCGCGTGCCCACCTGAGCAGTTTTGTGACACGTCACCACACATAAATCACTAGTGGGGAAGAGAGGGAGGGAGGGAAGGAGGGGGGGAGCATCAACAGATTAAAAAATTTGCAACATACCGTATACCATGTTAAGGCAGTGTCATTGTTCATTCATCTGTGTCTTCTGTTTACTGCTTTGAAATGGTAAATAGTAAACAGATTGCATTTCTAGCACTTCTATGTGGGCAATTTGGGGTTCAGTATCTTGATTAAGGACACCTTGATGGGGTAAGGTGGAGCAGGGCTCGAACCTTCAAACCTCCGGTTGCCAAGCGGCCCCTAACACTTGAGCCACCACCGCCGGAAATTTTTACATTATTGTAGATTATTGTGGGGTACTGCAGTGCAGCAGACTATACCCACCTGAGAGCACAAAGAGAGCTTAGAGCCTCCCCACGGAAGCCAAATGTCTCTACATGGATTAGGTCTGAGAAGTCACGCAGCTTGGATGTGTGGTGCTTCAAGGCTGTGGAAACAGACAAAATTACTGCTTGCAAAAAGTTGTAAAAAACAAAATGCCTGGAATTATAAATCCTTTGTCCAGTGCCTCACTTAGCCCTTCAAAATTTGTCTCCTCAACTCCACTGCCATTGTCCGAGACCTCCACCAGCTCTGCTCCATTTTCCTTCAGCTTAACCTCTGAGGAGAAATGATTTCAACACAGACGTTTAATGTATTTTAGGCCTAGTCTATCAGGTCCAGCTAATGTACACCAACTCCCCTGTGACCTGTCCCACACCACTAATCAACTTTTCTGTGCACTTTCCTATGCCACTTAAACGGTCTTGTGGCAGGTATTTCACACTGTCCCGTGAGTTAGGTTTAGGGTTAACATGATTCAAGGTTAAGTTTGTAACAATTGGCAAATATAAGACAGTAGACGAGTGGCAAAAACAGTTACGTTAAATGAATGTAACAGTATGACAGTAACGTTGGGCGTGTGGCACAAGCCATTAGAAACAATGACGTTACAATAAAGCTTTTGCTCCCACTGCCTCTAGCCTCATACCGACATTGGTGGAGCCTGCATCGATACTGTTCTCAACCAGCTCTTTCACAGCTGTTGCGAGAGTCAGAACGACTTGACCAGAGCAGATTTGGTGGACTGAATGCTTGTCAATTGCCTTGATGGCTCGAGCTGGCTCGGTGCTGTGGAAAACATAGAAAACACAAATTCAGCAATTCGAGAATTATAAAAAAAATAGTGTATGTGATTCACGTGCTCTTTTTTGCTTGTAATGCATCATATTACATGACACAAATGACTGTAGCTAAGTTAACGTTGTATAAAAACGGCTTTGCTCACCAGGAATCCATCGTCAAGATGTGAAAATCCACTACTACCACGTTCAGGCTATAACGTTACGTCTAAGTTCCTGTGCATATAAAATAGTAGCACAAACACTTCGTATTTGTGCGGTTCTTAACTGTGAGATGAGCCAAAGCTAAGTTGAGCATTTAGAGAAGTGGGCAGCAGAGCTTTTTGAATGCTTCAAACTGTATTGTTGAACACAAACATAGATATTAGCTTTTCAAACATAACATATAGTGAGCTGTCTCTGTTAAACGCAAATAGGCTCAATGAAAAACTATAATTTCTTGACAACAACTAAATGCTATGGCAGCTACAATGTTGTGTTCCGCGCGCTAGTACGTCAGTGGATCACGATGCTACGTACCAAAAGCAATCCCGCGAGATTTGTACATATATTTTTACTCGGATCAGTTGTCAAATATTAACTTAACAGACTCTGCTTTAGACTTATGATCAAAATTGTAGCTCCAAAGCAATGTCCACAGTGACTTTTGAGATCATTTCTCTGTTGGTTTGGCAACTCTACTTCGCTAGTATTTACCATTTACGTGAAAGGTTAATGACAGGAAGCATTCCGGCCCTTTCTGAACTTATCATTGTACTGCTTGCGACATTTTGGTTGATACTTTTTTTGCACGTTTTTGACATAGACCATTAGACAGGTAAAGGTTTTGAAACATTTCATCACCCCGCTGTCCATGTGACAAACAGTGTCAACGCAGCTACGTCACACAGGGACAGTGGAAGAAATAATGCTTACAAAGACTGCGAAAAACAGACCATTTATTTATCGTTAAGTCTGGTAATTTGCGTGTATTGCGTGTATCATGCAACATATTAGTAAGTGAGTAATTAAGGGTTATTGCAATCGTAATGTTTATACGTTATACTGGATTTTGTTTTCGTTTATTGTTCATCGCCTTCTTTGCAGAGACTCCCTGGATATCAACAGCTCAAACATGGCGAGGATAGAAGTTACAGCAGCTGTGTGGGAATAACGATAATATTCTATCTTTTAAACATAATTTGTTACTTAACTAACCCACATTATATGTGAATTATGGGAGCATAGATTGTAAAGTATTTTATTTTTAAGGGCTAAGTCGTACGGGTCATACAACATGTTGAAGAGACAGGGCAAATACTTTAACAAGATCGAGGAAGGTTCGAGTAATGGTCTGGGATCAGGTAGCCTTTTGTTCCGAAGGAATTTAACGACTCATAGTAGACGAAACGAAGAAGAAATAAACCCCTTGCGCCTGTCTGACGAGGACGAGGAGGACGTTCCTTTTGACAGTAAGAAATGTTTGCAAGTTGTATGACAAAATGAACTGCCCGATGCTTCACCAGTTATTTAAAGCCATGACTTATGGTAGCATGATGAGGAGGGGGTCGCGATGGTTATCTCAGGGACCGTCTAGTCTTGTATGTCAGGGTTCCATGTTAAAGAAAACCTAAACATACAACGCCTAGGTGGACAGTCAAGTGACAGCTACGTTTGCAAGTTTGTTATGCTCATGCCATTAGTCTGTACAAGAAACAGCTGCATAGTAGATATCTACTACATACTTATGTATCATGTTGTGCCCTAGGTTTTTGCACATTGCAACCTATTCTCACTGACACCTTATGACTTACAGTAATTTGTTAAGGCTAAAGTTAAACATGTTAGTGGCTGTGACTGAGAAGGATTGGATAGTTCACATTTGTTTTAATCGATGGACCAGATTTCCTTTTTACTTTGTTAAATGTATGCATAAGTAGCCATAGACTTAATAAAATAATTAAAAAAAAATAAAATGAAAAAAAAAAAAAACCGTACCAATATCCAGTGAACACACTATATAGGTATAAAATAGAATATGTGGAAAAGTTTCATTAATTTAGTGTAAAACTCATACTCGGATTCATTTAACAGAAATATAACATTTTACGAGATACTGAATTTGGCAATTTTCAACATTCAAAATTAACACTAATCATGACTAGAAATATATATTTGCTCTGTAATGAATTTGTATGATGTTTGAGTTCCACATTTTATGCTAAATTACTGTAATTGACAAACTTCCACCGTATTCCAATTTTTCCGAGACACACTGTACGTACAGTATGCATTATTTTTGGAGAGTTTCCCATTATGGTGGTCTGGGTGTAGATTTCTTGAGTTATGTTTTGAACAGATAAGCATACACACCCCTTTTACACTTGAAAAAGCAACCAGTAAGTTAATTGGAGTCGGACACAGTATTAAGTCTACTATCAAGTTCTGGGTAGACATTTGTATGACTAAATAATGGAATCTGAGAAAAAGGATATAGTTGGACTGATTGCTAAAGTCATTGCTGAAGGTATGGAAGAGTTGATTATTTAGGAATTGTTTACTGCACCATGATGATGTGTTGCATTTAGCACAGATGTTACAGAAGCTGGCATGAAATGGATAATTCTGTCAAAGCCAAACATGTGACAGGCTGATTTTGTGTTTTTCTTGCTGTTAATTGTCCTCTGTCTTCTGGGTAAATGAAGCGTCAGATTCAGAAAACAGCTGTGAAGTACTGTTGGCAGGAAAACAGTACACCTCCATCCAAGAGTTCACATCTGCCATCCCAAATCACCTTCTGCTTGGTTCCCTTTTGGAACATCTGTGCCTTGTCTACGAGAGAGACCCCACCAGGTCACGTATGCTCTTTAAAGGTAAATGTTCAAGGTCTCAGATTGTATATATTACTGTGGAAATGTGGTAGTGTAAATGCTTACCAACACTCCTAGCTTTCTTAAAACACATTTTGTTGTCTCTGTATTATCGTTAGTCTTACCCTCATGGGTGTGTGTGTGTGTGTTTTGTTTGTTTGTTTAAAGTTATTCTGTCAAGGGTTAGTGTCTTTTTAAACTAAATGAATATACTGTAAGAAAATCACACTGACAACACAGACAAGTTTAATTCACTTGCACCAAAATGGTTCTGTTTTTCTTGATGACCCATTTCTCCACTTTACTCCAGTAATCGGTCAAAGACTGGCCAGCATGAACCTCCTTTCTCCTCTTGCTATCAGTGATGAGTTCAGCACCGTGAGACTCCAGCACAACCGTGCCTTTACCGAGCTCCTGAGGGCAGCAAGCTCCTCGCTCTTTCCCCAGGTAGGATGGCCAAGGTCAAAATGATTGTGACAATTTGAATATGCTCATAAACTGTAATAACTGTACAAAAATATAAAAGACTAGTCAATTTTATTTGAATTTTCATATAGTGTTCAGTTTTAGTCTGTGTTAAAGCACCACTATGTAAGAGACAGATAAAAAAAAGTGTCACATCCACCAGCTGTCCAGGATATGCACTGTGGAGTTCTAGGTACAGAGTTGGAGACAGGGTTGGAGACAAATGCCAACTGGCATATTCTAGCAGTTCTAGGAAACATTGCGTTTGGTGTGCTGCATTTTATGTAGCTAGTCCACTCGTTTCATATCCTTAGTGTAGCTTTAACATTTCAGGCTTGTACTGATTGTATCTGTTTATTAGATTACATAATAGCTGCTCTTGGCCTAAGAATCCTCACAAGCCCCAAAGCAAAAGCTAATCTGTGAGCCCCTCTAAATATGTGAACTAACCAGTCTTTCTCTCTCTCTCTCTCTCTCTCTCTCTCTCTCTCTCTCTCTCTCTCTCACTTTCCACATCTAGGACTGTAAATACCTTACAGAGGCTCAGAGTAGCCTTTTAAGGTAACAACAATGTTGGATAATTGTCATGTTTATTTAGGTCACTGTTGAACTAAGTGCATTTTTTGACTTTTTTATTTATTTGGCTTATCATAGAACAAAAGATGGCCTTCTCCAAGCTCAAACCTCACGGTATCTTAGTGAATTTGAAGAAATATCAGCTCTTGGTAAAGGTTCTTATGGGAAAGTCTTCAAGGTATGGTTATGTTGCTGAATGGTCTTATGTGAAATTGATATGGTATATCCTGCATCCTGCAATTTAATTGATACATCACTGTGTTTCAGGTGATCAACAAATTGGATGGTCAGTGTTATGCAGTGAAAAAAATTCTCATTAGGAATGTGACAAGAGATGACTGCATGAAGGTGTGTGTGTTTTTGAACTGACAAATAAGATGACAAAATGATCTAATTACCCATCTTTTTACGTAAGTGTTGTCACTAAATAGTGACTTTGTATTTAGGTTCTTAGAGAGGTTAAAGTCTTGTCCAGTCTCCAGCACCCTAACATAGTAGGCTACCACACTGCATGGATGGAACATGTTCAGCCAACAACAGACAGTAAGTGGTCTAAAGGTGTCTTTGGTCTTTACATATTTTATCCATTCAGCACATCTTTAAACATTCCCTACCTTTATGAATGATTTTTGAAATTCAATGCCAAAATATACAGACAGGGCTCTTTTAACATTTATTTTGCTTCTGTTTATCAGAGGCTTTATCAAAACCTTCACTACCAGCCCTTGAAAAACCATCACTGAGGTATTGCTGCTTTTATTTTACTCTATTGCCTTAAATTCATTGTTCAAAATAATTTCAACTTTTGTCTAATGTAATGTCTAATGTAAGTCAGTCGCCATTGAATCAAACAAACATGTTCCTCTGGCCATATCAGATATCCAGAGGAAAGCAATGGCAGTAGCAATGGCTCTTCCATTGTGTTTGAAAGCTCCGAGTGCCCCAGGGACTCCATGCCTGATGACATGCACACCTCGGGGAGTATATCCCAGATAGCCAGAGCAAGGGGAGGAGAGAGTTCCAAGGTAGTGTGTCAGACAGTTCCGCGGAATCCTGACCACTTTGTCCCTTGCGTGTACCTTGGTCAGTCAGCCCCGGCAGCTCGTGCCTGCCCTGTTATGACGGCCGACCCATCTTGCTGGGACGGCTCTGGGTTGTCAGAGGAGGATCTCAGTGGGAACAGACAGGAGGTGAACAATAACTCCTACTTTGATATAGACAGCAGTAAACAGTGGGCTGAGCGCCACCCACAGGAGGTAAGAGTAGTTTGAGACACTATTTTTGTGTGGTGTGTGCGCACATGTTCATTTTTATCTAATCACAAACATGAAACATGAGTTGTTTCTGATTTTTCAATTTCGCAGGCACAGTTCCACCTGATGCTTTACATTCAGATGCAGCTTTGCGAACGTTCCCTTAAAGACTGGATCAATGACAGGAATTCCAAACCCAATCAGGATCTTAATCACATTACAGGTTATTTATGTTACACATACAAATGTCAATGTTTGGGAAATTTTGACCAAAATTTAATCAGGTGCATCAATCATGACTTGGGATGCTCTATTTCATCAATGCACTGAAGTGCCTCGAGGAAATGGGGTGTTAATGTCATAAGATGTGCCATACTTTTGATTTATCAGTTTGGAAGTATAAGCATGTGACTAATTTGTTTTGGGCGAAATTAAAACTAATTTTTATTTCAGATGTACACAAGTCCCCTGATACAGAACAACTGTTTCATATTCTACATAAAATTCTGGAAGGGGTACAATACATACATTCTAGAGGAATTATGCACAGAGACCTCAAGGTAAGAAGCTGTTAATAAAGTCTTTATTGCTACTAAAGCATCCAGTCCATTCATAAGAATTACATTGAGTTAGACTGTGACTTATGTGAAGGTGTTCAAGGAGTTGAGAGGCCTCTAAATGTTTCAGTCCAAAAATCAGTCATTATTGAAATTACTGAAGTCAGTGAAATCTGTAAACGTTGGAAAATATGAGGTCCTATGGGACAAACCAGATCGTTGGGGCATGTTCGGGAACAATGAAGCCATGCCAGGAATGAATCCAGGTATGTGTTGGAAAGCGTGTTGAGTGGTTGGCCAATCTCGAGAAGTGTTTGGGACACTTTGTGGAATGTTTAAAACATGTTGAGGTATATTCAGCTCTTGGCGTGGAATGTTTTGTGCAGGGCTTGGGACTCCTCGAGGTAGGTATCCGGCACCTTGTTCAGGGTTTGCGGCATCTCGAGGAGGGTATTGTACACCTCGGTATGCGAAATGTTGGAGTGTATTGTAAACTTCGCTTCTAAGGGAAGCAAAACGTTGTGGGATGTTTACAGCTGTAAAATGCTGTGGAATATTGGTGGAGCTTGGACGGCTGCTTGCAGCATTTGGTTGCATATTTGATACGTTTTGGGGGTTGTCAAACCATGGATGGGCATTTGGATAGAATTGAAAACGCGCCTGTGGATCAACCTCATTGAAGTCTATTTCAATTGGGCTCTCCCAGTAGTCAAAAATAAAGTCAACTATTCTTGGTGGCAGCAACTCGCTGAGTGTGGGTTTGTCGTCCTCCCCATAAAGTTGGTATATTTTGATCTTGCAGAGGCTCTGTAGATCACGAGGCTGTTGTGCAAAATTTATGAAACGTGATCTCTGTCGAGCATGTTCAGGCAGCTCAAGGCATCTAGGAAGGAATCCTTGCAAGTTGGTTAGCCTTGGGGGCAAGGTGAGATAGAGTAGCTTTCCTAAGAGTTGTTTATTATTCAGGTTTAGCTTGTGCTCCAGGAAGAGGAAAAGGCAGTTCTCTCCGCGCGTGGACAGCTTGTTGACATCTGCGCCATAGCAGAGAAGGATGTCCACCACTGCTTTCCTGCCCGCAGCGCAGGCCTCGTGGAGAGGTGTCCGGCCTTCGTGATTTACAGCATCAGCATTGGCGCCACCCTCCAGTAGTGCAGTGATGCAGCTAAGGCTATTGCTCTGAGTGTCAGCAAAGTTGCTGGCCTCAGCCCAGACAGCCAAATGTAGTGGCGTGTTGCCAGATGATTCTACTGGTCTATTAACATTTGCACCCAGCTCAATAAGACAGGTGGTAATGTCTGTGTTAAGGACGCCAGCCGCCATATGCAGGGGTGACATGCCAATCATGTCTGCAAGGTTGACGTTGGCACCATAGCTGGCCAGTATGGCTACTGCAGGAAGAGCACCATACCGCACAGCAAGGTGAAGGGCAGTTTGCCGGCTGTCACTGCTGACCCGAGCGTTCAAATCAACACGATGTTCACATAGTACTCGTAGGCAGTCCTCTGCCCGTTGCTGCATGGCTTCCATGGTTACCCGTAACTTGGAATGGGGCATAGGCCATGTTGGCACAATATTTGGCCAATGAGTGATAACCAGATGTAGCGCATTGCGACCGCGTTGGTCCCTAAAATACAATATGATTACTGTAAAACGTCACACTCACATTGTAATAAAGCCAGTTAATCTCATTTGTTCAACTGAATTATGTTAACATCTTACAGAAAGATCAGAATAGCTTAATTAAGGTTTAACATTTGCCATGTTCTTGATGTGGTACAATCAAATGAGGGCTCTATGGTAAAGAGTTACCTGAGTTCAGCATTGGCACCAGCATCCAAAAGGACCTCTAGGCTTTGCACTTTTTTGTATGTAGCAGCAAGGTGGACTGGCAGGATGGCAAGTCCCTACGGTTAAGAATGTACATGACTGAAAATACCATGCAAAATACTGACAAGACTGGCGTGTAATTAAGATTGTTCAAACATGTATAGCTTACAGTTACATAAATTATGCGGAATAAAATTACCTGATTAGGAAAGTCGATTAGTTTTACATTGGTAAGAGGCATAGACACCAGTGCTCTGTTTTCAGGTTTTGTAAGAAACGCCACATTTTCTGTCATAATTGCCTTGTAGAATTCAGACCTATTTTGTCCATGCTCGGTGCCCTCGGTTGTCATCCGTCTCACCTTATAAGATTCTTTTACGTTTTGAATGATGCGTAACATGATTTCTTCCTACTTCGGTTTGCCTTGTCCTGGCAATTTAGCAATGAGTTCACGTATGTGTTCCAAACATGGTTAAAAACACTCAAGTTTCATCTGATGTTTTTGTAATGCCGGAACATAAATACATAAACACAACTGTGTACGTTTGAGCTTAACACTGAGCCTTATCCTACGGTCAGCAGTCGCTTATCTACCCCCTTGCAGAAGTTGGGTGTTCCTCGGGCTGATTCTGTTTCCACAGTCAGCTGAGTTGTCAGGAATGAACTTGTACCTGTAGCTATGATGGGCATGTTGCGTCAAGTAGCCTAGATAGGCAAATATTCACTTGTAACCAAAATATTGTGAGCCATGATTTTGCTTAGCTTACTATTAGATCAGATTCACGAAACTACGCGAAGTGGACACACGTTGGTCGGTCACTTTTAGATGTATTATTTGGTTGACATTAATCTAATTTAATGTAATGGTGTGGGTTGTTTTGAAATTAACCTACCTGTTTTTGGACATTTGAAAAAACGGTGCAGTATTTCCAAACCTGGATGGCTTCGTTAACATGATGCAATTTCAAGAGTTTTTTAGTAAAAATTATTTCTCCATTGATTATTGCTTGATATAGTTTATATTGAACATGGTCAAACTCGGCACTATCTTCAAATAATTTACTTTTCTTAAGTTTATGGTGCATACAATAGGGACTATAGCAGGTGGTCATACTAAGTCTTTAAAACGCATTATTAAAAACTGACGTGATATTTAAAAAATAATACATATTTGCTAAGTTTGCGATCTCGGAAGTGTTCTAGATCGCAGGCGTATTTGCTCGTTTGCTATGTGATTCTTCTCCACGTGAGCAATGCAAAATGAGCTTATCAGTCTTTTCCTGTTCCTCTGTCCCATAATAGCCCAGAAATATATTTCTCCATGGACATGACAGCCATGTAAGGATCGGCGATTTTGGTCTGGCTTGCAAGGATATAATTGTGGATGATAATGAACAGCTATCCATCAATTCAAGCAATGGTAAGACATGGACCATATTTTTTTGTGACTAAAAACATCTTTGCTTTTTTGCCAGTAGATGGTGCTATTGTTGTTTTGTCGATTTGACCACCACAAAAATCATGACAAATCACAGGAGAAATCCTGTCATAACCAGTATAGTCTACTAGAGCTCATATTTCTCTGTAGAGTTTGGTTGACCAAGCCCCATAACCACTGGGATTACTATGATGAAGTCAACTTAAAGCTAAGTTTGCTAAACAATTTTTAAAGACAAATGAATTTCTGTTATTCTGATCTTTCAATCAGCACATACAACAGGTGTTGGAACATTTGTGTATGCTTCCCCTGAGCAACTGGAGGGATCGCATTATGACTCCAAGGTAATTCATGGCCTTGCTATTATAAGCCCACTGGGGGAAAAAAGAAGTTTTTTGTTTGTGAGTTTGGAAATGCTTTTGAATTTATAGAAAAGTAATCTTGGTCTTGCTGTGTTCTCAGTCTGACATGTACAGTGTGGGAGTCATTGCAGTGGAGCTCTTCCAGCCATTTGGTACCGAGATGGAACGTGTGCAAAGACTTGGGGAACTCCGACAGGGTACAGTTCCTGAGACTCTGTCCCAAAAATGGCCTGTGCTCACAAAGTACATCCAGTTGCTGACCAGCCAAGATCCATCAGAGCGGCCTAGTGCAACCCAGCTGTTAGAGAGTGACCTCTTCTGCACCCAAGACAAGGTATTATATTCATTTTTTTGGAGTGTAGTAGTACAAAAAAATTAGTACATGGTTAAGCAATTAAACAGAAACTAATGAATTAATTTACAGTTCTGCTGTCATAGGGTCAAAGGGTCAAAGCCTTAAACAACCCCTATCAATACAGTAATGGCTACATTTCAACATGGTCCACAATAGACTACCAGACGGTAATGAAAAAAGCCAGAGAATCGCATGCCTTTGAAAATGACCATGGCGGTTTGTCCCTTGTCAGTATGTTAGATGGTTTAGAAGGATGAGACCATGCCATCCACTTGACCGCATAGATGACTCTGATCTTAGGACAGCCTTTTAAAGTTAAAGGGGCTTTATGACTGAATTCCTACAAAAGAAATTCCCAAACATCTTAAGCCTAAGTACGTTCCCTATTAAAGAATTTAATTTTCTGACCCTTTTCTAAGACCAAAACGTTCATAGATTTTCAAATGATCTTCAAATTAAAGGCATAGCACCCCCATTTGCGGTAATAAGCTGACTTTTGACCTCTCTTCCCCTTCCCTTGTAAACAAATTAGTCTTACCTTCCATCAGTTATTTCAGCCATTCTCTTGATTCTGACAGCATATCTTTTTAACATAATGAGGTTTGAGAAACACTTGGAAAGCCAAAAAAAAATAATTTATAAAATCCTTCATAAAAGTGCATGATCCATTGTTCTTGAGCAACCACCCTATTAAGGTGTTCATTTTCTATTACTATCTCTTGCTAGTAGATCCTGAAATATCTTAAAAGAACTGTCTCCCCTATCAAGGTTATTCACAATTTATTAAGGAAGATTGATGAACAGGAGGAGGAAATCAATGCACTCCGAAGACAGATAAGCCAACTGCAGGGTTCACAGCAAACGGACATGGAAAACACCTTTACCTTTTACAAGTCTTCCACACAGTAAAATTCGACTGTACAAAATTCAATAATTTATTGTGAATAGATTCAAATGTGAAAATTTTGCTGCCTGTATGTAAGAGTGCCATATTTTATTTAATCTGGAACTGTAAAATAAATGTTATTTAAACTATTGTATTGTATAGAAAAAAAGCCTACTTTTCTAACACATTACAGACTACATCAAATAAGGCTTTAGGCCAAATAAGGCTTTAGGCCAACATCTAATAAGGAGACAACACTAAGATAACTTTGCATTATATGCCTTAGAGATGACAAAAGTAATGTATAATGAAAGATAAAAGCATAGAGTCCTGTGGCATTGAGTCCTATGGTACATAGTCAATTCAAAGAGATCACATGCCATAAGCGCCTTGCAACTACCTCAATTTGTGTTCCATCTCATTGCCTAGGGGCCAACTGTGGCCTATTGCTCTCTTTTAAGTAGCCCACCATGAAGTTTAGAAATACAATGTTATGTGACCTATTGTTACATTAATCTAATACAGTTGATGGCACAACTATTTTATTTCGGTAGTGAAAAGACAATTTACAATTTAAATCCAGCTCAAATGCATTTTCTCTCATGTATCATGTTTTTATTAAAGTTAGTAGGGGAAAATTCCAGACAGCTTCACATTTTTCTCTAGGAAGAAAAAAAAATAAAATCACACAACACACACAATAACTACTGCAGTAGGGAATGAGACAATGTTTTAATTTAAAAATCAATTTGTACCTCAGTTTTCAAAGTCATTTAATCTGTTCCTTCCTTTCGCCCAAGTTTTAGAAACTTTTGGGTGTTAAATTGCTGGGCTACACACATATGTTTCAGAGCACAACCCTTCTGTATTTTTCCGGTTGCTGAAATGAAAAAAACACAGCCTGCTTCCATACAGAGAGAAGAGCTGTGCCAAGGACACAATTGAAACAGTCATTCACTGTGTATATCAAACTGGCTGATATGTTTACTGATATATTAACCTTCTGAAAGTGATGTCACTTTGGCATGCTTTGAACACTCTCTCAAAACACGACAAAGCACGGCATATACTAACTATCTTCACCACTTTGATATTTCATATTTACTCAGAATTAATGAGGTTGCTTAACATTTGTTTCTTTGATATGAGGAACTTAGAACCAATATTACTATCTTCAAGAAACTAATAATCTAATTTTTTAACTCTCAATATAAAGATATGACTTTATTATAGATAAAAATGTGTGTATCACAATTAATTCTAAAACTGTTATTGAAGATATAATATTACATTATATTGAATGTAATTATATTAAAATTAAATTATTTCAATTATATTTTTAATTGAACATGCTTTAAAGTTGGTATAACTTTTGAATACGGAATTGGAAAGGAAATTGAAAGGCATAGCCATGTTTAGTTGATGCAATGTTTTGCTACTGTTGCCATTCATCCCTATGGATGACATACAAAACATTTTGAAACTTTTTGTCAAATGACATATCTCAACTTTAAAATGTATTTATTTATTTATTTGTACATTTTGTATTTTAAAGTGCCAGTGGTTAGCCTGCACATCAATTACAAACCTACTTTGATTGACAGACTTGAAAAAAACACTGGCCACAGAAATATGGAACACATCGCCTGAGAGGGGAATATAAGACAAGTTTGTATACCGGTGCATGTAAATTGCACAGGTCCCAAAATGTGCACAATATGCTGCTTACGGTCACATTTACACTCTAAAATGTTGCCATCCTCCTCATGACAAAGAAATGAAATAACCAAGATGTTGCAAGTGAAAAAAACTCAAACATACCAAGAAAAAGCAATAAATCAAAACACTGAAAGTTGCTCTAAAAAGCAAATGGGTCATGCGATGAACACACTGTCATGATTATAACTAGTGCATTATACACGTATAACAACTGGATTTTACACAAGGAAATTATGGTTCAGCGTGGTGTAGGCTACTACTGGGTACAAAGGGGGCTGGTCGAGCTGCTTTACCAAGGTTATGTCAAAAAAGATATGGGAAAACTGTGAATAATAGAACAAACACGATTAAGAAAAAAGGCATAATGAGATTACAAATAAAACAGGCTATAAAATGGGAGTTAGTGGTTTGGTAAGGAAATGACGAGCGCGGATGGTCATTCTAACTCGTTTTGCTGGCAATACCCAGTCCTGGTCCATAATGGTCTTTCTGGCTGGTTTCGCTGATCGTGACGAGATTGATATATGCTGATTGAACCAGCTTCATGAGCTGGTTGCTTTATTGGTTTTACTAACAGCAAAACGCAGGCATGAAACTCACCAGCAGTTTGGAGTAGGCTAACGTTAGTAACTAGAGTATCTAATAGCCGTGTACAAATTGGCTTAGCCTTCTCTAGTAATAATAGTTTATTATGAAACCATCAAGACCATCTTGGAAAAGCTTATCTGTTTTTTTTATCAAGTATGGTATAGGTATAGTCGTAACAACCCTGGGGTTCTCTTTACGACAGTTTCAATTTTAAATATTTTAATGCTGCTGGTTTAGAAGTCTAGCAACCAACGACAGACCCTAGATCACCTTTGTTGCCGTTTCCGTCTTTCTCACACATATTCAAGGACCTCGGAATTGCCAGCACTTTCCATGTTTAATCGTTGTAGCGCAAACAGATGCCACGATTGTCCATGGTAAATAAAAAAAACATAAAGCATCAAGCTCGATTTTGATCAATGTGCTCGCGACTCACATATGCTAAGCCGGCGCTCGGGCGCTGTAGCAGAGACATGCTGGACATCACGCACCCCGCCTCTCGTTTCTGCAATGTATAAAGAGTTCTTTAACATCAGATTTACCCGGATGTACCCGTGGGGAAACTACGTCATTGTTCACCGCCGGACGCTCGGTGGCTGAAAGGATGGATAATATAGTGTAATACATTACATTATTAAAAACTACAGGTGAGTGTTTGTTATGTCTTTATCTTGCATTTTTTCCTAAAATTATTCTGAGCGGGAAAAAGGTTTGCTGGGACAGATCTCGTCTGAGCAGTGCTAGAAAACCTCAGAGTCTTCCAGTGTCATGTCGGAGGCGAGTGCTTGAGCACCGGTGAATTTTAAATCTTGAGCCCCTCCTTATTGTGGCGACCTTACCAGTGCTCATGTGCCTCTTTGGGAATTCACTTTAAAACACAGTTTTTTGTAATAGTTGTGGAACAATAGAAATATTCATATTCACCATGTTCCCATCTTTTGTTTGGAACGACGACTATCTCGCATTGTTGCGTGCACGTCTGTCAACGTTCTACTTGATCAGGCTGGATTGTTACACTGGCCGTTACCATGGCTTCTGGTGTTACCATGCGCATACACAGCCGCTACAATTTAATCTGTTTCAATGAAAGGTAGGCTGCGTTTAGCGTAATTGGCAGACTATTTTGTAGTTGGAGTGAATGTTTTAAATGAACTAAACATTTTCTTACTTTATTTATAGCCAAGGCCTTATTCGTTTTATGGGGCCTCTTAGCTCGCTGGCTAGCTGTGTGACCATGGCAGTCAATGTGAACATCCATAGTTAGGACCAGCTAGCTAAGAAGCTAGTTATCAAGAGATACCGAATGCTCGCGGGTTTCCTGTTGCGGAGAAAAAAAGTAGAAAGTAAACTGGTTAATTAAAAGTGATGTCATTGGGTCAGATCTCAAAGAGGCTAATCAACACACTACCAATTGTGATTTCGATACGCGTTTGTAAACAAAAACTAACATTAGCTAGCCAGCTACCCAAGGCCGGGCCCGCGTAGTTGTTTGGGTTGTATTTCTTGCTAGCCAGTTAGCTTCGGCTAATAAGTTGTGTCGGCATGTTGGCTAACTTGCTAAAGCTAGGACAATTAGCCTATTTCCATGTACTATAATTACTAGATTAATTAGCTTTGTTGTGTTTACATAGCACGTGTAGAATAAAACATTGAAAACTATCTAGTAAACGCGTTGCCTGTAGTATTTGTGTTTACTCAAGATTATGTATTAGACTGAAGTTCAAGGTTGCATTCGCAAAGGTTTCACTTTAATGGCGTTTCCTGTCAGTCACGTGTCACTTTCACTCGTTGTGAGCAGAGTTTGATTTGAGAGGTTTAACATCAGTACACAGTGTACATTACCAGACAGACTAGAGTCAAACTTATTTGGGGCACGTCGTTGAACGCCTAAAACGTTTTGTATGTGAGGCGTGAATAGTGACTTCTTTTATATCTACATGGTGTCGGATACATAACAACAACAAAAAACATTTGTCCCGCTGTAAAGAAGTGCATAAGAAAGGAAAAGGGATTTAGAACACATTTGGTTCTTTAGCTAAAAATGCCACAGTTATTGTTTTATAATATGAAGATCTTTGGTTTTGAACAATGATTGTAAAATATATTAAGTTTGTACATAATGGTTGCTCTAATTGTTGTTATTACAGTTAAACTTAGGCATAACAGATATTTCATCAGTTTGTGGCCTGTGGTGTTTTAAAAAGCTAATATGTTTATTCCTTGTCACGATCCAACCCTAAACAGAAATGAACAATGACCATAGTTGACAAACCCTTAGAGAAATCTGACCTCGAGTCAGTGCGGGGGAATCGCTCCGGCACGCTGACCTCCTTCTCCTCCGGGGACATGGACGGCAGCTGCTCCAGCTGGGCAGGGGGCTCCTCCACCTCTGACCCACCCAGGGCAAAGATCCCCTGCATGGGACCCACCCCTGGAGCCACCCTGTACAGCGCTGCTGCAGCAACCACCACCACTGCCTCTGCTGCCTCCACCACCCCTCTCGCCAGTGAGCAGCCCAAGGAGCAGGTGACTGCTACCAGCAGTGATGGCATCGCCCTCCCACAGAAGGTGCTGTTCCCAGCTGATCGCCTGAGCCTCAAGTGGAACCAGATGCACCGCATCGGAGCTGGCCTCCAAAACCTTGGCAACACCTGCTTCCTCAACTCAGCCCTGCAGTGTCTCGCCTACACTGCCCCCCTCGCCAACTACATGCTGTCCCGCGAGCATTCCAAGTCATGTGAGAAAGCATTTAGTACAACCATCATTATATTTTTTTTTCTACTGGGCACATGGCCTCTCTGACCCAGTGCATAACTTGTGCCCATGCTTTTTCACTCTCTAGGTCATGAGCCAGGCTTTTGTATGATGTGCACCATGCAGAACCACATCACACAGGTGTTTGCCAACACAGGCAACGTCATCAAACCCATCGGCGTTCTCAATGACCTGAAACGTGAGTGTCCACTTGTTTACCCATCATGTATAATGCATGTGCTATGATGTGCAGAGATCACTTCAGTCAGGGGAGGCAAGAGAAAAGAAAAAGGGAAAAAAATATTGACATTTTTGGGCTATCTCTGCAGGGATTGCCAAGCATTTCCGCTTCGGGAGCCAGGAAGATGCTCATGAGTTTTTGCGCTACACTGTGGACGCTATGCAAAAGTCCTGCTTGCCTGGAAACAAGTAGGTTTTTATGCAAAATGTCCCCTTTATTCTTCCCATAATACCACAGTGTTCCTTTTTCTCATTACGCATCTTTTAAACTGAGGTTTGTTTCCGCTGCAACAGAAGTCATATGAGGCATAGCAGGAGGATTAAAGTACAGGCCATCAGCAGTGATTTGCATGCACCCATTGTTTGCCATCTTTCCCTTGTTAGATTGGACCGGCAAACGCAGGCAACCTCTCTCATCCATCAGATCTTTGGAGGATATTTGAGGTCCAGAGGTAGGTGTTTGCATAAGGGCAAATGTTTGTCCATGTCACACGAACACCTTCAGTATATAAGCAATTTGTTTGATTTGGAGCTATAGTTATCTGACGTTTTTTTTTTGTGTGTGTGTTTATTATGTTACTCACAGTTAAATGTCTCAACTGCAAAGCAGTGTCTGATACATTTGATCCATACCTTGATGTTGCTCTGGATATTAAGGCAAGTTTTGATCCATTTCTAGTCTGAATCAATTGTTAGTTTTTCCGCAACATACCCACTGCGATTAATGTGAGTGGTGACATGTATGTATGTATGTATTTATTTATTTTATTTTTTTAATCCAGACTGCCCCAACCATTACTAAGGCTCTGGAGCAGTTTGTCAAGCCAGAGCAACTTGATGGAGAGAATGCGTACAAGTGCACCAAGTAAGTCTAGGCCATGACCCTCTGAACTCTACAATTAAAGTGACGCCAAAAACAGTCATGAAAACTCTTTCTGACCTGCCTTGCTATGATGCAATTGCAGATGTAAGAAGATGGTCCCAGCCTCCAAGAGATTCACCCTCCATCGCAGCTCTAACGTGCTGACCATTTCACTAAAGCGATTTGCCAATTACAACGGTGGCAAGATCGCCAAGGTCAGTGAAACCCCCCCCCCCCCATCATAGTATCTCTCTTGGTAAAATCAAACAGTAGCTGATTAAAAGGTCTGACACCCGTTCCTTTACGCAGGATGTAAGGTATGCGGAGTACCTCGACCTGCGCCCCTACATGTCCCAGCCTCATGGGGATCCGCTGATTTACAATCTGTACGCCGTCCTCGTCCACTCCGGCTTCAGCTGCCACGCCGGCCACTACTACTGCTACGTCAAGGTGCTCCCTTACGCCCTTGTCTCCAGGATCACCTAGTTGTGTTTGTCTTGGTGTTTTCAGCAGTTCTGTTACACTGAGGCTCATTTCGGATGGTCTGTTTGTGTTAAAGGGCAGCAACGGGCAGTGGTACCAGATGAACGACTCGTCTGTGTCTATCAGCGACATCCGTTCGGTCCTTAACCAGCAAGCCTACGTCCTTTTCTACATCAGGTCTGTACTTGCCCTTGTTTGACAGGTCGCCCAGTAATGTCATGTTCTATTGGCATCCTTTAGTTTTGCAACACTGACAGCGATTGATGAGGGGCTAATTAGGATGTGCTGACGTTCTCTTTACTAGGTGTCATGATGTCAAGAACGGTGGGGAGGCGTCCCCAGTCATCCGTACTCCCCCCAGGCCTGTTTTAAGCGTCCGGGGCCTAACGGTTAACCGACCTTCAGTGCCCTCCAATGGACCCCCGCGGCTGCTCAAGGTAGGACTATGTGCCATTTATTTTTGTCAAAGTCAAGTTATGCACTATATGATTTCAGGTTGCATGCTGGAGTGTGTGTGTGTGAGGTGGTAATGCAGGTTTATTTTCTTTTTCCATAGATTGGCCCTCAGGTCAATGGGCGGGCCTACCATAACAGTGGCTTCAGGTATGGTAGTAGTGCTGGTAACGGCAGCAGCAGTAGCAGCAGCAGTAGTACTTTGACCAAAACTGGCTCCGGCCTGTCCTCGGCTTCATCCTCATCCTCCTCCTCCACCTCCTCTGCTGCATCCTCCTCCACCACCACCCCGCATGCGCCCAGGCCCACAGAGATTGCCGACCCAGACAAGAGGCAGAAGTTATCTTTCCTGATCGGCCAGGGCAAGAGTGTCCGACCAGGCTTGTCCCAGCCAGGCTCCTTGTCGGCCTCCAGCTCATCTTACACTCAGCCCTCCTCCAGTGTTGTGGTCTCCTCTGCCTCCTCCTCCTTCTCCACCTTGCACTCTACCTCAGACCTTCCCTCCTCCTCCTCCTCTTCCTCCTCCTCCTCCTCCTCTGGCTCCAAGCTCAATGGCGCCTCCTACAGCAGCAGCAGTGCCACTGTCACTTCTGCCCTGCTGGTGCCCTACGGTCAGGAGTCCTCTGAGGAGTCCGACCAGGAGAGCATTAATGGCCTGAGGCAGAACGGTCAGAGCGAGGCACACGGCACTGCCAAGCCCGCCAACGGCAAGAGGCACGGGCATACGATGTCGCCCTCATCTAAAAGGCACTCCGCCGACCTGCTGGCCAGCCAAGCCAAGATCAGTGGCTCTTCCAATGGTTACACTAATGGCCACGATGACACCAGGCCAAGTCAAAATGGTCACAATGGCTACCACAAAGTAAATGGTGTAAAGGTGTGTAATATGCATTTAATGCCTAGACATATTGTTGCTGTACTATGGCTATAAGTAATTTACAGTTTGGTGCTTTGTCACGTGAGGTAGATCTGTAATCAGTGATGTGTTGTCCAGGTTAATGGAAATGGTCATGTGACCTCTCCAAACTCTTACCATGGTCGGGATGCTGAGTTCAGCACCAATTCAGGCCTCAGCAAGCCAAAGTGAGTACTACACTACACTACACTACACTCTTATACATTCTTAAACTGCAATGTATTAAAACAGAACTGATCTGTCTTTGTCCTTAAACAACTGCAGCAAAACCCCCGATGCCTCTGCTGGCATGACTGTGCCTTCTGTTGGCAAGAACGGCCATCATTCCCCACCTTACACCACTGGCTGCCTACGGGACTCAGGCGAGGGGAAGGCCTCTGCCCAGCTGGCTTCCTCCTTTGCCCTTTTGTCCAGCCATGAGGACACAGCCGAGGCGCGGGCCAAGCAGCCTGAGGTACAAGCAGACAGACTCCTAAACTCTAGGGAGCAGATGTCCCAGCCGGCCTTTGAGGTGAAGCACCTGGCGCAAAACGGTTCAGGAGATTGTGCTTCAGCCTCTCAGTCTAGGGGTCCTCCTGTCGAGCAGGTTCATGTGAACGGGCTCAATGGGCGGCCCGAGGCAAGCAATGTTGGAAATGGCAAGCACGCAGACCGGAACTGGAGCCGGCCCGTGCGGCCATCCGCCTACCCCAACAAGGACCGCGAGAAGGACCGGGAGCGGGACACGCGTCGTTATTACGACCACAGCGGTGGTGGGGATCGGGGAAGGGATCGCTACGGCGATGGCTACGGTCACCGCGGCGACCGGGAGTCCCGTCCTCCCCGTCCGCGCTCTGGCAGTCGAGAACGCTACCGCCGCGACTCTGACCGCTACTGGGACCGTCACAGGCACTACCACGACTGGGACCGTGACCATTACCATCACCAGCGCCACAGATCCAGAGGTGACCGCGAGCGTGACCGGAGGCCTGCTGTTGGGGAGCACAACCACCACCGAGGCTCTGGGCACAGGGAGGACGGAGTGGGCCGCTGGGGCGGCGAGGAGAGCCACACGCGGCTGCACCATGGTGAGGACGAGGCCAAGCAGTCGGCCTACAACTCCAGCTTGCTCCTCACCTCCGCCTCTAGCGGCCACTTGGACCGGAAGCGCGGCCTGGACGAGGACCATTCAGAGGAGCGGCAGGTCAAAAAACACAAGAAGTCCAAGAAGAAAAAGAAGAGCAAGGACAAGCAAAGGTGCGTCTCCCAGCTAATTGGACTGCTGTACTGTTTCCGAAGCGACAGGTTAATTTTCTGCATATATCTACAGATGTTGATGCATGTGGGAAATGCTAATGTGTAATGTGTGTGCAGGGACTCGGATGTGGACTCTCCCGCACGGAGCAGCAATGGCCTCTCCATCAAACACAAGAAGAAGAAGAAAAAGAAGAAGAAGAAGAGGAGGCACGAGGATGAGCGGACTAACCGCAGCTCCAGTGCCGAGGAGCGTTCCGGACGGAAACGCCGCAGTCTCAGCCACGAGCGTGACTCATCTTTGCAGGACAGCAAGCGTGCCTGCCTCAACAACCACCTTGCCTACACATCTAGCACTAAGCACCGTCAGCTGAATGGCCACATAGGTTAGACGTGTTCATATATATATTAATATATACTTGTATATACTTGCGAACAGATTTGACCTGTGTCAGTTATCCGAACCACACAGTAAAATATTTCACTAGTTGCAAAGAATTGATTAATTTAGTTCACCAGTCACTACCCAAAATCTTTAACTGGTGTCGTCCTAAAATATGCAAGCCTTTTATGTTTCAGTTTGAACTGGATATGTACTTGCAGATGTCATCTAGTGTGCAATGTGCAGCTGGACAGATTATTTTTATTTTTTAAGTAATATGTGACTGTTTGTTCCCATCCACAGGCAATGGTTACTCCTCCAATTCTTCCCAGGAAGGAGATGGCACCCAGGGAATGTCCAAGGAGGCTAAATACTGTAAGTGTCTCCTTGGGGGCTTAAGAGAAGGATCACAGGTTCAGGGGCTGTCTGATCTGAAAGGCGTTCGTAAAGCGCATGTTTATTTTTTTGCCCCCAGTGTCTGCATCTGAGCGTCTGAGTCCTGTGCGTGTGGGAACATGTGAGGACAAGAGGAAGGCTTCAGAGATCACTGCTGATGTAAGGGGTCTCAAATGCCCTCCTTTCCAAATCGGTGTTGATATCCTATTTGTCCTATTAACTGGTTAAATGTAATGGGTCACATTACAGGATCAGGTTCAAATTTATTGATTGCTGTTTCCTTTGTCTAACAGGTGAATGGACATGTGATTTAGACTCCTGTAGATGCCCAGGTAAAATGGCTTTAACATCCACTTTTTCCCCCTGACATTGCTAGCTGCCATGTGACTATTGTGACACTTTTTGAAGTAACAATTATTGTCTGCTTTTGTTTCTTTCAGATATGGAAAACTGTCAAAAATAAGCTTTTGAAAAAGAAAAAAAAAATCTAAAGAAAATCTACAGCAAAAGAATGAGATTCTTCTAGTTGAACTTGGTGCTTTAAATAATTGAATATTATACTGTATTTTTAACCACACAAAAAGTGCTTTTGTGTGGCTTTTAAAAGAAAGAAAAACTTTAAAAAAAAATTTTTTTTTTTTTTTTTTTTTGTAATTTAAGTTCACTCTTCAGCTGTGAACTTCAACTCTGATAGTTTAGAATTTAGAGTTAATATATATACGTTCATAAAGGCAGAGGAGGGAAAAAAACGAAAAGACAAAAAGCCTGGAGCTTGAACATCTTATTTGCTGCTCAGTCACAGACTCAGGACACAACTCTGAAGGCGAGAAGCCGTTCCTTTTGAGGATGTAAATCTCGCCGCCCCTTACCCCACCCCCTCTTTCGGGATTTCGGAATGACCCAGACCACCATGTCACATGGGAGACGAGGACCTTTGTCACAGTTGTCTCCTGGCCTCTGATGTCACTGTACTTGCATATCTGTACTAGAGTATCTGGTGGAAGTGGACTCAACCGACGCTACACAAGCACTTAACCACACCTTTCACCTGGACACACTTGAGGATGTTTGTCGTGCCCCTGATCTTGTCTGCACGACGCCCACCACTGTCCTCCATTAACCAGTTTTATTTTTCATTTATTTTTAATTATTATTAAAGAATATCATGTTTAATGTTAAGTAATTTTACGTTTTTAAAAGTTCAGTTCAGTTAATTCTGTTATGGAAAAAGAATACTGTGAACTTCCTTTTTTTTTTTTTTTTTTTTTTAACTGTACTATCAGTTATTTGTATCCATGCAGTCCTGTATCAGGAACAAGACACTTTTTCCTTTTCTCCTCCCTTTTCATTTTGTAGTGAAGCATAATTGGCATAATTTTAGACCATGTTCAATGGACATCAGGATTTGTTTGTTTTAGTTTTGTGTGTATGTGTGTCAGTTCAAAAAAGTGGAATGGATATGTCAAAGCTTATGTTTTACTGTAGCATGTTAAATTAAGTTTGTACATTGTGCAGTTGTAAAGATGGGGGGAAGCCTTAAATGCATTTGTTGGATATGGCAAGGTTTTTTTTTTTTTTCCCCCCCCCCCCCTCTCCTCATAGTTTACATGATTTTGTTTGGAGTGAATGCTGATGGTTGACCATGTTTGATGTGTGAGGGGAGAATGTTTGGCTTTGTACAGAATGGGCTCCCTTCTCCCCCTCTTGTTTGAGGGGGGGGGGAAACATAAATGTGACTTTTTGCAATTTTATTGAACATGGAGTTGGAGACTGTGAGTTTGTGCAGGGATCTGGCAGAGTTGAAACTTGCAAGTAAATACGGCCGAATACCTTGGAAGTCCTACAGCTAATGATTTGAACACAGTGCAGACACTGTATAGCCCAAGTTGCATAATCTATAACCATTTCAAAAGTGCAATTAGCTGTTCCCACGTGGCACCTGCTTGAACGTTTCATGTTAATGTAATGGAAGTAGTTTGGACACAAAATTATACACTTACACATTGTTTTTGTCATTGAAATCTATAGAGCATTTAAAGACCTTCATATCTTGTTCACACAATATCCCTAAGCAGTTGTTTACCCACCTGCTTTTTACACGTTTTTTTTCGTAGATCCTGTGTCACCAGGCCTGGAATTTGGTGATTTTAGGGGCAACGCCTTTTGGCTTTTACCGGAGCATGAAGTGCATGTGTAAGAAAATTGCTTGGGTGGGCTGCACCAGTTGAAATTGTACATGCAGCATTAATACGGTATATTGCATTAAGTAGGATAAGGACAAAAACTCTCATAAGGCACCAAGGCCACACTGGCCTGAGAACATGTGATTTCCAAAGAGGCAACGAAGGCCCTCGCCTCTGGCCTTTGAGAAAATTCCAGGCCTGTCCCACACCCACAAAAAACTCAAAAAATGGAAAGAAGAATAAACTTTAATTCTAATATACTCTTCTATTAATATACTCTTAATAGCTTTAATATACGAAACCACATCAACAAAAAATGGTTATTAGTGTATTGCCAAGTATCAAGAGCTATTTATTTGAAACACAATCACTAGAGATGATGAAACTATATAACTTTACATTCTACGGAAACATGAGCTAAATCTATACATTATGTACACATAACTTACAACTTTTAATGTCAAATAAATACAGGTTCTTAATATAAAACATGTCATGGCAAATCAATACACACGTAGCTTTTGAAAAGCTCTACACATGGGGGAAAAAAGAACATGAAAGTATTCATTCTCTATTTCACCTTTGTCTGAAACAAAACTGATGTGACTTCGGAAGAGCTTAGTGCTTTACAGTGCTGCAGCTGTCAGTCCAGCTGACTGAGCTGGTCACTGAGAGTTTTTGTCCCATGTTTACTTCAGTCATTGATGGGTATGATTCTTAAAATGGGTACAACAGACAATGAAAACTACTGCAGGAATTGAGAATGTAGCAACTGGGGTATTTTCGTCAAAAGGAAGAGCTATGCCGAACAAACAAAAGTTTCTTTGCTACTGCTTGACATATGACCCTTGTGTAACACAAAATGTAACGACTGGTTTTTACAATAGAGGACCAGTAGGGGGCATCCTGGCTGCAAGTGCTCCAAAGGTGCCCTGAGAACTGCATTTGTAACTGCTGCATCTGTATTCAGCTGGGGGCATAACCTTTGCCCTCCCTCACACAGACACACTAATTTCAATGCAGATTAGTTTACTAAAAGCAGTGTGACTGCCATTCACTGAGTTTTCCCCCCATACACATCACAAAATTACTCTTCTATCACATGCTCAAGACGGCTCTGAGGAATCCATATGCGGACACATCTGCACATTTGATTGTCTGGTCTTTCAACTTAAGCTGATTCTCAAGTAATTCCTCGGGCTCTTGTGTACCCATCTCCCCAAACCCTCCCTTTGACCTGTGAAATGACCTGACTCAACCATCACCTCCCCGCACACACACACACACACACACACACACCATGGTGAAAGTGAGTGGGACGGCCATTCCCTCTGACCCGCAGCAAACGCTGACCGCTCTGGTCAATCTCACTTCTTGTTGGCCACCCGTCGTTTCCTGCTGGCCAGCATGTCATAGAAAGGGTCCCTGCTGATACTGGCTCTGCAGAAGGAGAGAGAGGAGATCCATCAGGAGGGTGGTGGTGGGGGGGTTGAGTGTAACAGAACATGCTTCAGCATGGCCTAACCATGCTGTTTACAACAACTTACAAGCACACGCTAGCTTTCATTGTAGATACGAACAGCGGATGAAGAATAGAATATGTTACGGATAAGACTGAAAAGTCTGAATATAGGCCCAAACACACAAAATTGGAAAAAAAGATGAAAATGGCATCTAAGACAATACCAGACACGGCAGCGCAGTATACATGCTACAAAAATTGACTAGTCTTTTGGTTGTATTTTAACTATGCTTGATTTAAAGCTTCTCTAATGTTTCCAATGTAGCCCTAGGGCAAGGGTGGGCAAACATTTTGACTCGTTGAGTTATAGCATTTGACAAAGGGGCCATGCCAGGAGCAGATAGATGTAGTGCTTGTAATTAAGTAATGTAAATGGCTTGTAAAGGTCATTTTATGTCACAGTTTTCGCTATTAATAGGTAAAGCATGAATATGAAAAAAGGCATTGCAGGGAAAATGCCAAATAAATAATGTTTTAATAATAGTAATAATAATATAATAATAATAATAATGGCAATATTTTTTATAATAATATTTTTATATATTTTATAAAATAATATAATTTTTTTTATTTTACACAATTTAAACTGGTTTGGAGGGCCAAAAGGGCCTGAGTTTGCCCATGCCTGCCCTAGGGTTAGAGTGGAGAAACCATCAGTGGGGGAACAATATGTATTCAATTGCTCCAGTTCCATTTTTATTTAACGGGCATCACGTCAAGAACACATCAAGAACTCACGTGTGTTTGGCATGTTTGTGTGTGTGTGTGTGTGTGTGTGTGTATATGTGTGTGTGTGTGTGTGAGGTGTCCACCAGATTCTGTCTGTGGTGAGACGGGTTGAAGCCAGTGGTGAGGGGCCTGCTGGCAACAGAGGAATCCACCTCTCTGTGTCATGGCTGCTGTGCCTCATACTGTGTGAGTCTGTCTGCACTCCGAGGGTGGCTGGAAGGGGGCCTTGTGTGTGTGTGTGTGTGTGTGTGTGTGTCTATGTGTGTCAACAGGGGCGTGAGTAATGGCCCAGAATTCCCGGCAGTCACCCAGGACATGCTGAGCCAGCCGTTCACACACACACACACACACACACACACACAGACAACGCTGACCACAAGGGTGACAGCCACCACCACTCTGGCGCTCCAGTCAGGAGACCGCCGTCTGTCCCAGTGCTAATGAGACGTGCAGAGGGGCTACCGTCCCTCTGGCTGCCTCCATCTCACACTGGGAAACCATCCGTCTGCATTTCACCACTGCTCTGATGCCCAATCATCTACTTTTACAATGATGCGTGTGGCAGACACTTTTATCCAAAACAACTTAAGAAGAGGTGCAAACAGAGTAATTAGGGACAACTACCAGACAGTTTCATGGCAAGTGCAATTGTTGCCACATCCTTAATGCCAAATAAAACACCAAGTATTAGTATGACTTGATATTTGAGGATTTGCTGTATTTAGCATGAAAAAATGGTAGTATTCACATCTATACATCTATACAATGGGGTATTGCCCCATTGTACAATAAATGCCGTTTTATTAAAGGGCTGACAACATTAATAGCACAGTACACTGGCAAGTACACAACGACACTGCCATGGACACCCTTTGGCATTTTGAAGGACTAAGAGCTTTGGCTGTGAGACTGGAAGGCGGTGGCTGGCAGCTGAAGCTCGAGCCCTGCCGTTCCCAGCCTGCTCGCAATCAATCGAGTGTTATCCTCAGGAAACCCATCTGGCCTCCAGAGAACCAGACCTCCCCGGCCTTATCTACCCCACCAACTGTGAGAAAAAAGATCTCGGAGTCACACGCTCACACCCCAGTGCATGGCCCGGCCGGGAGATCAGGGCCACACTGACTCGCAGGAGTCACAGGACTCCCGTGTTCCATGTTGGGGGTTACCAAAATACAACTAAAAGCATTAATCACACAGTGCTGAGCGCCCAAGGGGCTACTTTGTATACTGACAAAATGCTCCCCAGTTTAGACTGTGAAACTGCCCCTCACGGCATGTTTGGGGCTTAAACAACAATGAGGGGGCCAGAAAGAGTCACTGCCAAGTTCCCAAGTGTATGAGAGAGGGGGATGGTTATGGTTTATTGGCAACTGACATTATGCTTCTCTGACACAGAGGCAATGCAACTTCAGTGAGCCCTGAACACTAATATCATCAGCTATCATCCATACCGACTGTTCAACAACCCGTTTATTGCTTCATTCATGGTCACTTACTCTTGTTAGTTTCAAATTGCAAAAATATTCAACTGATAGCGAGTATAGTAGATAAATAGCGTATAAACCCCAAGATGATCTCCAGTTGTGAACCTACTTGATTGACTTGATCCACTCTTCCTTCTCTTCAGCTGTTGGCGCTGATATCCTGTAGACCACGTGGTTTCCCTCCACTACTCTACCGTCTGCCTCGGTCTTGCAGGCCTTGATCACCTGGCCCTTGTGGTTTGGGTTGTACAGCTCAAAGCAATTCTAAAAACACAATAATACCATACCATTAATAATTATATTCAAAATATTTAATATATAGTATTTAATTTTTAGCATCTGCATGGAGGGATGCCTGTCATGACATGGGTATATTGTATTAACAATGATATTTATGTTTCCATACTGTACGATACAGGCATATCATATAGAAGGAGAGATAATCAACTGAATGAGGTGTCAGATAATCACAAAAACTCAACTAAAAGTGAATTTCTGGGCCCAATTTTGTCAGTGTTTTACTTTCTACACGGCATGAAATTTCCTCATTCTTTTACCTATTGACAGCATCTCACACCAGATTTTTTCTTTGAAACAGGTTGCCAAGTTAGTTGAGGTCACATATTAGCGCCAAGTCAGATATCTCACCGGTTTCCTAGGTTCGTCAACCTCCCTAATACTGAGGTTTTCCAGGGGAATAATCCCGCGAGGCTCCTTGTCCTGTGGAAATATTACCAGGAATATTTCTGTAATCCCCCTCCAAATCCATGACTTTATCATTCTTAATATTGAAAAAAATGATTAGCGCCTCAACTTATTTTTGCAGTAAGTTCCTAAAACATTGCAGAGGGATTATGCTTCGAAAATTCAAACTAATCACAAGCAATGTGGAGCAGCTATTGTGTTCCCAGGTCCACATGTAGAGCAGAGCATGGTGGGGGATAATCGTAGCATTATTTCCTGGGTTGCTTGGCTTAATGGGGAAGGCCCAGCAGGGAGGAGATTGCTGGGGGGCCCAGATCTGAGGACTCCTCTAGGGGCTGGTGTTGGTCGGAGGGCAGGGATGGGGATGGGGATGCGTTTGAAATGGCCACATGTTCCATGGGTGAGACCCTTGCCAGATGTTTCCCCCGTGTTTTGGTAATTGCTGAATGGGAGAGCAAAATTCTGCTCTGGGGGGCTCTGTTGTCTAAGGCTTAGGATCCACTGTTAGACAAAGACTCCCTTTTTTAAAAAAGCAGCTGTTTGTGTCTTGCTCTGTCTGTGTTCCTCATCACACTTAAAGTGACACGATTATATGGTTGCCCAACCCAACTAGAACACTAATGTCAGCAGTTACTTACAGTTGTGTACTCAATGTAGTATAGCTAGTTACTTACAGTTGTGTACTCAAAGTAGTACAGGCAGTTACTTACAGTTGTGTACTCAAAGTAGTACAGGCAGTTGTCGGTTAAGATAAACCACCTCCTCTTCCATGTCTTCACTCTCCCTCCTGCACGAGAGACCAGACATGAATTATAAATGACCAGTAAACTCCACAGAATGGTGGAATACATAAGCGACAAGAAAAGTGCTGCGACTGGCAAGAAATGTAAGGACACTACACACAGTGGTTGAGGTCATTCTCCTTTTGAAATGGAAACTGTCCCAAGACGATTCTAGGCAAATTGCTTGAAATTGCAATGATATGGCCGACATGTCAATCAAACATCAACACTGAGACACCTGCCTTATTAAATACTGACACCTGACTTAAGTCCTGGGCTACACCAAAATTATTTACTAGCACAAATATCCACTCATTTCATAGGGTGTTATAATGTCAAAATGCTTAGCAATGCTTAGCCAATATAAAATGACCATCCATATCAACATTGTGTCCTAAGAACCCCACCAAAAAACACATATGTTGGAGCTGATATAGGTAACACATTCAATGACTAAATGCATAATTGTTTAGACTGTTATACAGTCTAATTGCAGTAGCATACTTAGTATTCTGCTGGTGATTCATTTTGATGGTCCAATGAAAAAAAATGTGAAAGTTCAACAGAGTAAAACATGGAAGATTTTTTATCAGATGTGGGTTAATTTAATTTTACTGTTTCATTGCCATCTGAGTCATAAATTGCACACTGTCCACCCACTAACTAACCACTAGGAAACCTGTATTCAAATGTGTCAATGACCTGGAATGGAGCGCTGACTGTCTGAGGGCAACATTTTATTAGCCGTATGTCTTAAATGACCTGGAAAAGCTGGGAAATGTCTCATTACAATCTTTCAAGAGAGCTGTAATGGTATAGTTGTGGTGTCTCAATCAAAGCTGAAACAGGCATATGGTGCAAAGAGAAGAAGAGATGAGGAGGAAAGGGGGGGAAACGAGGAAAAGCAGCATTAAACTAAATTATGGCACAGTATGGGGCCTGGCAGAGAACTGGGTGTCCCCTGAGAGAGAGAGAGAGAGAGAGAGAGAGAGACATCAGCAGGAAATTTGGCACAGCGCTCACTCCGGGCCTTGGAGTGCTTGGAGAGGAAAGCTGCCTGCCAGCTCCGATCACAACAGGGGGGCGTGCTGTAAACTGCACCAGATCAAGTTTTTATATGAGGAGGAAAACGTTCCCTGTCTTCAGCTGCTGATAAAGCTCTCTGGGAAGTCTTTCAGAAAGAAAGAGATTCAGAGAGAACGAGAGAGAGAGGGAGATAGAGAAAGAAAAAGAAAGAGAGAGGGAGAGAGACGGGGAGGGAGTGAGATGATCATGTGAAATCTGTGTGAAAGAGTGAACTATAGTGTCTCTCAGTAGACTAAGACCATTCCAGTAGTCTGCCACGATAGTGAAGAATGTGTAAATAAAGTATGAAGAAAAACTTTGCTAGCCTTCTGCGTTAGCCTTATCGATGCCAAAACCTAAATTTGAATTCTAAATGTACAGAATACAAAGTGGGCTAAAGCACTCAGTAAAATAGGCCACGGCAATACCACTGACTCCAATAACATAAAACAAATTAATAGTAATAATAATAACAAAAATAATAATATTCTGAATTCTCACACATTGGCACAGAACATGACAGAGCTCCATGAGATGTTTGAGGCAGTGAGAAACTAATCCCAACTGATACTGTCCCAGCAATAATGGGTAAATTCTTTGAGTTTTCTTTTTGTCAAAAGCCAGCTGATGTGCTAATAATTAAGTGCAAAGACTGAGATATATTGTAGCTTCAGAGCTTCAGGGTCTCGTGCGCTAGGTTGGGGAAACAGTGGCACCACCCAATAAAGGAACCCGAAGAGGACGGCCAGAGAGGGGGCAGGTAGAGATAGCAGGAAGGAACATTTCAATCCAAACAAACCATGCAGAAAAATGGACGCAACACAATGGGTCGTGTGGAGAAAACGCAGCTTCACTGAGAGGGGTGTGGAAAGGAAAGGACAGGAAAGGAAAAAAGGGCAGAACAATGTCACAGCCCAGCTCAGCTCAGCACAGCACAGCACAGCTCGGACATGCAGATGTCCTGGCTACTCGAGGGACAGAAACATAATCCACTTGGTGTGCGTGTGTGTGTGTGGGTTTGTGTGTGTGTGTGTGGGGGGGGGGGGGCAGAATGGGTGTGGAATGGGGAGGGGAGAACAAGACCAGCTCATCACGTTTTACTGACCCAGCTTTAAAAGCCAGCCTTCTCTGTCCGGGTTGAAGAATGTGTGCGTCAGGTCGTTTCCGTCGTCCTCTGGTATCTTAAATGGTTCGTTCTTTATGCTTTCATACAAGTTCTGTGTTTAAAGAGACACGTGTACACATCATACACAAGTAATTAGTGACATGCTCACTGAAGTAGGTCAGATCCCTAGCATTATAATAAAATAAAATAAAAAGTGTATTTGGAGTCCTGTTTCTTTAGATTTGCATGCATTACAATTACATCATTCATTATTTCCAAGTTTCAGCATGCAGGTTCCAATACATATTTAACAGCTAAGCATACAGTAAAGGATTTTTCAAAAGTTATTGAATTTTATTCTTTTTTCTTTTTTATTCTTTCCACCTTATTGCACTCTAACTCAGGCACAGGCACTATTGCACTGTAGCTAAGGTGCATCTGGGACCAGTGGATGGTTTCTGGTAGGCTTTCTGCCCTGTGTTACACTGACTCACAGCAGCTAACATGCTGACAACAGTCACAATACTCCATAATTAACAAACACATCTTGTCTTTGGCTTTGAACAGTGAGTAGTGTGGATTCAGGGCACGGCCTGTGGGAGCCATATCAAGCATGTTTTCTTACAGAATATGCTGGCTGATGGGAAATGTCATCTGTTTCTGTTTTCTATTGCTAAGGACAAACAAAAACAAGCCAAAGACTCTGCTTTGGGGTGAGCCATGATCACAACGGTGTGAGCTACTTCCCTTGTGTTCTGAATTATAAGGTCAAAATAAATGGCTCTAAAATAACTGCTGATTTAGCTTTTCGTGTACACTAATTATTCTTTTTACCAACAGACTCAAAGATATCATCCCTCACAGCACGACAAAACTCATCAAAAGGGTGCCTTTTACAGTCAGTTTTAGTGGTCCTTGAGATGCAAAACTGAGATCCGAAACTGAGGCATTAGAAACCTTTGACAAGACATTCTCAATCGAACACCTCCCAGAACAGTGCAACAACGGTTCTAGTGTCCCAGCGGGCACCCGGGAAGAAGAACGGTTCCTCACCCTGAGCAGTTCCTCGGGCAGATCTCCGCCTTCGTTGATGCCGCGGTTCATGGAGATGAATCTCTCCACTGGAGGCTTGTCGCGCACGTTGGGGTTGTGCAGGCTGGTGTTGAGCATGATAATGGCGAACGAGAGAACATAGCAGGTGTCTATGGAGGACAGAAAAAATAGAGGGTCACTATAAAACCGGTCTTGTACATTACTCTGTCCAATCTAGGATGAAATCACATACTCACATATGACAGATTAACAATAAACACTGTTAAGGATTGCAAAAGCTTGTGTTGCTTCGGCACTGGAGTGTGCTTTGCAACTTGCTGAGTTCAATTCAATGAATAGATACAGTATATCCATTCAGCACCACTGACGCATGCTTCTGTGAGTGTTGGGGTTTTGTAAGGTGAAAAGCACCTTGGACGATACTGAGCGCCCATTGGGCAGTGGCGGACTGCCAGTTAGCGATCCAAAGGGCATGGTAATAGTTTCCTATTCCAGAACTGGCACGTCTTTAAGGAGAAAGCGAAAACTCTTCCTGAGAGTTGCACTGCCGCCATTCCATGACGCATGCATACACAGACACACACACACACACAAACACACACACACACACACACAAACACACACACAGTGTTTATGAATCAGTGACCACTGGAGCTCATTGTGAGGAAACACTAATAAAAAGGGAGCGGGCGCCCATGAATATTAATGCAATGACGCACGGGCAGATTCTGTGTGTGAATAAATCATTTCTCCTGCGCGTGCTAGTCACACAGCCCCCTGCTCTGGACAGAGCTCTGCTCGAAAGAGTCCCCACTGTGACGGCACCAGCACAATGGCACAGTAAGCTCCACATATAATGCCATGTTCTGGCAAGTCATACGGGACTCTTCAATCCAGAAACAAGAGGCAGCAAAACACATTGTTATTCTGTGTGTTTCTTTTTCATGCAATATACATTGTGAGACTTCACTGTGAAGCAATAACACTGAATTTCCCATTATATTCTGCAGGGCAGTCTTCTACTGCATACCTTGAACTGTTTTTTTGTGTGTGTTCTAGCCAAATTGGAAATCATGCTTGTTTTCCTCAGTGTTTTTTTGATTTTACATAACACTGCAATACCACAGAATTGTGAGCTTGCCTGTGGTGATGAAAAAAAGTTTCATAATGAGGTTTTAATGTTGAGCAACTAATCCCCCCTTTCTCTCTCTCTCTCGGAGGCTCACAGTAGGGGTGCACGCAGCTCCACAAAAACAGAAGCAATATTTGGGGCACTGAATATGTGCTGCAAACAAGCAGCGAGACGCCGTCCCCGTTTTTCACTGTGATTCATCCGGTTTCCAATGGTGGGGCACTAATGGGGGAGATAAGAGTGGAGGTTGTGTGAGGCTGACCGGTCGACTGGAAGACCCCGGGGTTGCACTGGCAATATCGAGAAGCAAAGGCCTCCATCATCCGATCAATCTTCTGAGCCTCGCCGGGCAGCCTGAAGCTCCATAGAAATTGCCTGTTGCAGGGAGGAAGGAAACCAATAAGGGAAAGATAATTACACACACGTACAGCTGCCTCTGCTTTTAATTCACCTCAGAGAGAACAGCGGAACAGACCAATGGGAAACTGGGCGTAGACATTTGTGCTATGATCACATCGGCACGGAGCATTCATGTGTGACACCCACTTAGGGAACAGAACACTCACTAAAATGCTGAATTTGTGTCTATGATCCTTTGATCTGTTTTTCATGTCTGCTAAATTTCTGAAATGAAACAGCAGTTTTCTCTGAACACACCAACACACATGAATATCAGTAACATATTAAGATAAACATGCCCACTGGATAGTCAAAGAAAAAGAAAAAACATTGGAAAATATGGGCAAATAATTTGCTATTAGTTTTATGGTAAACGTGCCATGTGTGTTCAGAGCAGTGCAATATATCTCATGCTGAAGGGTCTGTTTCCTGCCTCAGCATGATGGAGAAAGCAAACCCCTCACCTCAAAGCCTGTACCAGGTTTAGATCTGCAAACTCGTGGAGCTCCACGAAGGCCTGCAGAACCTTGATGTTGAAGTCATCCCTGGGGAGCAGGAGGAATTCCAATCAGGAAGAGCAAACCAAAAGACACTCAATTACCAAGGGAGCATTAGAAAAAAAGAACTGGAATGGTTGTGTAGTTTGTGTCCGGAATGGGAAAGGCAATATTTCCACTGTGGGTGCTTTTCTCCTATTGGCACTTTCTAAGTTCCAGATATTTCTTCCTGCTGATATTGACAGGAGAAGTGGAGCGCTGGACAAAGACAATCTGGATCCCATCTTAAAAGCCACACACGTTTCAGTTCAATCTAGCTGAAGTTTGGAATGACCCTGGCAACCATCAATCAAAGATTGAAATCTCAAGAGGGCCAAAACCAGACCACTTTAAATGAGACGACCCTCACAGGCCATAAGCATAGCCAGGCTCTGATAACAGTGATAACGCACTAATCCAATTTCACCAAGAAACAACCAATAGTAACATGCTCAGCAAACAGATACTAAGCAATGATAACAGCTTTACCATACCAAGCATCAGCTAACTGGAGCAAACATCTTCAAAGGCTATCTCCTGGGTTTAAAGCCCCAATACATAATGAACTGAGATCATTAGTCTGGAACCTCTGCCCCTGAAAGACACAGCGCCTATGCTATCTGTAAATATATACTGTCCATATGGTGTGTTAGATACAGTGCATATGGGATAAACAGATCTGATAAAAAATGTAAGGAATGAGTCAAAGGACTAATTTCCTGCTGCGTACGGTTGATTACACAAGCTTTCCTTGAGTCAATCTCTCCACTCAGCGAGCCGATGATTATAATAAGAGGTAATAAGAGGTTCCCCGTTTGAGTTCCCCGCATAAATACAATTAGCAGTAATTGCTAATTACACCTCTTCTCTGCTTTTGTTTACAGTTGCCTGCTCGAGCTGGGAAGGGTGCTCGAAGGGTGCTTTGAAGAGGCCCTTGGAGTCTGGCTGCAGCCCTCCGGGCAGGGCAGGATGTTAGATGCTTGTCATACGCTCACAAAAGAGCTCCTTCATTTGCAACAGTGAGTGGAGTTGAGTGGAGATGATCTTCTCACTTCAGGTATAAGGACAATGATGGAGCTCATTAGTGAGGGTTTCCTGAAAGGAGGTTTTGGCCTTGCTACACTCAAGAGATGTCACTCAACAACAATACATACTGTAGATGAAAAGCTTATCTCACAGAGGTAGCTACAGTAAATAGTCTCACCTTCAAGTTTAAATTTTAGAAATTCATTCCAGTGTGAATGTCTGATGGAGCCTAACCACAAATCCCTGATTTATAGATGTAAATTATATACTGAAGGATAACTGGCAGGTTTGAGAAACAACCTACAGTACACATATTCCAACAAGTATTGACCATACAGCAACAAGTATCCACACACTGTAATTTAACAATTATTATCAGTCAACCAAAAAAAATGTATATTACATTTCCTCAACAGATGGGCCGAGATTTGCAAGAGGAGCATAATCCTAGATCATATATATACGTATATATATATCATTCATCTGGACTCAAACCCAACAGAACAAAGAAATCAGTTATTTACCTTTCACCAAGGTAATCTCCGATGACCGTTTTGTTGAGGCCTTCGCCTTTGTATAGGAACTGTGCAATGTCCTCTGGCGTATGTTGCAAAAGGTCGTTTTCCAGCAGAAACTGGATGCCCTGGAATCAAGACAAGGTTATTGTCCTGAGACACATGTCAAATGCATAAACATGAGATAGTCAGCAATATGTTCATAAATAAATCTACACCCTCCCCCACCAAGGATTCGTTATTTGTTGCCTAATTGGACAGATGTCAAGTGTGCCATACCGCTACTATGCCAGTGCTAGCTAACCTTTTTAGGATCCATGTTGAATTTCTTTCTTCCAACTGCAATCTGTTTGTTTCTCTGTGAAGTTTTGCTGAAAATTTAAACAGTAGAGAAAAATCTGCATTAGAATTTTAGAGCTATAAACAATTATCTCTCTGTGACAAAAAGAAAAATAATCAGGTCTGAACTTAGTGATCTACTCACCTCTCTCCCACACATGTTAACTGCTCAATCTCAGTCATCACTTCAGAGATCTCAAACTTTAACCGCTGCAAAAGAAAGGCTTTGTTTAGCATTTTTCTTTTATAATTTGATGTAAATTAGTGCATTTCCAATAGACACTGTACATACAGTACAGTGTCTTCTGTGAAAATATGCTTCAGAGCAGCATATCAAAGATCAGCCAGATCAGCCAAACAGTCAACGTGCACAACCAAGATCTGTCAGCACACTCTAAACACTCAATTATTATGTACTATGTTCCAAGACTTTGAAGATTAGGCCACAGACAACTGGGTATTGCAACTGTTCCACAACTTCAAACACAGATCATACTGCTAAACAAGGGTTGCATTCATGCAACAGCAGCCACATTTCAGTCGCTTTGTCTCCTGCTGGGAATAAAAAGGAGAGCAAAATAGTGGCGGTTTGGGAGGTTCTGTTCCTCGACCAATCAGCTCTGGCCAAATTGGGTTTAAAATGCAATACCTCAATGTCATCCAGGAGCTCCTTCTTCCTGCGTCGTATGTTTGACAGCTCATCTCTCTCCTCCACTGAAAGGTCTTCAGGCACTAAGGAAGAGGACACAGATAATAGGAATCAGAGTCTAGTACCTTAAATTCTAGAGCAGTGCATATGATACAGAACCCATATGTCACATACTGCATACTAACATACTACACACTCCACATCAAACATGCTGAACTACATAGAGCATAATCATACTATGCACTTTATATTGCCTATCTTACATAACACATGGTATATATGGATGAACAATATGTCATGGTATATGACAGTAAGAACCTCTCATGAACCTCTTTTGAATCAGCTGACAATACTGTTTTAATGAGCTACAACTGTGTCTTCGGAAGGAAATAATTAGAATTAGTTAAAAGCCCCATTTAGGATTAACTTTCTCTTCTCTTAAGTCGAGAACCAGAGGTGCATTCTCATCCTCCAGCTGCAGGATGAAAGCGAGCTGGGTTGAGCCCGAGCAAGTGTGCTCCCATCCAGCCACGGAAGGCGACCTGAGAGGAAGACTCTCTGATTGCCCTTATTAATCCGGCGGATGAGCCAGCTGAGCTGAGGTGTGCACTTAGAGCGAGGGAGCACGTCGCAGCCATTACCCATTAAGTTTACAGCTCAAGTAAACATTCGGCTAACAATCTCCGGAAACAATTACAGTTGTTCACTAAACCAGCCTGTTTAAATGAAAGGTTCAACAGATTTTTTTATTGGCATCCTTATCTTTTGTTGAAGTTTTCTGTAGAGGGAGGATGGGTTCAAGTTTACAGTCATTTACAATGTCTGATATATCTTTTTTTATCAATGATTCTGTGAACATTTTTAATTAACAACTTCATCTGTTCTGATCTATTATGGAACAATAACATCTTACGATGTTAAGGAAGGCTGAATGATGTAAGGTTTGGCTACATCAAGCGCAACACAAGTGCTGTATGTCCAGCATAATTTTTTCCATGGCTGTTTTACATACAGTACAAACTAAAGTGTGTGTGGGTGTGAGTGATTGTGTAGACTATGTGACGTTGAATTAACCCCTGAGTCACGTCCACCGAGGTGTGATGGAGGTTTTGTTTTAGAGCATTATGTAACTGTACATCATGAGCAGGGAACAGGAGCCATTTGGGAGAGGTTGACGGGGTGGATATCCTTCCCCTGAGTGGAGTTCTTTCATCACAATGAGGTGAATGTGTGTGCGGCGTTCCATCTGCAGCTCAGCAGAACAATAATGCAATTAGCCCAGTTCACCTCAGCTACCCACTGGTGCTTATGATACACACACTCAGCCTGATTTAATTTTTACTTAAAGGAAAGGGCTGGTGGCTATATATGGATGGAAAGTTTTTAATTCTGCTCTTTAAAAGCCCAATCTGCAGCCTTCAGTTTTCCATAGTGGAGAGAATGCCTGAGGGGGGGTTGCCAAAGATTATATTTGGAATTTCATTGGGAACTGCAGATTAATTATGAAAAACGGTACCCCAAGGGTTCTATTCACCATAGTTTTGCCTGCTAAACGAGTTGGAGAATGTGGATAATTCAGTTTAATTAAAAATTTAGTTATTTAACGTTTATTATTTTAGTTATTTAACATTTAGTTATTTAAAATTTCAAGATTCCTCTACTATGTGACACACTGACCTGCGTCAGTTGTCAAATCCCAGTATGTAATGTCCACTTAATTACACACTGGGATTTACACACCTGAGGCAAGATATTTATAGAAAGCAATAATTAGAATCTGCTTGTGGGAGGAGCCTAATGCAGTGATTGAGATATCCATGGTGTTCAAGGTTAAAAAAGTACTGGACTTTTAACATGGTCTCTGGAGAAAAGATCATTCAAACTGTGGCACGTACCAATCGAGACATCAGACAATATCCAACACTCACCATTAAATCCACCCTCTGATAAGATGCACATTAAATAGATGAAAGCAATATTAATGATAAAATAAAAATAATAATTAATGTTCAGGCAAGATTAGAATGGATTGGCTAAACTTTACACTTTACATCTACTGCCAACATAAAGACTATTAATTTGTAATAATTAATTTGTGCAATGTTCCAGTCAAGGGAATCAGTAATAAAGCAAGGAATTTTCTTCTCATTTACAGGGTGCTCGGAGTCACAGACACAAATGATGCCATTTCTGATTGAGAAAGACCTCTAAAGATGTGATATTCCAAATGAGATAAACCTGAAAAAGTCGTTGCTTATTATACCCGTTGATATCATCAAAATCATCATGCATAGCCCATGGATGGTTGCTGAGTAGCCAGAACAGTAATGGAGATTATAGAGAGAGGGAGAGAGAGAGAGAGAGAGAGAGAGAGAAGCAGAGGGAGACATACATCCAGTGGGAATTCCCCCTGCTCACTGCTGGCACACCACACCATAGGGGGCCTTAGGCTTCGCTACAAGAGCCTACAGAGAGAGAGAGAGAGAGAGAGAGAGAGAGAGAGAGAGTAAAAGAGATGGGGAGAGTGGGAGAGAGAGCCACGTGCAGCGAGTCACAGCTCCTAACAGCCTTTATAATCTACATTTTGTCCCTAATCCCCCTAACCGTATCTCACCCAGTTTGCCATGGCCTGGGTGGGCTGCCAGCTGGCTCTAATCCGGCCAGTGCATCCACAGCGATTAACCAGCGCATCATCCCAGACAACGGCACCGGGAGAATACTACGCGCACACACACACACACACACACACACACAAACACACGTGTACAGATGTGGTCCAGTGATTGCCACTAACCTACTTTATCTGCCATGACTATACTCCTAACCAGCAGTAACAACCGAGGCCCAACCATCTCTGCATTATCAGAAATGTATTTAGGCCATATATTAATATGTTATAGTCCTAGGGGAAACCAGGGCTGAGGAAAATATTCTATCTACTGGGTTCTGAGCGGCACAGGCTTCTGAAAGTCAATAGGTTGTCATTCAGCGGGATGCCGGTATAGCTGAGACATAGGAAAGCATTATTTCTCTGAAGTGTGTGTGCCTGCCCTGCATCCAGGGATGTCAAAGAGGCCTGAATAAATGGAATATGGGAAACGTGAGGCAACGTGTTCTTTATCGACGGAAGATGTCTGACAGTTCAAATTGGATGACATCATCATCTATAAATGGTGGTGATATGGGTGGACCTGCTTCCTGTGACAAAGGTCTGGCTTAGATCCCCCAACTGTATTGAATGTGGATGAGGTCATCCTGGAGTTGCTGAAGAGCTTTCTGACTAATGGCATTTGAGCTCCATTAGCTTGTTCTTGTTTCTGACCGGGCTCTTTGCCCTTGTCTAGCGTATGGAAGAAGCTGACCTACAGTCAGGTCGGAGAAAAGCAATATTACATATTCAACATGCATGCTGACATAGTAGTGAACAGCATTTCCACAACAATATGTGTAGTTCAGCACTTACAGACCCATATGTTTCCATTTGAGATGATGAAACTGCCGACATTGTTGTCCTTGACTCATTAGACCTTTTTGTCCTCACATTTTAATTAACCATTGAGGCAAGACAAACAAATCCAACTTCACTCTGAAACTTCACCCCCCCCCCCCCAACCCCTCACTAATTTTGGAGCCCCTTAAGGCTATCTTGATCCGCTTACTTCTACTAAATCTGTTTATTTATAAAACAAAAGAATTAGCAAGGAGGGCAGACAGAAATAAATGCCCCAGTGCCACAATGCCACATCTGCATGAGCTTAGCACAGGGAGGGGAAAACCAGTCTCTTTCAAACACATGACATGGCAGCATAGTTGAAAACTGCATATTAAACTGCCTGATGATCCTGTCTCTGGAAAGACCCTCAAAATCAACTAATTCTTGCTGATGACATGGTAGTCGCACCAAATTATAGCTGGGTTGCCCGATATGAACAGGGCTTTTTGTGCTCGGGGAAAATGGTGAATGAAGAAAATGTCTGCAAATTGAATGCATATTGAGTTAGAGGAGGACATTGTCTCCTCATTTTAATTTGAAACTGCTGTTGTAATACCTTTGTCCTGGTACTGGTGTGAACACTGGAGAGCCTAGTAACAAACCAGATTTGGTCTCTCCTTTGTAATGTGGTGAAGCCATCAGTGGCATGCCAGGAACGGCAAGGACTGTAAAACCAAAGGGGTCCCTCACTTCTACGCCACATTATAAGCTACAATGGTTCAGCAGGAAATTAACTTTTTTTCCAAGAAAAAGGTGCGCTGTCCACACATATTCATCAGGTTCTAACAAACTGGCTCTTACGTAACAGCCACTCTGCCCTGTCCTCAGGTCAGGCATCTACTCATGTCCGATAAACCCCCGAAAGAATGTCGGCATGCTGAGGGTCACCCAGTCCAGCATTCCAGAGATGGTTAGGGGGTTCATAGATTCAGGCTTCCCTGAATCCGGAATAATCAGCACCTTTTTTTCATTCCCTGCCACTGCCACCCGCTTCAAAATTTCCATTGACAAGGGAAGGGAAAAGCTGTACTGAGATGGCTGTGCTCATACAAGTTTCCATTACGATGATATCCATACCAACCGGTGGTTTGTGGCCTTTTTTTTGTTTTTCTCACTTCCCTTGTTCCCCCTAACACACACACGTCCAACCCATGTCCCCAGACAGAGAGCACTTTGCCATGTACCACCCCTGGCCATTTTCACAGCAAAAGAAAACATCTTGGAAGCACCCAATCCTACAAGTCCCCCCACCAACCTCTCCACCCCCTGCCAAGCACTGCCTCAAATCAATCCCATATGTTTATATGTTTATGCAGGGCGAGTAAGACTGCAGTCATTTATGATTTCGCCTCTCCTCTCCACTGTGGCCACGTCTACTTTATATCTCAAGCTGAAAAACAACCCCGCGTCTAACTGACTTCTGGGCAAAATGTGCAGTGTAAATCCAAGCCTGTCAGCCTACACAAACAAGGCAGAATGCTTCTCTAAATCTCTTGGTGAGTCTACACACGACACACTACGAGCCACGTATAATGGCGTGTATATGGTGGCGCTCAGCATACTTTGCACGTGTACCGCCTAATGTTTTTGATCCTTTTAAGCTGCAGATATGCAGTCTTTAAACCAGCCGCTTCTTTCACAAGCTGATAAACCGGGTTTCTGGAAAGGGGGACAGAAAGAGAGGGAGAGAGAGAGAGAACTCAAATCTATCATCACAAGGGTTAGGTGCGTAAAGCTTGATGGCTGGCAAACATCTCCTCCCGCGATGTTTTGACCTCACGTGGCACTGACATACCAGCATACGCTCTCTGCCAATCTTTTATTCACTAGCATACTGTGAGAGATGATGACACTACTGATGAGGTGCTGCCCGCTACCCAAACGGTGCCATATCTGGTGCCAGACAGCGCCCCAGAGGGCGAGAGAGACAGAGAGAGAGAGGGAGGGACAGAGAGAACAGACCAGACGCTAGACCGCTCGCAGTGTCAATAACTCTTTCCCGCAGGCTCCTCTGTACATCTCCCCTGATTGCCACCCACGTCCCATGAAAACTGTTATTACCAGCCACTGGGTGCTTTTTTTTTAATGATGTCAAAGCATGAAGGCAAGAAATCCTCCAATCGGGTAATACGTAAATGACAGACTGTCCAGCATTTTCCATGCACCAGTTGATATGCTAAAGACTAAGTCGAAAAGGCAGACGGAAAAAAAAAGAAAGAAAAAAATGGTACAGCAAAGTTATTTATGAGCGGGACAGCAGGCTGGGACAAACACACTGTTTCCAAAGTGTCAACTCTGATAAGATTGTTTGGTGGTTGGAGGGGGGGAGAGGGGGGGGGGGGGGGGGGGGGGGGGTTTAAAAAAACTTTTTCCCCCCGTTGGCGGGTTTGGGGCCCCCCGCTGTCCCCACCCCCACCCCCCTTTTCTGTGTCCAGCTCTTCAGCCTGAAAGAATAGAAGGAAGAAGGCAACTCAAATGGCTATTCCCACGGTAAAAAAAAGCACTGAGTTGAGACCAAAAAAAAAATAATAATTGAGTCAAGGAGTTTGCTATGGTTGTTCAGGATCATGATATGCAGTTCACTGGCAATCGCCCCCTGAATGTGAAAAAGCCCACTTTTTTCCCTGGAATGGTGACGTCAGGCGTGCTTTGGCGAGATCCTGAAGCATACATGCACTGTAACCAAAGAGACCAAATCCCAAGGAAGAAAACATCCTCTATGCAAGCTCTTACCATTCCCAGACTGAATAGCTCTTGCGTCTGTTTTCAATTTTCTACCCGACTACATACTGGATCTATAAATAAACCCTGATTGCAATAAACATTAATGAGTTACAGGCCATCCCTCACAGCGGCGAATACTATTTTTTCTCTCTCTATCAACCATGTGTAGCACCAATCAGAGCTGTGAACCTACACAGTTGTGGTGTTAACACAGAGCACAGTGTGTTTCTGAGGATTATCAGCATCTCAATGTGTTGTGCGTCACATGCTCCTCATATCAGGCTGAACGCATTGTGTGATATGCATCAGAAACAGCTTAACCCCGTCTATACGGGGCTGTGATAGGTTGCTGCCAGTATAGAACAGGCTCATTCAATGACTTTCTCTCTTGCCATGCCGTGCGGATCCCTCAGTCATCCCAGAGTGGAACAAGAGCTCCTTTACCATCCCTCTTCGCCGTTTATAAGTGGCATCCTGGATGGATTTGTCTCTTTGCTCTTTCCTCGAACGCAAAACACACAAATCAGCTGGCAATCCAAACATTTCATGTTGCACATGCTTTAATTAGAGCCGATCACCATTATGACCTCTATTGTAAGCGGATGGCTGTGCGGAGACTAATGGGCTTTCTAACTGCCTTTCCGTGTGATTGATTACGATGGCAGCATGGACACTCTCAGCAAATCAGAGAGTCCTGTGTCAGATAAGCCAGTCTGCCTCATGTAGCTTTCATGTGCCACACAATCCACGCTGCTTGAGATGCACTGTCCGTGGGAGCAGACTTAAGTGAACGACATCCTAAGGCTACTGCTGTCCCTCATAAATAAATGGTTCCATGTCTGTGACCACCTGGTACAATGGAGGCGCTTCTTCTACATAAACAGTTTTCACAAAACGACTACTAGAATATGGTTCTTCTTCTAAAGGTGATTAAAGAGGAGGTAAACTCAACCTTTCATTCTGGTACTGTTCATTTCTGTCACTAATGCACTAATAACTATCTGTTGTGTTTGCTACAGAATAAACAGGAAACACTCAACAGTGAACAAACACAGCAATTAAATGTCCTGTCTGTCCCCCTAATTGTTTTTGTCCATGCCATGATCAGACGCCACAATGCCCACCGAGTGGTCACGGTGTGGCCCTGCGCAAAATCATTTCCATTTGATTAGCATCAAATCTTTCCAGTTCGATTACAAGCCCACATGATTGTGCGCACAGACAGGCTGCCACGTGAACCAAAGGACATAGCTGACTGGCCGTGCACAAAGCCAGCTCTATGGAGACTCTCAGACCCTGGCCCAGACAAGAGGGGGAGTCCAGTCAGTCCCACTGGTAAGGCAGAGATACAATCTTATTCAGCAGCAGGAGTCGATGCAATATTGAAGGACTTCATGCTCTTATACACCATGCTCTTATACACACTCCCATTAAAGCTCTTCTCTCTCTCATACAGCATTTAATCTGGCAGATTTCCTGGCATTCCTATCCCAATTGCCATAAGTACCAAGTATGGTTCACCTCAGTGCCCCTGAATCCAATAAAAAAAAACTGAGATTACATTGATATTAGGCTACATATGGTTATAGGAGTGGGGTAAAGTAGAATCACAACACTAATAAATGATAAAAGGATACCAAGACAGGCCATCAGTCATTAATATGACATTTCTAAATTTAAATCAGGGCAATATTTCTTTAGAATATGCACAAAAAAAACAAGCAGAGAGGAGGGGGGAAAGCCTCCCCCCCTACTAATTAACATGACTTATGCTGAACTGTGTGAACGTTAATGCCTCAATGATTAAGACGCGCACGTTTATATGTCGCTTAAAATGTGTTTAAATAGCGCATGGATAAGTTATGAAGGCAAACAACGTTACCATCTCCTTTGTTAACATCAGATCGTTGTCTATGTTTTTTTTGCCACACAAAATCCAATTACTCCATCTCGACCGTCAGCTTCCTTCTTCACTTCAAAGCATCGCCAACTAAGATCAAACACTCACCTGGCAAAATATGCATTGCACTGCTACACTTACTATTTACCAAAGAAAGCTATAATATGGAAACGGGAAGTTTGATATCGTACTCATTTAGCAAGTTTCAGCATATCCTAAAAAAATCTGACAAGCCCAACTTTATAAAGCAGTTGAACGTCACATTTATTGTATTAACATTTAGATCTATTAGGCTAGGCAACACATTATGCCAGTGGCTGTGTGTCAAACTTCAAACAGGAATGTCAGCGCATCGTCTTGACGGGCTCGCAAAAAAATCCAGTTGTTGTAATAGGCTAACGTCTTGAAGATGATTTTTGTTGTAGCCTACTTAATGGGCGACACAAAATTGCCTAGATTACATTTTCTAACGTGCATTCAAATGTTCAGAGGCTTCTGTCAGTTCATTGCATATACCAGCACATGGTTTAAAATCGTCCGTGAATTTTGCCATCTTACCTCTGCTGTCTTCATCCATGTTTACACCTCCAGACATAGTAATCAAGCAATCCCAGCAGCTGGTGGCGAGGGAAAACAAAAAAAAACCGAGCCTCTATTCAACAGTCACACTGCTGTGTGTCAATTGCGCTAACAGTGTTTAATTTATTCATTTAATTTCACGGTTTTTCAAGTCACGAAATGTTTTTTTCCATAAGCTAGATATAACGATGTTATAATCTAAATGATATAACACCACAACCTAAGCTTTCAGATGTGTTTAGCCTTGAAATATTGTGGGTAGCCCACTCTATCCTTCGTCTCCTATTCCCTACGTATCCACTCACTGTGTCAATGGTCTGTTGTAAGCAGCTCCATCTACTCGGCATTGAACCCACGTCATCACTATGCTCCGCCCAGCTGAATTTTGCAAAGCTCTCGTTTAATTTTCTTGGTCTCAAATGTAAACACAGTGCTACTGAAAATGGTGTGTGTTTGGCGGGTGGGGTGGGGTAGTGACCTAATAGTCTATTCAAGATGAAGATTTAGGGTGGGTAGGCTATTTAAAATTGTTGGCCCAGACAAGAAGATGTAAAAAAAAAAAAAAAAAAAAAAAAAAAAACCTGTGCTGTACTGTAGTATCAAAACTAGTTTTTTTTCTTTTACTTCAGTATACATGGAGTATAGGCTACTGTTGTGGCCTTGAAAACACCCTAAGACTTTTTGTGGGAGTTAAAGGAATTATTATATATTTTGATGATTGGGAGAACATACGTTGAGTTGACATCAAAATCATGTCATTCAGATGTGTTTTGAGAAAGTTATATTTTACCGTTTTGAGCCAAAACTCGTCAGCCTGGAAGTGACCAGGGCACATCATTCCTGGCTACAAAACGCTACTTTTATAGGCCCACCTCTTCAACAGTTCCAAACAACATTACACTTATGTGGTAGTGAGTAGAAGGTCCCTAAAGCCAAACCGAAGTCTTAAGGGGAAACTTCGTAGGAGTCGATTTCCGAGTGTGGAGTAACACGCTCTGGAAATTCACAATTTTTGCAATTTTCTGGTCACTTCCAGGCTAATGAGTTTCGGCTCAAAATGTAAAATATAACTTTCTCAAAACACATACGAATGACATGATTTTGATGTCAACTCAATATGTACTCCCAATCATCGTTAATTGATCTAAAGTGTATTTTACTCCGGATAATTCCTTTAACTGGTAAAATATTAACTCTCTTCAAACAAGTGCTGAAAACACAAAGTACACAACAAAAATGTATTTTTAGCATGTTTCAGACAGTTCCCAGTTCACTAAATGGCGCTGACACAGGCCTCTAGATGGTTATGACGGTTAGATGGTTTATTCTGTCTCCTGGGGAAGTAGAAGGGTAGGGGGTGAAGAGCACTTAAATGGAACTTACATGATGACATTATCATTATCATCATGACATTACCAGAGCCTGGCAGAGAGGCAGTCCCTGAGCATGGTATGTGGCCACCGTCTGGCTGTGCTGGACAACTCTTCCCGCAAGGCCTCATCGACGACACACCCTAGCCAACAGTGATCTCACTCACTGCAGCCCATGTGACTCAGACAGGAGGCTTCATGAGGTAGTCAGAACCATTCCACATATCTAATCCTTCCGACATCAAAGCAGGTCAGCTGTCCTAACCTGGGAGTGTCCTGCCATTTTTCTTATGTGATGATAATCCTTCCTTGGATTCTTTGTCTTTCAAGACATTATTTAGATTATTAATATGTCATAGTACACAAAGCTGATGTTGGAACATGACTTTTCAAGCACAGCAGAAGGTTGGCCAAAACATTGTGCAACAATGCTGGGAAGCTAACACTACTTCACCACACCCTCCCATCATTTCCACCCATAGAACTCCCAAGACATATGAAGGGTATCCCAGCATGCACTGCAGCTATTCTGGACAGTCTTCGTCACTCTTGACTAAGACTAAAAGTCATGTTGTTTCTATAGCAGCCACATCACAAGCTCTTTGAACTTGTGTAGAGTGCCTATGTGTTGTGTTTGGGGATCTGTTAATATAGATACTTGAGGCAAGGTGGTAGGCCAGTCCTATGTTTGACTATTATTTGCATGAATTTACACATGCTATGTGAACCAAGTAGAGTTAGTTGATCAGAATCTCATAGGAGGAACTCTTGTTGTTGGAGAGGGGCTGGGTTGATTGAGCATGTACCATGCAAAAGCATTAGTACAATGACAAACACCAGACTCCTGCACAATTTTGTCAATATTGTGATAGCCTCCCTGACAGCAATCACATGAATCCATGATGATATTTTCCAAAGACCAACAAAGGGGAATCCCAGCACAAATTAGAGAGAATAAGTGATTGTGATTCTTCTCTAAATGATTTACGTGTCAGATTCAGTAATATGACACAAATACATCAACCCACTCAATAGAGTCACAGAGGAGAGGACTCCTCCTAGCTGAGTCTATGAGCATACACAGGAAGGGAAGAAAGAGCCAACTGATGTTTAGAGGAAGAGTATGTTGAGTAGGGCCAAGGCTAGGCAGTAAGTGAGCATGAACAGGGGAACAGGGGAGAAAGGGGGAAATGGGATGTGGGGGCACAGGGTGGGATTGATTTCCTGTGAGGGGGAGCAAAGCAGATATCCGGTGGAGCTTAGGAAAGGTCTGCTAACTAAATTGAAAACAAAATCAATTTCACTTGTTGTTTTTCTCTAGAAAAAAAAGTTTATTCTGTTTTGATAATCAATTGTAGAGTTCACCTGTGCCTCTTCAGTCTCTACTCTACATACTAAAAAAATAGTTGAATGATTAACTCATGGCAGTAGACACATGCCTTCAGTTACAGTAGGTCAGAGGGGAATACGATGATGAGTGATGGGAAGGGGCAGGCAAAAGTCTGTTTGCTTGGCTGCACTTACAAATCCACTGGAGGCAGAGTAACCCCCTCCACTCCCACACACAAACACACACACACACACACCTTCCCTGGGGCAGCATATGTCTGTCACTGTGAAGTATCAGGCAGTTGACCGAGTTAACACACAGTGGATGGGGCTGCACAGACGTCCCGTATGCAAATAGTCATGGGCCAGTCAGGCTCCACTCCCCACCCCCATGAGCCTCACACGCTACAGCATCTGTGCAGGGCTGGACCTCTTTGTGCCAAGTCTGAATAACCATGTGTCAAGATGGTCTGCCTGCCTCCAGTGCCCTCCTTTCAAACAATGACTGTCTGTCTGTCAATCTATGTCAAAACCATAGGAGCATCCACACAGCTCCAAGACTGAATTTGAAATACATAGGAGCCCTAATACTTTTTACAGGGACAGCAGCAAAAAGAAGCTTAGTAGATTTTGTTGTAGGTAAAAGGTTAATTTTGTGGTAATTACACACAAATTATGAGACAGGATGATTGTTAAGGCTGACCCTGTCATGCGTGTCTTGGCCTGTCTTTGTATCTCAGTCAGAACATCTCAAAAGGCTACTTACTAAGACAGAAATACGGACACTTCTAGGCACTCACAGATACTAAATAAGAATCTCCCCACCACTGAAACACAAAGTAAAAGGTGTCTGAATCCTCTTCATTGACATTTATTCATGCCACGGTGAGCAGATACTCTGCCTCAAACAATCACTACTGTTTTGTCATGACGAATGTTATGCACTGGAACACACGGTTTGAATTCATGGTTAAAGCTTTCAGCCCTTCCTCTGTAGGTAGACCAGAATGAGAAACTGAATGGAAGAACTTTGGTGTTAGCCTGGCTAGTCCTGTGCCAGTGAGAACACCACAATACACTTTTGAGTTGCATGAAGCAAACAACTGATTTATTATGTTTTATGACAAATGATGAGCCAGTTCACATGTTAGTTATTCACTGTGTGAAGCAAATAAAGCTTTGTGTGTTTGTTGGCACAGATTCAGATGTGTATATTTCTGGTTTTTTTTCCTGACCTTTTGCATCTTGTGTATGTAGTGTATGTGATATGTAGTGGAATGTTGACCGTCATTGGCAAACTGATAAATCATGAATCACATTTTTTTCCCTTTGAATCTGACGTGTTAATGATAGGGAACAATACCTAGAAATCAATAGGGAAATATTCACAAGAAAATTGAATGCACACAGATGACAGTAGTGATGATGGATACTAAGTAAAACCCCACCTACATGTCCCTACTCTGTAGCCTACCTCTTTCCAATCACGCATGCAGTTGTACTTTTGTACATGTCCAGAGTCACACCTTCCTGTGGGTTGCTGGGTGAGAAGGCGAAGGACGGGAACTAAAGGAAATGGGAACATTTGGCACATCCTCCTTCCTCTCAGCGGGATATGACCCTGAAACAAATTAGCTGAGTAAATGAGTAAACTTTGCATCATATTTTGACCAGAGGAGGCTGTCATTTCTGTTTTTCACTGACTTAATGCTAGCTTGGCTTTTGCAACCTTTTGCTGGAAGCTAATACTGATCTTGGAACTGTCATTACGCACTTCTCTGTGATCATGAATCAATGCATGTAAATTGAAATGCCTCTGTTGTTTGATTCTTGGTTGGGGTGTTTAGCTTGTGTCCATGGTGTAAAAGCCTGCTTTTGATTAGTTGTCTATGGCACATAAAATGCAAGCCATATTGCTAGCCATACTGAGCTGGCTTAATACACGGTTCTCATCTAATAACCCACTCTGAAGTTGTACCACACAATGGCTGGAGAGTTGGAGTCTCTAAGATTGTCAAAGTAGGCTCTACATCATTTACATCTATTCAACATTTCAGCATTTCAACTTTATTGACTGGGTAAGGAAAGGTGGCATATTTGATTTCCCTTTCTCTGTGTTATGATACCAACCAGATATTTCATTGTGATATGTTTAAGTTGGCTTTTTAGTGCATTAGTTGTGCTATCATGGGGAACAAAATGTGGATGCTAAGTGGACAGATCCTGTTACATTTTCTCAGAGGCCCATCACAAGCCTCCCAGATGACCTATGTTATCTCTGGTGTCATTTCAGAGATGGATGTCTCCTATATCCCCCAGAACCGCACATATTGATCGCACATAATGTAAGTGTGAGGCATGCCAAGTAAAGCTTACGGCACAGGAGATGAGCAGAGAAGCATGATTCTGAAAATGGATTCCTGCTCTTCCACATGTGCTGCGTGGTCCACATTGGTCTGCACGACCCGTATGTGGGAGGAATGCTCTGACCTCCAGTGCTTACACTGCTCTGAAAGACTACATCCTGCTTCAGGGACTCACTAAAAGCAGCTATTTCCTTTTGGTGAAAAATTGCACACGTACAGGACAACCCTCCCAATGACTGTGTGTAGGATTCACATTCACACACACACACACTCAGATGTATGCACACATATGCACTCCTCCAATCATCTCACGTCACCTATCTGCTAAACAAATGACGACGACATGACGAGTGTCATTGAGTGATAAAGAACAGTTGTACAGAGATTTGCTCTGTACCACAAGGGCAGAGGTATTTATCCTCTGATAGCCTCCTCTGAAAGGCCTCTTTGTGTTAAACGCTTTGAGACATGCCTTTTGTAAAAATGCACTATATAAATAAAATTGAATTGAATTGAATAGCCTACACCCAATAAGTAAGTGTGATTATCCATTCTTTATTCTCTCTGTTTGTATCCCCTAACTTAATAATAAAATAACTAAAATGAACTGAAGCACTATCCCCTAGCACTATGCTCCTTAAGGTTTCTGCTATGTAGCTTGATTGTTATCCTCGTTTTGTAAGTCGCTTTGGATAAAAGCGTCTGCTAAATGCATAAATGTAAATGTAAATGTAATAGCTCACAGTTTATTCCATTAAAGTGTTTTCCTACTAAAATCCCTATCATTTAATCCTCTATTTACAGTTCAGGACAAGAGGTATGAGGTTGTCATTGCAGATGGCAGTAACCATAGCAACAATGATTAATTATTTTTAGTCACAGAAGGGAAGAAAGAAAGGATGAGGGGGGGGGGGGGGGGGTCGTCATAGGGGATGAAGGGACTGAATTCAGTTTCATACAACTTCTGTGTAACTGGAGGGGGTGTGGATTTACGGTGTCAGCAGTTGAGAGATCTAGCCTAATTCTTTTACTGTGGGGAGATGAGATCACAAAACTGCCTGACTTCATGTGCTACATCAGCTTGTTTTCTGTATCCTAAAAGTCATTTAAAGGACAAACAAGCTATGATAAAATAAATTTTAATTATTTTTTAACTGACCATGGCTATCGACAGAGGGCTAACACCATCACATTTATAGGAGAATATTGTCCTCTAGTGGTTACTTCTGGTTTAGACCTCTTTATTAACTTTCCATTGGGCTTACACGAATACATTTCCAATACGTTAATTATTTATTTTTTATTTTTTTTAGATTTTTTGTTAAGCCATTTATAACTGGTTATGCAAGATCTTTTTGTTTATCACTGAACATAAGGGACTCGATATGACCCGATGTTCCACCTTATGAAAACTGTGGGTCTTGGAGATGCTTAATCGTACCACCAGAGGGCCGAGATTCACAACATTTGGAAGCCTGGAGCAGCCGGAAATGACTCGCCTGGAATTGGGAACGTCAGTTTCCGTTGTCTGAGTTCGAGGGCGTTTTTCCTAGCTCAGGACCAGAGATTTTTGGGTGGTGGCTGTTTGTTTAACAACTTCAGAATTCCTTCGATCAAGTTAGTTTAAGGGTAATAGGTGTAGGAAATTTCCCGCTGATATTCGCCCTGTGGCTGGACCCCTTTATGATTACGGTGATCCTTGTTTTTCTTTTAGGGAAAACAAGTTAAATCAACAAAGGGTGGTTTTTACTACTTAGCTTAAAGAGGCTACATTGGCTGGCTTGCTAGCTGGTTGGCTAACTCACAGAAGCATCAAAAGAACGCAGCGCACAGATGCAGGCCATAAAGTGTGTGGTCGTCGGAGACGGGTGAGTTTTTTTTCTTGTTTAAAATCTTCACACGTATGTTACAGTGACTGTACGTGTACTACAGACTTAATTTGTTCAAACATGAATAGTAATGTTATGCCGCAGTCTTTCAATTCAGGCTCAGTTAGCATCGCTCGCAACCCAACGTTAGCCAACTGTGTTGTACCGACAGACTTCGAGTCTTTGCTAACGATTGCCAACTTAATTGAAACAGATGGTAACTTATGTCGGTATGTCCCACATTCCTTTTAATTCGTTCTCGTAATTTCAAATTGTTCGCGTGTGCGAAATTTTATTCCAAAAAATGTATTCATTGTTATTGTCACAGTGTGATGGTATTTATTTTGCATGTGTTTTGGTATCTCATACAGTAACTAGTGTGAACTGAAGCTAGACTTGTTGGCTCACGATTTACCTTTAGATAGCTGGGTCTCATGGATGCAATGTGCACCTAGCGTGAGGGTAACGATGTCTTAGGGCAACCTTGTTGTTCCCTTTTACGTTATTGTTCCTGATACCAACAGTTATTAACATTCCCATTTTTAATTGGACGTTAGTTATCACCAACAGTTTAGCTGTAAATTGTGATTCAAGTAATTAGTATGTTGGTGACGTTTCAACCTCCTTAGACTGTTTGTGGTTCCACCAGGACAGCCATCATGTTATGGGCGCAGCCTGCGCTAAATAGGATTTTGAGTAGTACCTTGGCCTACGGGTGGGACCCTGGAAAAGAAACTGTTAAATAATTACGTTTTTATAGTCAGTTTCGTTTAATATAAAGCGTCACTGATTCGTCTAGTCTTAGAAACTAAAGATACAACTTAAGTGCACACGACAATGCTCTTTTTGGCAAATTAAATAAAAAGTATACCAATTTGTTAGATCTATTATATTTGAGCCTATATTTTAATTGTGTATAATGCAGCAGGACATATAATTGCTGGACAATCACATTGACATTACATTTTAAACTCATTTCTTTTATCCTTATAAATTGTTTATCTTGTAAAATTGGCACCATGGCACCATTACCGCCTTATTGAAAGACTGTGCTACACACTGTCACAACCCTGCCTTGAGTCAGTCGCTCATTATAGTCTGGATGTAGTGTAAGTAGGTCAAAGTGGTTAAAGGTGTTACTTCCCACGTATTTCTATTGAGACTATGGTTTTTGTTGTCCAGCTGTTTGTCCCATTGTGTTTATTACGTGTGGACGGTTGTTAGAAAATTGTAGGCTGAAGCATGCTTTGGAATTTTTTTTTAGAATGTTGTTTACTGAATTGTGACCACAGTTTCTATTTCTGATGCAAGTTACCGGATTATTTAAGGAATGATGCTTTACTGGTTTGTCTATAAGGAAGTAGTTTGAGATGATTGGGTAAGCATCTGTTGGCTTGCCCGAGGAGGTCAAGTGTTGATTGCCTGTCACTGTTGGTGAATGGTTTGTCCTAACCTTTGTTTCTTTTTTTCCATGTTAGTGCGGTGGGTAAAACATGTCTCCTGATCAGCTATACCACCAATGCCTTCCCTGGGGAGTACATTCCCACTGTGTGAGTATTCTATCATTAATAGTGATGTGCCAATGTGCAAAAAGCATACCGCCAGACTTTAGCCACATTTGGAACAATAAGAATAATTAAATTCAATGCCCCCATAGGTTCGACAACTATTCAGCCAATGTAATGGTTGATGGAAAGCCTGTAAACTTGGGCCTTTGGGATACAGCTGGGCAGGAGGACTACGACAGGCTCCGTCCTCTCTCCTATCCTCAAACGGTGAGGCAACTGCTGATCCTTATGTTGTCCTTTTTGTACTGGGACAATTTTTTGGAAAGTTGTGTATTTTTTTTGTTTGGTTTGATTTTTGTGTTTTGGGTACATCCATGCATCCATGATCCATAACCTGTGTCAAGGAAGTAATATTTTTGTCTGGGTTTGTTTGTTAACTTCTGTGTGCAAAATAACTCCAAGGAACAGATGATACAATTTTGCCGGTAATCTGAAACACCATAAGACAATCTGATTGTCTTGGTGGAGGTCTGCGATTTCCAAGCGCTAGTTTTTAGTTGTTTATGTGCATATTTTAAATGTACAAATTGTCTGCTTCCCCCAAATTGGTGGCAATAGCTGTTCAGAGATTGCAATGTATTCATGCATCTTTTATGGTCCGTAGAGTGTTGCGCGGTGTCCATTGACCATGATGATGTCGACGGTGCTTATTTAGAGTTGAGGAAGTGAAAGACTGCCTTGTTTGCCCTTTGAGTCACTGCCACAGGCTGCCCTCTGTGTGTCTATCCACTAGCGTAGAAGTGAGAGTGGCTCAGTGTCCACTGCAACATTGTTCCCAAATACTCGCCTGCGCCATTCATGACTCATTAAACATTGACTGCAAGTACAATGGATTATGCAATACAATTAGGGACTATGCATGCACACTTAGCATGGCAGTATACAGACTAGAGTAAACTAGCACACAATAGTGGATGTCCCATGCGGCCTATACAGCATTTCTTTCCATTTATTTAAACACTTTTTGGTAAATCTGTTTTTTGCTTTGCTCAGGATGTGTTCTTGATCTGCTTCTCGCTTGTGAGTCCTGCCTCCTTTGAAAACGTCCGTGCTAAGGTAAGCAATACAGCGTAGTGTTCTGATATCTGTGGTTTTACCCGTTTACCATTACTGTCTGTTTAAAGCTGATGGTGAAGTTTAAAAGAGTTCAGAGAAGATTAGACCTTTGAGTTTGTGAAGGAGTCAAGATGTCATGGCAAAGTTGTCACTAAATGAGAGGGGGAGGGGTTGTATGGCTCACTGGTTTATGTGTGCCAAGTGGTTACAAAACTGGTGAAACAGACTTTGTCTGGACACACTCCAGGAGGAAGTCTGTGTTCTCCAGTTTCTCTCACCGATAAACACCTTGTGCAGGTGGCTTGGCTCAGCTTTACTGCCCGGGATTTCTGCCTTAGGGTGTGGTGGGTAGGGGAATGGAAAAAAAAACTGATCAAGACTTGAGTAGTTATTACCGATTCTACAAAATAAAAAATAACAAACATAACAATTGTGTGGGCATTTTGTTATTACTCTGCAGTGGTACCCAGAGGTTAGACATCACTGCCCAAACACTCCAATCATCCTGGTGGGCACCAAGCTTGATTTGAGGGATGACAAAGACACCATTGAGAAGCTGAAAGAGAAGAAGCTTACTCCCATCACCTACCCACAAGGCCTTGCTATGGCCAAAGAAATCGGTAAGGGTTAATGCAGGTGTGGGAAACGTAAGGCCCGGAGGTTGGATGCGGGCGGATTCAAAACAACTTGAGAAGAACTATAGTTATCTGACTTGGCTGAAAAAAAAGTTTTTAATATACCAAAGGAAATCTCATTGTAGTATGAGGAAGTCAGAACATGATCAAATTGAGATTGGGCTTCTGATGGCCAGACACAACCCAAATGTGATCACGTATATCTCTTGAAAAGTCTATACCTCATATGGCCTTTGACATAAATCTATGTACGGTCACTGAATATTGGATCGAGATCAGCATAGTGGGCTGTAAATGGAATGTTGGGTGGTGATACTTCATGAATTTGTGGATGGTTGTGTTTATTTAAGCACCTTCAAAGCAACTTAACATTTGTTTTGAATCACAGAACAAAGCAACGAGGCAGCTTACCTTTACAGCCTCCTTTTAGTTTGTTTCCCATTTTTAGAAACCAGGCTACCTTTTTAATGTCCATAGAGTTGTGGAGCAATAACATTAGATATTTACTGAATGTTACAAAATATGTTCTGTGTTAGACATGGCTCCCCTTGTGTTCATGTGCTATTGTTTCATGATTTATTTTAAGACCCACTTATTTACTTACAGGCACAGACATATCACTCTGTGTGTGTGTGTGTGTGTGTGTGTGTGTGTGTGTGCGCAATCGTGCTGCTGGATCTGTACTGCGGGGTCTCATGGCTCTTAACTCATGTCCACAGGTGCAGTGAAGTATCTGGAGTGCTCAGCCCTGACCCAGCGTGGCCTTAAGACAGTGTTCGACGAAGCCATACGGGCAGTACTGTGCCCGCCCCCTGTCAAGAAGAGGAAGAGGAAGTGCTCGCTACTTTAAATCCCTACATACGCACAAAACAAACCGGCTGCAATCTGAGCTCACCTGGGATGCCGCATAAGGGGTGGGGGGGAGGTGGCAGGGAGGAGGAGGAAGAAAAGGTGAGGGGAAGGGAGGAGAGGAGTTGTGTAGAGACGTCTCGGGAAAAGAGAGAAGACACACCATACATATACTGATATGTCATTTTCTCTCAAATTGTAATTAGTACTACTTATTCAATTGATTTTTATTCCTAAGACCCTAGCATTAATTGTTGGCTCTTGGAGAAGGGTGGTGAGGGATGCCTCCGGCCTCATTTTCTCGTACACTAAGAAATTCCTGCTGCCTTCTAATGATCTTTCTTTTGTTTTTTTTTTAACTTTGATGCAAAGGGTAACACAAATACTTCCCCCCCCCCTCTCTCTCTCCCCTGAGAGCCCAAATGTTTTGTTTACAGTCTGCAACTGAGAAGCTATGAAGGTTTTGCCAAAATTCAAACTGCAGATGATGGAGTTTGCTTGAAGTCTGCATACGCAAATTTTTTTTTTTTTTTTAAGGGTTTACACCTATAGAATCTGAATATGAATACTATTTCAAAAAAAGGACGGTTTCACACTTGAGAGAATTAAGTGTAGCTATTCATTACTTTTAAAAGTTGTAGCTGAAAAATGTGCTAGACGGATGGTCATTTTAGACAGTTCACCTTGAAATGCTATATATTGTGAATCAAATGATCTCTTAGATGATATATATAAATATATCTATATACTGTGTAGTTGTCACTGCTATATCAGCCACGTCAGCAGAATTGTTGCAAGTATTGCTCAGCCATCCCTATGCTTTAGCTACCCTGCCTTTAGACCTGCCTTTAGTGTAGCTTACCTCTAATATGCATATGGAGAGGGTACAAAGTATTTCCTGCTCAACTGGTTACAACTGCTTGTCTTGATTTTTGGATCTAAGGATGTACTGGGTTATGTAATGAGCAACCAAGTATCCAATTTTAGTCCTGTGGGTCCTTGTGGCGGATGAGACCAGATGTAGGATTCTGCGTATCATGGTGTATGTTTCAGTACTGATCAGTGGAGGTTTGTTCAAGGTCTACCTGCGTCGTTTATAGTTCCCCACTACCACCGCGACCACCAGTAAAATGAATGATGCAGCTCCAAGTATGTTCTCTAATGCTATATTATGATGTAAATTTGGTCCATCTTCCTTTAACAAAAACTATTACTGTATTTCTATTGAAGCTACGAACAATGTATTAACCAATACCTCTGACATAGAAATTGTAACTGACCATGCTGTTTTTGTTCCCTTTTAAAAGTATAGCTTTAAATGGTCCCATATACATTAGAAGCAGGGTCAATAAATACTCTAACCACTACTGTATCTTGTTCCGGGATCTGAAAAAGATCAAATTTGGTGGGCCTTTGTGGTTGGTTTGTGATGGTTTTTGCCATGTAGCCAGTGGCACAGAAAATGTTTGCTGAATACAATGAATTTCAGTTTCAGAAGGACCAGCCACTCTTGAACTTGAAACGGTGTAGGCCACCACATGTTCAGTCATATATTTGGGTTTCATTTTGGGTACATCATTACACATCTGTCTTGTTTTATTTTTCAAGTACAAATAAATGCATCTAAAGTGAATTGGGGTTGTGTTTTATTTCCATCTTATTCAAGTTATGTAAAGTTTGTAATCACACTTCTAAATTCTAAATGATAGAATATTATTATTAAAAAAAAAAAACACCAGATCTGGTTAATCATTGGCAATTATGTTGGCACTCTAGTTGTGAAAAATAAAATCCAACCATCTACATCTGACATTAAGTACAAGTGATATTCGTTGAGTTATAATTTTTTATGATGTAGTATGTAAGAATTTCAATTGGATTCTTGAGATCAGCTACTAATGTTCATGGCTATTTTAGTGCCCTCTTAATATAGAGACATGGAACAAGTATGTTAAGCCTTAAAAGTGGCCAGTAGGAAAATACTGATTAAATCCATGACCAACAAAAACATTTGTAAGAACTATGAGCACAATAAGAAAAGGGCTAAAGAGGCTGTGTATTCATCTTACTCTTCCACTGCTCATACACCAGCTTGGCAGACACCGCGTCCTGAATCCCCATACCTAGAACACACCGTTAATTAGATTAGACTTGAGTGGGTTAAATAGCAGTGGTTAACTTAATGACCAAGGTTTCAGGTCAGTTCTCCATGTGTGGTGCATGGTACATGATAACAAATACTTAATCAAACATTGTACAATTAACAGACTAACATCATACTCCTACAAGTACAGTTCATGAAACAGTGAACAATTATGTAGTCTATTTTAGTCTATTTTAGTGTGTGTACAGGCACAAGATCAGGTCTCAGCAGCTGGGATGAGAATTCTAAAAATAGATGGAATCCCTGTTGGGGCCTTTTTTTTAACAGCAAATATCAAGACTCCCACACAACCAACATGCACGGGTTATTGCCATCAAGTGGCTTGAGTCAGCTGTGGTTGACCCTCACCTGCTCCTAATGTGAATGGTAAAAAATGTTTGGTCTGAGTTTGTGGTCGGAAAGGAGTTTACCGAGAGACTTGTACACTGTAGTCTTCTCACGGCAGGCTGGCACTGTTCCATTAATGACCTCCCCAATCTCAGCAAAGACTTGGGCCTTCAGAGAAACACAATGTTTATAGAATGACATGAGGAAATAAATATGGCAATATTGTTCCTAAACACAAAACAAAAGAAAACAAATTCATCTCAAATATTGTCCTGCTTTCTGTTTCTAAAATACCCTGATGAATTTGGAGCCTTATGCCACATCTTTGTAACCAATGGAAACCTCATTTTGAAAACATGGATTATTACTTGTCATACTGTTGAATGTGTCGAAAATTGATACATTTCAAGTCAGAGCAACTGTGTCCTTTAAGTTTATACTGTCCAAATACTGTATAATCCATAAAAACTAAAGGTAAATAAATAAATAAATAAACAAACAAACAAATAAATAAAAAATAAAAAACTTCACCCCAGAGAGGATGATGTCTCCGGATTCCTTGAGTGCTCCCTCTTTGCTGTCCACATAAACCACTGCCTGTTTCATCAGCACATCATCCAGCTCCCTCCAGCCTGGGCTACAAGCGCCAACAGCTGGCGAAATTTGAGAGAGAACCAAACAAACACCTATAGTACAGTCTACCGTGATGATTTACCTTTGATTTCTTCGCTGTGCTGGAGTCTTTCATGGAGTAATTTTTAGTGAACCTGGACCGGAACCTTAAAACTGTCCATGCTTTCCAAAAAAGATTCTTTGAGAACAATCACTGCTTGGGGATTAGTTGAAGCTTACAGACGTTCCCACGGGGCCATACCAGCAACATGAGCACCGGGCTTGACCCAGTCCCCAAAGAGGACGGGTTGGCTGGCACCAGTGACTGTGATTATCATATCGGCTCCCTCCACGGCCTCTTTAGCAGTGACACAGACCATCACGGGACCCTGGACAGCACTGGCAAATTGCTCGGCATTCTCCTTTCTTCGACTCCACACACGTACCTGTGCGAGAGAACATAAGAAATAGCGTTTTTTTGTTGTTTAAACAACATGATTTCTCCCTCTAACTCATTGGCAATGCAATGTAGTGTGATAATAAGAAAACATTACTAGTTTTACAGTATATCTACATTAATACCAAGTTTGTTGGTTGGTTGACCATATATTTTCTGATTAGATTAGACAGAAGTATACAATTTTAAGTTTTATTAATAGAACTTTAAAGCTTCAAGGATGGTCTGTAAGACTGGCTTTACAAACACTGAAATTACTGTCGTTACTGAAATTAAGTCGTTCCTCATTTGGGTTTCTGGGACCTATTATTTTCCAGGAAGTGGGAGGTACAGCATTTACACCATACTTAAAAGGCTCAGCAGAGCAAATGCATCTTTCACACTACACTGCACTGTTACATTGAACATTACATCAACTCAATGTGCACAGTCTTGCATAATGTCCTGTTCATTACGTAGATAAGTGCCTCTACAGTATTTTAACGTAAAAATCTCCTTTAAAACAAAAACTTCAGACCCTGCATCCATTACAGTGGACATGGCATTTGTTCTTTTTTAACTTTTTGCAACATTTGACACCATTTCAACCCTCTTGTCCATTTAACTGGATGTGTAACAACCAAACAACAGTAGAGCCTTGCTTCTTGCCATAAGAACAAAATACACCACACCAAAAGGAGACATGTTAGGCCTTCACCCCACATATTGAAGTAAGGGTCATTTTTGTACAGTTTTATTTGCATTTATAGATATTTGTGCCAAGATTTCAGAGTTTTAATATGGAATTGAAAGATGAATTGTATGAATTAAGGTATAATATCCCATGTTTCAGTGCAGCAAAGTTTTACTCATATTGTTGTCCACTACTACAATGGTCATAAACCATGTTATAAAACTCAATTCTCCAGTCCTGACAAATAGCCTTTTTACTATGAAAGCACTACATCAGAATAAGAGAATGATTTGATAATCAGTTAAAAATCTCACAATGCAGAATATACTGCCCTTGAAGTCCTTGAACTAATTGACAATGGAAATATCTCTGATACTGACATTATTAATATCTGCGCAGACACCTTTGCCACCTGTTTTTGATTTATACCTTTGCGTCGGTGTCACTGCAATGAGTGGCAATTCACCGCCAGTCCGCCACAACACAAAGGGACGTTGAGTCGTTCTTGGAACGCTTCTCGAGAGTGCAGTGTTGTTTCTATATGTTACAGCAGTTTCGGTACAGTGATTATTTATTCGCATGGCTTTAACTAAGTCATTGTTCAAAAAATTGGAGTAGCAGCACAGCACTACACTCGTAAGTTTTAGATGTATAGAACAAAATGCAAAGGAAAACTATGAACCTATAAAATATTGATTGCACAAAGTGTAAGCATGGGGTGCCACATGTGTTTAGCCTACAATTGATTGGCTTGCTAGCGATCTCATGTAAACAAACACTTATGGGAAGATATTTGTATTAAATCCAAAATTAGACTAGAAAATTATATTGAAAGTTTAAACACTGTCTCCCGATGTAAAGCGGACCAATCAGAACTCTCAAGGTCTGTGTTATCTGCGTAGTACTCTGTCTGTGTAGTTTTGACACGTACTTACAATTTTTGTTTCAATATTAACATCACATTCAAAGGCGCTCTAAGCGATGCTGTTTCACGTCACTTCTTGTTGACGTTCGAAGTATTGTCAAACAAAACGGAGGATAGCTCCAGAGAGGGTTCAAGCGTTATAAGTTATAGCTCACTCCTCCCCCTCCCTCCCATGCCTCCTGAAAGACTCATGAACGTGCATTTCCTTCTTGTCGTTTATTGGCTTGAACACTTATGTTTCGTTTTCGTTTGTTATGCTAGGTTTGCCCACTGTGTTTTTGTTGCCGTTTGTGGAGCCTGGGCTGTCAACATAGACCGCGTTTTTTTACAGTGTGTTCAGGGGACAGGCAGCTAGCAGATTGTGAGGAGATGTTTGCTGTATGTAACAACACATGTTTTAGTCCTAAAAACGCATCACATCGCTTAGAGCACCTTTAATATTTGTATGAAAAATACAAAGTAGCCCCAACCCTCACATACAGTATTCAGGGCAGTATGGTGACAGCACAGACAGATAATATTTTGCTCATAATTTCAGGGGAAGACAGGATTGACTTGAAGTTGAGATTGAGGCAGTAGAAAGTCAGGGATGGTCAGTGATGAGGACAGGGAGGATCATGATAATGAGCCTGACACATTTTTTTTAGTTAATTGTAAACAAACAGAAATTCCATTATATTTTAAAACAGTTTGAGTCTTACAAAAAAAAAAAAAAAAATTCAAACCGTCAATGTGAAGATTATAAGAGTATGATATGGTGCCATTATTGTGGGTATATTAACAACGGGTTATCTAGTGTCCATTGAAATGAACAAAAAAAAAACAATTAAGGAAATGTAATTTTTAAAATTATTATTATTTTTAATAGATTCTCATTTGCATTAAGGATAGACAAAAAGGGGATTTTTATATTTTTTTCACAAATTTAGAACATAATTCAGGTTCTGAATGGGTTACACCTCCCTAGCAGTTGGTAGACTAAAGAACGGCGATACTACCTGTTTGAAAGCAAATATTTCTGTGAAGACTTCATAGTGGCTGACAGCTTGGTGTCCAGACCCCAAAATACATAATACTTCAGATTGAGCTGGCATGAGAAACTGTAAATCAGAGAAATAGCAGATTAGACTTGGCGTTGCCACTCTAATTGAGTGTTGGTAACTTCGAGCTAAGGTCTTCGCCTACTTTAGCAGAAATGGCTGATACTGCGGCTGTCCTCTTTTCAGTTATTACGTCCCCATCCATGACCTGCAATAGGACCACAACTGAGATTTTACTGCTGTTAGCATGTACAGTTTTGAATGAATAAATTATACTCATAAGAGTTATTCTGAGATTAAAGCTATTCACTAACCGCTAAAACGCATCCACGTTCGGGATCAAACAGCAGCACAGTGGCCTGCGTAGAGGGTAAAATTGAGCCTTGTTCTCGATTGTAGAACGCCACCATTTTTGTGCATAAAATATCTTCATGAACTATATATGCCGGCATCAAACCCAAGAATCTGTAGACCAAAATAACGTATTAGCATCAACAAGTAATACGTGCAGTATCTTACGCATGAAAAAATCGAAAAAACTCTCGTATTCCTACCCATTGTGTTTCGTTAAAGGCACCACAGTCCGAACAGGCTGGATCACCTCCGAAACGTTGTGTTCGGAAAACTTTCCAAGAACAACTTCAAGTCTTGGAAGCAAGTCCTTGTAATGGAGGAATTGTGCCACATCTTTACCCGTTAATACAGGCAGGCAGGCCATTGTTTATTTCAATTTGTCAACTCTACGTATTGTTTCAGGTGCGGCGAAAGGGATCGAAAAGTTTGTTGCCCCGTCAAAAATAGGTCGGTGTCAATGAGATTAGGCAATCATTAACTCATGAGGTCGTCAAGAAAACCAATTAAAATGTAGGGTTCCAAAATGTTATATAATAACTGTAAATTTAGATTTACAAATAATTCGCGTTTTATTCCAGACAAGGCAAAGAAAAAGCAAGAAAAAAATGAACTGCTAGCTCCCCCTAGTGTCTTCCGCTTAATAAGAGATGTTCAAGAGTCGAGTCTCCATGAACTCTATATCAGGTTTCCACTCACAAACGCACACCAAGGGGTACCTGTTACTTTGCACAAAAGAAAAGGATGCGAAAACCTTTAGTGCGCATCACAGACAGACACAAACAGAATTTATTTAGTCAAACACCAACTCACAACACTCTAAAGCATACACTAACAGATGCAGAACACATTCACACAATTTAAAATTAAGCCATAGTCAAATTTTATTAGGCTTAATGTGTACACATCTTACACAGAATGCAATAACCAAAAATATATGTACAGACATTATTCACTGAATGTAAAAAAAATGCCATTATGACAAACATTGGTCAAGCTTTTAAAACAACAAAAATTGGGTTACACTAAAAGTCTCTCAATAGCCATCTGCACAGACTGGATCTGAGGCTTCAGTTGAGAGCCCTCTTTGATAGTCACCGATGTGGCTATGACTGGTCTGGAGACACCGCATGCTCGTCCAAGGGCTTGCTTGGACCTCACAAAAACATAGGGGACATTTTTGTCTTCACAGAGCAGAGGCAAATGAAGAATGATTTCCAGTGGCTCTGCATCAGCTGCCATCACGATGAATTCTGAGATGCCACGGTTCAATGTTTTAGTAGCTTGGGGGGGGGGGGGGGGAGGAGGGAAAAAACCTTTTAGTATAAAACAGTCATCTGAAAGCAGAAATAAGCTTTTTCACAGCAACCATTTGTACAAGAGAAAAATGACTCCTGAGAAATTGGATAATGTACATTGCTTAGTTTACCATTTAACCAGATAACTTCATCCACATAACATAGCAACATATGTTTATACCAATACCCTAGGACACTTATTAAAATGACATCTAATACAACTGATACAGCTTACAACAAAGTCCTTCTCCTACTTAAACAGTCACTGAAAAGTCTCGTGTGTGTATGTGGGCGCAGCCATTGTTGTGTGACGTCAGTTTATTGCATCTCGATGAAGTCTAACCCCATTTCCCTAGTTTCCTGGAATTCAGCATAAAAAACAAACCTTCATTAGCTCCTTTTCGCATCTGTTTGTAGTTGGATGCTTGTTGTACAAGGTCCAGAATTGTTTTGGTCAGTGTGGCGTCAGCCAGCGGGTAGGCTTTAGGATTCACTTCTGCCTCGGTCTGCAACGAAGAAAGTAAATTAGACTATCGAGACCAAAATCACATTCAAATGACTGAACTTTAAATACCATAGTTTTTGGCACGGACAACATCCCTTTCAAAATCATAGATGCTAAGTAACGTTATGCATCTTGTTAGTGACTTACCATGATTCTTCAACGTTAGATGTTGGATTGTTTAACCTAGGAGTGTAGTCCTCTCAGCGAACGCTTCACGGAGGACGTTTAGTAAAAGAGCAAAAAAAGTCGATGTACTCGGTTAATTTTTTCTTTTCTTTCAACAAAGATAACACAGAACACTACAGCGTACAGGCTACTACCGTAACTCCAACACGTGTGGGAGCAGCACTCCGTGCGCAGGCTCGAACATGGACTTGCCGACCGGAAGTAACTTACTCAGAATCTTCCACAACGACAATGTATGATAAAATGAATTTAACATAGGTTATCGCCAAAATTATCCCAGTCATCTAAAGTTAATATGTAAAATTAGACGTTTATTGTTTCCACTGTGTCTTGCATTGTGTCAACTACTGATCCCAATACGTTGGATTCCCAAACGCGTGAGGCAGTATGAAGTTTGCAATGTGAATCGATCTGAATAGAGGAAATGCGCGCTATGAAGTCTGGGTAGGACATCAGTAGGTCAGCCATATTGTGTTCCCGTCCGGTCTGAAGGAGAGTGAGCATGAAGGGGTTGCGGGGAATTAGTCACTTATCGGTAAGATATTTAATAATTTCTAATGTTTACCAAGTGAAACTAACATTTAGTTGTTTCTGGGTTGTGTATGTAGGCTTTGACGTGCATTCACAGGTTTCCCCTTTCACATGATGTCGGATGATACGTGACAGCTTGGCCTGCCTGGTTAAGCTAACATTAGCCTCTGCAACCAATGTTAAGCCACTCACAGCATCACTGCATCATACAGCATCATGGTGTGTTCAGAAGTCGTGTTATTAGACGCGTCATGTGTGCATTGATTGTCATTGTAGGTAATAAAAGACAGAACGGTAAAATGATCTTGTGTTTTTTAAGAATTAGACTAGGACGTTAAGCAACATATCCAGTTGGATTTGGTAACATGAGTTTAAGCTAACGTCATTAGATCTATCATCATCTGTAGCTTAGTTTTAACTGTAACGACACTCTTGACAACTTATCAGATTGTCGGAAGATTATACAGTACCATTCGATCCAGTTGATGGAATATCCTCGCGGAGATTTCACGTTATCATCTAAGTTTTGGACACTGTGCTCGTCTTCCTACTCTACCCTAAACATGAGCACCGCACTGCCAGATTCCAATGACGTTGTGCGTGGTCATAGAATGGAAAATTGCTAAATTGCAGAGATATTACATGCACCCATCACCAAAGACTGTCAGATTTCCCTATTTTGCAGTGTCTGTACCTAGCTGAGTCTTGCCAACTGTACCTTGTCATTTTTTTTTTTTAACTTGCCCCAACACTGCTTTCAGTGAAGGCAGCCCTATGTCACTCCACTCAAACGCTGCAGACTGAGTATGAAACAAAAATGTCTCCTAAGCACTGTAACCATAACAATAGCTGAACTCACATTTGATATTTATATAATGATGGAGCTTTGGGGTAGGTATGCCTCTTCCATCCTCTGCGCCCTATCACACTCCTCCAGAGGTGAGCCTTGACTTCTGGTCACCACCTATTCCTTTTCTGATTTACAGAGGAGGCTTTACGCAGCCCAGGCTGCCCGTAAGGTGGAGTTTGCGGCGGCCGCGGAGTCCGTAAAGTTTCGGCCGCAGGAGGTCCAGGTCAGTGGATGTTGACTTCTCTTTCTCTTTACAGAGGCGCTGTTACGCGGCAAGCGGAGGCAGGCAGTCTCTGAGTGAGCCCTTGGCTGGCCTTAAGGTTTCACCGCGTGGCAGCCACTCTTTCCAGGATGTCCATGTATGTGTGGGTCGGGAGAAAAAGGGGAAGTTTGGATAGACTGGCCTTGCTTTTTGGAAGCAAATTCATACAGCTAGTCATTAATGCTACTGCAAACTGCATAACAAAATACACAGAGTGAATGTGCTAGATTCTTTTTTGTTGTTATTGTAATTTACCTGTGTGCAAACTGTAAGTGCACATGAAATGCATTTTCTGTGCATTTTGTGCGAACAAAGCTAAAGATATTCAATCCTCTAGTAGTTTTTTTTTTAAGTTGCTAATGCTTAAGGGGTGTACATAAATCACAAGACACAAGAGAAACGTGATTTAAACCTGCATAGACTTTTCTGGAATGTGATCTAGTCACCTTCTTGAGTATTTTCTTTAACATTTGCTTCTGTTTTTCTCCTAAGGTCACTAAATTGCCCAGTGGTTTGGTTATTGCCTCCTTGGAAAACTATTCCCCTTCTTCCAAGATTGGTGTGCTTATCAAGGCTGGCAGTAGATATGAAACTCCTGACAATCTTGGAGTCACCCATCTACTCCGCTTGTCAGCTAACCTGGTAATTTTTGCACAGCATCAAATATGAAAATGGACTTGGTGGTGCTTTTTGAGGTGGCTTTGCTATTCCCTGATGTGTGCGTGTATTGCTTTGCAGACTACCAAGGGTGCCTCCGCCTTCAGGATCACCCGTGGGGTTGAGGCCGTAGGTGGCAGCCTGGGGTTAGTCTGATTTATTTTCTACTGTTTGTGCTCTTTACATTTTGCATCACTTGCTTCCATTACAGAGGTTGAGTTCCTAACTTTGAGTGCCCAAACTGCATGTGATTGTCAGATTGTTGCGTAGCAGGTACCCATCAGTGATCCAAGGGTTTTTTTTTTTTTTTTTTGGTGGCCCATGACATTGAGTGAAAGTAATCACAAATATACTACTATAAGACGTAAATCATGTGAACTAAGTTGTAAGAAGCTGTAAAGTCTGTGTGTCTGCCACCAATGTTTTAAATATTTAAATATTCTAATTTCTCTAGTGTGACATCGTCCAGGGAGAATGTGGTCTACTCTGTGGACTGCTTGAGAGATGACATGTAAGCTATTCTTTCCCCCACCATCTCTCTTTCCTCTCTCTTACCAGTCAGTATGTTTCATATTGCCCTTTGACTGCATCTGATCTACAGTGACACGGTCATGGAGTATCTGATCAATGTGACCACAGCGCCAGAGTTTCGTGCATGGGAGGTGTCCGACCTCACACCACGGGTCAAATTGGACAAGGCGCTTGCCTCCCAGACCCCACAGATAGGTTTGTTTTCTCTGAGATCCATTGTATTCCGGATCCATGTCTATTGTGACTAGGGTGAAAAGATGTTCATGTTTTTTTTTTCTGTTTTGATATTTGTAGGTGTAATTGAAAGTCTTCATGCTGCTGCCTATAAAAACGCCCTGACCAACTCCCTTTACTGTCCTGATCACCGAGTGGGCAAGGTCTCCTCTGAAGAGGTGACAATCTGGGCTCCTCATAATAATAAGTTTTAATAAGTTTTTTTTAACCGTGCTCCTGTCAAATTTGCCCGAAACTCCAATAGAAAGTGAACAAACAGAACTTGTCCATGACTGTTAATTGTTTACTCTTCTGTTATGTTGTCTAGATGCATGCATTTGTTGAAAACAACTTCACAAGTGCTAGGATGGCTCTGGTTGGATTGGGTAAGTAACTAGATAGACGTGTTTGAAATTTGTGCTCACTTACTTTTCTTAACGTTGTCACTTTAAAGGAGAAATCTGCTGTGAATCGATCCTATACCCACACTAGCTCTATAGGTCGACGTCACTCAATACTGTGTGTGGAAAAAGTAACAGAACATTTGATACAACATACAACAATCCTGAATTGTAAGCCAACACCAAAATTGACACAACAACTTGCTTTGAGATTTTCTGGTCTGTGTGCCATTCAGCTAGCATTATCTGCTGCGTGGCTATTTTGTCTAAGTCAAATCAGATTTTACTGTTTATTTATCTACAGACAGTATACAGTGAACTCAAACATCAGGGCTATTAGTTTATTTCACACTGGATCTATTATTTAAACGGAACTTGAATGACGCGTTGTACAGTACTAAGTAAGAAGTAAGCTTCTATTCACAGGCTTGAGGTCAATAGCAGTAACATTTGTGACGTGTGAATGTTTCGTACATTTTAGGAGTGGACCATACCGTTCTGAAGCAGGTTGGAGAACAGTTCTTAAACATCCGCAGTGGAACGGGAACTGCTGGTGCAAAGGCCATATATCGAGGAGGTCCGACCCCTGATGTACACACTTACATCACTTACACATATTACATCATAAGATTGTGAACAGTGATTGATTCATGGCATGTCCCGGCATTCCCAGGTGAGTTGAGGGATCAGGCCGTCAGCAGTTTTGTGCATGCGGCGGTGGTGAGCGAGGGAGCCACGGCCAGCTCTGACGAATCTGTGGCGTTCAGCGTCCTCCAACATGTGCTGGGTGCAGGGCCACACGTCAAGAGAGGTGCCAATGTCTCCAGCAAGCTCACTCAGGGTGTCTCCAAGGTCACCGCACACCCCTTTAATGTGAGTGAATTTTCTGAATTCATCGTCTTTTTTTCTATCCCTCTGTGACCAAATTTGTTGAAAGAAAAGCTCTGAGGAAAACTCCAGTCAATTGCTCATTCACACAGTGATGGCACAGTGCGACACAAAGTTGGTTTTGAAATCATCAGTCTTCTTGTCTCAGTCTCTTTTGCCGTCCCTATTATGCATATTGTACAAATTCCACATATTGATGTTTGATGTAGGAGTGTAATAGGAAATGTGAAATATGCAAATATTCCAGTGTTTGTGTTTCAAGGCTGTCATAGCCATAGCAGCGCTGACTCTAAACTTTGAGCAGAATCTGCCAGAACCCACTTAAAGACAAACAATGTGCAATGTCACTCAATGAGTCTAAATGCTTGTGCGTGTCTAAAGTCATCATAGTGGCATAGGGGAAGTATGGAATAACTGGGTAGCAACTATTGTTTGGGAAAACGCACCCCAGATTCAACATTTACAGTTGGGTTGTTGTCAGTTATGAGCTCAAATCTAACAGTTTACAGTTGTTGGTTTTTTTAGTTGTTTATGTTTTTTTAGCTTAGTTGTTTGTTTTATGTAATCTGACTTAAGTCAATAGGGCCTAAAATCTGTCACCCAAACTGTGACTCTGACTGCTGTTGATTTAGTTATATTATGTATGATTGTCTTGATAGATGTTCCATTGGTGGTGATGTTTTGTTTTTTTTCTTACCGGAAGTGTTTCACAATGACTAAGCACATTTCACTGGTCCTTCCCCCAGGTTTCTGCTTTCAATGCAAGCTACTCTGACTCTGGCCTTTTTGGAGTCTTCACTATTTCCCAGGCAGCTGATGCTGGTGATGTGAGTACTTGAGAGACTATTAGTCTACTTCAGCAGTTAACCCCTCATCATAAATAATTCCAGCCTTTTTTGTTTGTAGTAATGCAGTTCACTATATATGGGAAAACTACAGGTTATATTTTGCATAATGGTTTTTTGCTGCTAAAAATAACATCTGTTTTTAAATGTTAAATTTCATGTAAAGTTACACATTTAAAGTATTTGTAGTGTTATGCTGTTTGTGATGGTTTGCCATATAGATGAGTGTTCTGGTTGGTTCCTCTGTTTGCAGGTTATTAAAGCAGCGTTGGCTCAGGTTAAGGCTGTGGCTCAAGAAGGTGTGACTGCTGAAGATGTCAGTCGTGCCAAGTGAGTTACTTTGAAAAGTGCAACCTATATGCAGCTCCGCAAGATTACCACTCCTCCCCTTCTGTGTGGCGTTTAAGATCTGAATGTCTCTAGAGACAAAGAGCCTTTGCAGCCTATTTGTTTTGAAAGACAAGAGTCTATTATGGCCCTTCTTTACTGTAGTACCTACTCTACTTGGTGCTACTTGATTCTTCTCAATTCAGTTTTGGTTTGGTTAGTGGGTTGGACTGTAACCGACATTAAACTTAGGAACATGCCTTTGTGCTAACAGTTTTTGGACTTTGCTTAAACTTAATATATTGTTGTAACTTAAAGGTTAATTTCTAAAAAGGTTAATTGCTAAACTTTGCAGTCACCATCTCAGTCAATGAAGTTTTATCCCAAAACAAACTACGCCACGAATGTTGTAATTGACGTAAATATATTATGGCAATATCAGGTAGCTAAAAATAATGAACTCCAGAAGTTCATGTCGCTGTTTGTTGCTTTAAATGGCTTGCATTTCCGGACAGGTACTGGCTTGTTAAAATTCATTCTAGACTCTCTATCCGACCACATGAAGACCTCGGGATACTTCGGTTTGGCTTTAGGGACCCTCTACTCACTACTACGCAAGTGTAATGTTGTTTGGAACTGTAGAAGAGGTATTAAAATAGCGTTTAATAGCGGTGGAAATGATATGCCCGGGTCACTTCCAGGCTTACGAGTTTTGGCTCAAAACGGTAAAATGTAACTTTCTCAAAACACATTCGAATGACATGATTTTGATGTCAACTCAACGTATGTATCATCTGTAAATTGATCTAAAGTGTATTTTACTCCGGATAATCGCTTTAAAACCTACCATCATTTCCATAGATTTGTGGTGTTCCCCTGCAACTGGTTAGTCCCACACCATCCTACAAATGACCTCCATATGGCATGAATCAGAGTAGTAAAAGATGAAAATTACAGGAGGGAACAGTTTCCTGGGGTATTGACCACAACCTCGTTTGTGAGTTTCATTAAGTATGAGGTGAAGGGGACAGATGAGACTAGGTGAGCACAGTGCTGCAGAAGTGTGAGTTGGTAAATGTAACACTAATGTCTAGGACTATTTATGCCATTGTAAAATAGCAGTAAAATGGAATACTTTATCTCTTGGCCAAGTTGATGTTGTGAAAGCAGCTCATGGAGGGGGAAAAAGATCCTGGCTCTATACAACACTTTTTCGTTGAGCAAATGAGTGACCACCATTGTCGTGTTCATGTTGACGGTGTAAAGCAGTGGAGATTTGTTTGCATGTCTGTGGCAGGAATCAGCTGAAGGCTCAGTATCTGATGTCTCTCGAGACCTCAGAGGGTTTGCTGGAGGCCATTGGCACACAGGCTTTGGCCGAAGGTACCTACCACACCCCTGAAGCCATGTCTCAGAAAATCGATGCTGTGTCCTCAAATGATGTTGTTGCAGTAAGTATAGTCTGGAATATGTGTATGGAAATTAGTAAAATTGGTAAATGTTTTGGTGTGGAACCCCAGTGATATGCTATACAAATATCACAAGAGGTCCACATAGTTGGATTGTTTACATTGATGTATGTCTCTTTTTTTTTCCTCTCTCTCGCACTCTGTCTAGGCTGCAAAAAAGTTTGTTGCTGGCAAGAAATCAATGGCCTCCAGTGGAAACTTGGCAAACACGCCCTTTGTAGATGAAATTTAAACTTTATTGTGTTATTTGTCATTCAGTTTATAAATATAACTGTCTTTCAGGCCATGTAAAAAGGATCAAGACACTTTCAGTCTCACAGCCACATTGTGCAACTGTGTTGTCAAAACAACATAACTATTCTTGTCAACAATCAGTCCTCATTGTTGTATTATGTTTTTTAATGTGGACAAAAGAACAGCAGAGCAGAGAGATCGAAGGGTGTTTGAATTGTATAGCTCATGTAAATTAATAAAATCTCTACCAAACATTTGAGTTTTTCACCACTGATCTATTGTATATGTGTGAAACTTTAAAGCAGTGGGATTAAAATTTTATATTTATTTGGGAGGAATACCGTTTACAGGCTGGATACTAAAGCCTTGCCTTGTGATTCGTAGACCCACAGGGTTACTTTAACCATCGTTCGTGATATTTCAATAGAAAATCCGTCAATTTTGGACAGTACGTCATCAAAACATCGCCCCCCTTTCGTGAGAGAACGCAGCTGATTGGTCAACCAACAGTCAACAAGACCCCAATCTCTCGCGAGAACAGGTCATTCTTGTGTGTTTTTGTGGAAAGGTCTGAAAAACGCCAAGCTTTCCAGCTGATGTCTTGCAATGAGCTGTGTATGTTACACACCACAAAACAGCATGACGTTGGAGCAGTCCTGAAGTTTACAAAGAAATCTACTCGTGTTTTTTTTTTTACTTTCAGTTAACCTAGTACATCTTCACTGAAGACCAAAAAGCGAGTTAACTCATGAGCGTCCTTTAAACGACGAGAACCTTGTATGCGTGAGTTGTGATGGGGGAACAAGGGGCACAGGAAATGGATAACCAGCTGCTCAAGAGCTCCTATGAGAGATTCGATATTCGGCGGACTTTCAGTGCGCGGAGGGCCGCTATCTTCGATGAACGCCTGTGCCTGCATGGTCCAAGTGGAACAAGCTTTAAATGCACTGTTTAGGATCAAGTTTTGTATGTAGGTTTAAAGGAAACGACAGTCCGATATGCTCTTCACCTCGTCAAATGATAATGCTATTGTTTTGCTTCGCACCATGGGGCCAGTGATGGAGAACTATAATCCCCGACTGTACTAAAAACTGGTAAAACGGACAAACGTTAGGCCTGTTCGAAACGCTTGATTCTTTGCAACTCCTTACCACACACGGTTAATTCAGAGGCGTGGACGCAATGAGAAATGGATAAATTAACCATTATCTCAGGATGCCTCTTTCTCGCAGCCGATATTTTTGCCATCGCTAGTATTGCAAATCCTGACTGGATCAACACTGGAGAAGCAGAAGGTAAGAGCATTGCATTGCATTACATTAATTTATATCCACAGTTCATCTAGTCTGTCAGATATTACCTTATTTTAATAGGCGGCAGCAGGCCTAGAAGTTATCCAGTTTAACTAATTTGATGTACCCTAAAGTTAGGAGACGATGAGCAGCACGTTGTTTGACAGCTATTCCGAGTGGGTCTGTTAAAATGATTTGAACAACTGCATTAATTTCAAAATGTTGCTATATCAAGGAGCGACATGAACTTCTGGAGTTGATTATTTTTAGCTAGCATATTGCCATTATATATTTACGTCAATTACAACATTAGTGTCGTAGTTTGTTTTGGGATAAAACTTAATTGACTGAGATGATGACTGTAAAGATTAGCCTCATGAATTCGAATTTTTTTTTTTTTGCTCTAACCCTTAAAAGCTGCTCTGCTATTTTTCCACACACGTACCTATTAACTGGGCACCCTGGTGGTGCAGACACAGGTATGTCGTTGTTCAGCAGTTTGCCAGGTGGAAGGATTTTGTTTAGTGGTCTGTGGTGGGCTCCTAACGGGTGATGCCGTGCCTGGCAGTTATTAGGCAGGTAAGTTACTCTAATGTGATGTTTAAAGGCTGCAGGAGGCTGACCTGGAGAGGTGATAATAGTCTGCAGGCTGTGATTGTGTTGTCCTCACTTAGTACTCAAGAGACGTCTCCTGAAAACAAGCACATATGTCTTTAAAGTGCAGCTGCATTGCATGTTAACAAACTTCAGTTTTTTGTTTTCTGTTGTTTGTTTTCTAATGATGTACTAAACGTATGAAATCACACTGAACTATTCTATTGCATAGGAACATAGACTTGCATAATAATAATACATTTCAAAGAAAAATATATCCTAATATTTTGTAACACATTATTTAAATTTTTTTTTACATCTTCCAGCTAAGAATGGAAGTGAGATCTAGGAATGTGAGGCTATGTAATTGTAAAGAATGTATCGGGTGGACCAGGATCTCCTTTGTATATTATACCAAAGATGGAGGTCATTATTTTAGGGATCATCATCCTCCCCTAGACAGACTGTCTCTCTATTTTTGTACATCACAGTAATGATTAATGATCTAGAGCAGACATGCATATTGTGTAATATGACTTCAATCACATGTGGATTATTTGGTAAGACTGGGCTCCATCTATGTGAGGTATTCTGTTTTAAAGTTTTAAAAGTGTTAGTCTTTTTTTAAAAGTTATTACAGTCTGCTTTGATGCCAAGGGCCCCACAGAGAAAGCCTCTTGTGTCTCTGAAGACCCCCAGCAGATATCAGTTTTTCACTGACTGTCTTTCAGGATTTCCAAACTGAGTCTGCCTGTCTCACACATTCCTCATTTGATCACTGCCCCCAGTGTTTTCTCCATAACTACATTAGTGGGCACTCACTTCCATGTGCACTTAAGCAGTCACCAAGGGAGTGCCACTGTGACACTCATACGATCCCTGAAACAGGAAGAGTGAGCTCACAGGGGAGGTTATTAGGTCTTAAAAGGGCTGCTTATCGAAAAAATGCTGTGCACAAGGGATGTATTGGCTAAAGATGCTTAATTAAGTGATGCCATGATGAGTAAGAGCATAGTTTCCCTCACAAAATGCTCTTGGAATTATGCAACGTGATCCTGAATTGCATAACCTCGTCATTATATGGTACAGCGGTAATGTTAAGGTTATGTCTGCTATGGAATGGTTTTGCAATCTGGATGTCTGTAGCTAAGCATGACTCAGTTGCCACATTGTAGCCATCAACACAGGTGCTGCATGATGATTGCAGAGTGATGCTCTTTGTATTTTATTGTCGTTTAGAAGTGCTCATTTCACAATGTGACCTTACTGATTTGCAGAGAGGTTTGTGAAGCACTATTTAATAGAATACAATCGTAATCAGTACACAGTAATAATTGTCATATTATGTTGCATTTTTATGCATTTATCGACATTTACCTGTAGACCACTAAGTTCAGCGAACCTTAGAAGCATACCAAGCAAGTCTTATATGTATATATTTTTAATGAATCAGAGTTCCCTCTACATTCATGTTAAAAAAAAGAACATACTAGTTGTACATCTTGTAACAATTACATGTGGATTTGTTTGCTAGGGACCAGTGAGTCATTGAGTCATAATTTTTTTGTGTGCTGTAACAGCGATAAAGCAGCAGTATATGCCAAAACAGCTCAAACTCAACCTGTGACTTTCAAAGTGACTTTTTGTCTTTTATCATGACCTACCTAGCTTAAGGAAGCCACAACATAGAGGAGAAGACTACACAGATGAATCAAATGCAAAAATAAGTTTATTAAAGGAACTATGTACAGGAGTTTATGACAACTGCTGATAACAATGATAACACAAACAATCAATCCTGCTGACAGCCTGGACAGCCAGAGAGAAGGCAATAAACATGCGTCACATGGTCTCCTCTGGAGCCCGGGACGGCGCATCTACCATGACGTTCTCAGTGACATAGATGGGACAAATAGACAGCCTACAGGGTTGTAAAACAGTGCCCACTGCATAAGGTGTTTGTTACAATTTTAGAAAGATCCAAGATAAGTGAAGGTATTGTGGTCAGAAAAGACCAACACAGGATGTAAACCACCCCTCACATAAACATCAAAATTCTGAAGAGCCCAGATCCACGCCATGGCCTCTTTCTTGTGGAGTAGTTCATTTGATGTAATATTGAACTTGCGTGAAAAATACCCCAAGGCCCAGTCCATGGCACCTTTATCGCTCTGAAGGAGAACTGCACCAGCCCCTACCTGGCTTGCAACTTAAAAGTCTGATCTAACTAGGGTGCAGCCAGGACCGGTGCAGATGTCAGCAAGAACTTCATATCAAGGCCAGCTGGTATTGAGCAGACCACACAAACTATATGGAAACCTTAAGTTGGTCAAAGGAGCAACTACTATAGAGAAATTACTGAAGTTCCTGTAATAACCAATCATTCCCAAAAAAAAAACACATCAGGGCCTTCTTAGTAGAGGGTGGCAGAAAAAGTCTAATCGCCAAAACCTTGGCGCTTGGTTTTGCCTGAATAGACTACAGTAGCCTGGGCAATTTCACACCCCTCTAAGTTCACAGAATTTTCAAACCAATTTTTTAAACAATGCACAACTGCAAGTAAAGTGTTGCTCCCAGGTGTCTGTGTAAGAAACCACAGTGTCGCTATACACCGCGCACCCCTTCAGCTCAGCTATGACTATTCATAAGCTGTTGAAAAGTTGAGGGAGCACTGTGCAACCCAAAGCCCATCCTTCCATAAGAATAAAGACCTGAAGATGTTATAAACACAGACAACAGGTACTGTTGCTTCATCGTCAATTGGGATTCCCGGCCATCCAATCCATCTTCCAGGCCAAAAAAATGTATGCACAGGGAGAAACCAGTACTTTCCTGGACAACCACCTGTGCTGCCAACAGCAGCCCCTCTTCCCAGCCCCTTTTCAACTCCACACAATATGCCCCCAGCAAAGATTGTAATGTAGAGTGAAATCACTTCAATGCTGCCTAACTCTGCTCGTAATATGCACATGTGACTAAGGTCATCCTGCACAGTCCATCCCCAGGCTCGAACCCGCGATCTCACAATTCACAGCAACCATGGATCGGAAGTCGAACACCCTAACCAGTCGACTGAAAAGCCCAGGCTCCCAATTGACTAGGACGCTCTTTGAAGTATCGGGAGGGAAGCTTTAATGGACAGTAATAATACAGAGTCTGCCTGTGCACAAGCTATTGCCAGAGTAACCACGCAGGCCGTGAATGCCTCTGGAAAATCCTTGACACATTCGTCTGACTCTAGGAGTGGCCTCCTTTACCAAAGACTACCTCCCTTTTAACCACAGAAGGCGGTGCCAGTGACGCTTCTGGTCAGACACAATGGCCCAACAGGTTGTAACAGATGATGACGTCCATATGGGCAAAGATGGCTTAAAAGCAAAGGTAACCTCCCAGTTGACAAAACCCAAGTAAAAACATATCTTGTGTAATGGCATGCTAAAACATGCAATACCACAGCTTAAAACAATGCTACCCATGTCTAATACAGAAGAAAAAGGCAAAACAGACTGACTGATAAAAGACTCGGTACGTACCTGTATCCCACAAAATTTTAACCGGAACCTTTTCCTATAGCGGGATAACATCCTCATTAGTATGTGTGTCATCACCACTGTGTAACACTCGCCTTACAAAGTATCTCTACAGGCACATTTTGGACTGGCACAGATCCCCTAGACTTAGAAGTAGGCTGAGAAACCGATACTGCTCTAATTGACATGAACAGTTGGAACGGGCATGCTCTTTGCAGCACATCTAGCAAACTGCCGCCTGCCCTAGCACTTAACACAGGACACTCTATTCTCCACTGACCAGCCTCAAGACAATTACAATTATTTTGTGCAATGTTATCCCATGCTCGATCATGATTAATTATTATACGAATTAAAACGTTGAGAACAATCATGACCATGTTCTCTGCGGAAAGCAAATTTATGCACCTGATTTTTGTGTGTTAAAACATACCCATCACCAAGGGTCCCTGCCTCTGCAACCGTTTTTATCTGATGTTTTATCATTTACATCAGATTAGACAGTGCCTCAAATGTGTCAACCCCTTCTGCCAAGAGCTAGTGGTAAAACAAACTTGTCAATTCCCTGGGCATCTTTTTGTTTGTCTGTCCTTTTCTGATATGCTTAAGGGGACTAATTTATAACATTTTAAAATGGCATCCTAAACTCATCGATAACTTTTCCACCTGACCGGAGACAATGCAAAACAAAGGTCTCTTGAGATTAAGAAAATCCCTCTCAAGTTCCTGTTGTTTAACTTTTTCCAACTCCAACTGCTCATTATGTTTTAGCTTTTCCAACTCCAACAAATGATCTTTGTCACACTCTTCTACATCTAGTTTCTTTCGTTCAAGCTGTGTTTGCAATAGCTCTATTTCCTGCTAAAATGTCAGCTGACTTAAAAGACTGCATGTTGTAACTCAAAAACAAAAAGGTTGCAGGTTCGATCCCCACTCTACCTGACCCCATTGAAGTGTCCTTGAGCAAGACACTGACCCCCAAATTGCTCCTGGTGGCAGGTGGAGCCTTGCATGGCAGCCCCCTCCACTGGTGTGTGAATGGTGTGTGATTGGGTGAATGCCATAGCAGGCGGCGCGTGTGCGGCCTCTGGTTTTCCCGACCACGAGCATCACGTGTGGGAGTGCTTGAAACGTAATTTCGATTCCTCTGTATGTCCTGTGTATGAAGAGAAATTGACAATAAAGAGACTTAACTAACATTACATAAAAATGTATTATAATGTGGTTTTTATAAACTTTGAGGCTAGCTCTGTGGTAAACACGTTTGTCAAGTTTGAGCTTCGAGTTAATGTTTCAAAGTATCAACCCAGACTTAGTCAACCACTTTATGCAGATAAATCGCCCTATCTAGCGTTCAAAGCGGGATACAATTTTTATCATTTGTTTTAGATGTTTTGTGAATTATGCTCGTGTTTCCGGGGTTAAAATAAGCCTAGGCTACTAAAAGGCAATGATATCTTGCACAATGCCAACAGTCTGAAAAGACTTTAAAGTCTAGACGCCTAAATTGACGTTACGGTATTACCACACCCACTTCCTGTGGTACCAGGTGAAAAACCGCTACCAAAAACTCAGTGGTGTAGAGCTGAGTAGAGTGGTGTAGGGCCGAGTAGGTACTAGTGGAAAACCTTAGAACTCACCCTGCTGGCAGAAAGACCAACACAACACACTGGCAGGCCAAAAGGGCTAGTGACAAACCCAGCATAGGCAAGCTGGAGTGTTGCACTATGAAGCTGACTATGAAGTAAATTTACTTAAAAACAACAAAGTGTGTTACCTGGTGCCTTTATATTGTGACTAATTGAATGGATGTTTCCGAAATGAGATGTGAGGTTTCTCTCTAGGTCTGTTTCTTAAGGTATATATGAACTAATGCCCTCTCAAGTATCTGTAATGCACAATAAATGAGAAATCCCATTGAAGGATTGGTCATTCTGGCAAAATATTGATAGTTTGTCCCAGTAACCAGCAATTCAAGATTCTCCCTTTATGATCTGGCCTTTGTTCACATTCAGGTGCTTTGACAGTGGGCCTTGTCCAGCAATGCCAGACGATTCACGGGCGAGACCGAACCTGCATTCCACCTACCCTTCCACCTGAGTGGGTTACAACACTCTTCTTCATCATTATGGGCATCATCTCTCTCACAGTGACCTGTGGTCTACTGGTGCTCTCACACTGGCGACGGGAGGCCACTAGATATGCTCGCTGGATCGCCTTCACAGGAAGTGAGTTGCAAACATAACGTAGCTTGCTGCTGCTCTTTCAACATGTAGACACAGGTGTAGGAAATAAAAAATATATAGTTAAAGTTATCCTATTTTAATATTATTTAAAATAGAGGGCTACCAAAAGTCAGTCATCGGTGCATTTTAACATTATCCTAGTATGGAGTGTTTTACAGCAACCATTGGTTGTTGGACATAGGCTAGCTTGTAAAAGGCTTTCTGCTGTGATTTACAATTAAAGGGATAGTTCGGTTTTTAACACATTAAGCCCCTTTCACAGGTTGTCTAAAATGAAATAAAGTGGTTGACATCGAAATTTTGACGATTGCTTCTGTCTCGGCTATTTGGGAAATGTAGAATCGCCTCTGCCTGCCTTCAAAATGGGTTGCAATGGGCATGTGTTGTTTCTATCCTTAAAACACTGGTTTTAAAAAAGTGCTACTCACCAAGTGGTTAGTGGTGCTCAATGATGTTCCAAAACATGTATCGTGGCAAAATAAAGCTTCCGTCATGTTTTATTTGGCACTTTGTTTATATGAAGGAGCAAATAGATCCCTATGGGACTTTCAAAATGGCAAATAAAACATGACAGAAACTGTATTCTGCTATGATACTTGGGTTGGAACATTAGCAAACGCCACTAATAACTCCATGAGTAGCACTTTTTTAAAACCAGTGTTTTAAGGATAGAAACAACACATACCCATTGCTTGCCATTTTAAAGGCAGGCAGAGGCGATTCTATATTTCCCAAATAGCCGAGACAGGAGCAATCATCAAGATTTTTGTGTCAACCACTTTATTTAATTTTAGACAACCTGTGAAAGGGGCTCAATGTGTTAAAAACCGAACTATCCCTTTAATGCTATCTTAAAATAATATCCTGAAATTTTATAGATTTCTGAATGAGTCACTGAACTCATTTTAGAGACCCATTGCAGTAGAGGCCAGTAAATCACTTGATCCTGTTGTAGGATTGCTCCCACTTTGGTGTCATGAAGAGCTTCTCTGCATCACAGGTTTTTGTGTATGCAGTAAATCCATGTATTCATGAGTCATCTGCATATCAGAGATGGCATTAAAAAACAGGGTTGCCATTGAGTCTGTAATCAGGCTAAACGTTGGCTCGGTTGAAAACCACATTCTCATTTTTTTACACTTACCACCTAAGACTTGTAAACTGATTTTGAAAAAATTAACTTGACTATCAAAATTTAATTCTGTTCTTTATCTTTCTTCCAGTGGTTCTGTTCTGCATGGCTGCCCTCATATTTCCCATTGGATTTTATATCAACGAAGTCGGCGGACAGCCTTACAAGTTGCCCAATAACACGGTTGTTGGCTCGTCTTATGTACTTTTTGTCCTGTCGATTTTCTTCACAATAGTGGGACTACTTTTTGCAGGAAAGGTGTGCCTGCCTGGTTGACAGAATCTTGCCCACTGTTGTTGCCGAGTTGAAAAAGAAAGAAAAACTCAAACCTGTGTAGGTTTCCAAGAATTTACTCAAAATGCTCAAATAATAGGGATATGAGAGACAGCATTTTCCCTTTTGTAATGCACTATGGAAGAAGATGGCGCACTCCAAGAAACACGAAGAGCCTATTCAAACAGACGACTACCATCATGCCATAAATAGCAGGCTTGCATTTCACAACAGCCAAAAACCATAAATAAGCTCCAGCGTTAATCATCTATATCTTTATTTGCATTCAATTTCTATGGTGACCATTATTTAATAGTTCAGTTCTTTGAAATTGTGTTTCTGTGATTGTTTTACTCTGCAAAGCCTACAGTTGACTCGATTTTCCAAAAAAAAAAAAAAAAAATGCCTGCAAGGAGTTGTCAAATATTACACCTGATTGGACAGTGTGGTTGATGATTATGAGCAGTGTGTGATCCTTCCTTAGACAGCTTGTTAAGAGTGAGGTTGTAGTTGGAAGTTTTTTTTTCCTTCCTGCCTTTCTAAAGGGAATGTGCATAAATATTTAAAAACAAGCCAGTCAGGACTGCTGGTCAGGTGTGTGTGGGCTGGCCACAGATTCAAGAAAGTGGCAAAATCGTCTCGTCAGTGGGCAGCCCCGTCCAATCGGATCAATCAGTGGAAAGGAACTGTAAACGGAGAAAGACCGTACTTTAAAGAATTTCTTACGTTCTATTCAGTTGAGCTTACAATTTGCTTTTCCTGTAAATGCACTGCATCAGGGTATTTACCAGATCTGTTTGTTTTCTTATTCTACTTCATTAAATGTCTGTCTGGTCATTTTGTTACCCAAGTATCTGGACTGTATCAATTTGAGGAAGCACTGTGATGTAATTGAACTACTTGGGCAAATACGAGCCATTATAAACTGTTACACACAAAAACTGACTGGTTTATTTTATTTCCTTTTGGAACTTGTAAGTGGTATGGAGGTGATTGTGAATTGTGGAAATCACTAGTCTGTTTTGCAGTTTGTTTGTATGGCCTAGTGTTCCAGGTAATGCTACTGTGGGTATACACAGTCTACCTCCAAACACCTGTCTTGATTTCAAGCAAGTATTTACACAGTACCATGTCTCTGACCTTCCGCAGTAGGCTTCAACCTTATATGCTATTTAAAGACACCTCAAGCTCAATATTCCCTCTTTGTGAGGTGCCCTTTTTGGCTGAATGTGTCCTGCTGTTTCCATGGCAACCTACACTACTCTGTGGAAAGGGATGAATGGTTTTTATTTTATATCTAACAATCTATTCAATCTGTCACTGGTGTCAAAAGGAATATTGAATGGATGAGTGTGTTCATTGTCTGTGTATGTTGTGTGTCCAATCTAACCCTTATGAAAAAAATACTGTTTTACTGCAGTATTACAAAACTAATGCAAAAACTGCACACACAACAAATACTGCAAAGATGCTGCAAAACATTTTGACCAAAAAAATATTGCGTGGCAGAACAAACTGCAGTTCCCGGTAACACAGTGCCATTTACATAACGCAACTGATCACAGGTTTAAATTTAAGTTAACGGGACACTAAACTGACACACCTAGCTGATTTTTTCAGGCCACTAGATGGCGTTTTGGGTCAAGTGGCGAGTAATCATTTCGCATTTCAAAGACAGCGGTTTAGATATGTAATTTCGGTGTTTTATGAAAGAAAGTCGATAACTATAAACAATTTACAAAAAGAAAAAGTTGTGGCAGCGGTGGGATTCGAACCCACGCCATCGAAATGACTGGAGCCTAAATCCAGCGCCTTAGACCACTCGGCCACGCTACCATACCTTCAGCTCTGAAGGAGATTGTACACTATATATGATTATCTACAGACATTAAATATATATATATATATATCATATGTTGTGTTTCACGCATGTATAACTATTTTTACCTATGTATAGCTGTCAGTTGCTCAACATACTCAGCATTAGCAGTGATAACTTACTAGTGTGTAGCGTGCATGTAAACGTCAACTCCAACCTTAAAAGTAGACTGTTTGTTGGTTTGTTACACCGACTTATGACGATAGACGATTCACATATTCACAGATAGTTCAAAACAAGTTACCAACAAATGTTTATGATGAGCTAAATAGTGTTACGTCTAACTATAACGCGCACGCTACACGTTGTACACGTTGGCGTGGTAGTATCTGATACCGCCCACATTGGTATTAAACCACTCAAAGACAGTTCAATACCTTAACCACGGCCACTGAGACTAATACAGCGTGGATGATTAGATTACTAGCTCTCCATTACTAGAACTCCATTCAGCGCAAAATAGATGGCTAGAGACCGAGCGTTTTCTCTGGCTGAACAAACTCGAGACTTTGCTGCCACCTACAGTTTGAGTACAGTGTGTACTGAATGACAACGGCACAGCTGCCTGTGGTGGGTGGTTCTCAATCGTACGTGCAGCCTGCACACGTTACCGTGGAGGACGAGAACAGATCACTCGAGGAGGGACATTAAAGCCGTTGAGTGGGACTGTTCCTTCCATTTGGTCCTTATCCCCACCAAGTACTACCGCGGGAAACTGACAACAGAAACAAAGGATCTATCCATAAAACAGGTTATTTCTGCAAGAATTAGCGCGGCATGATTACTTCCTTACACCATTAATCAGCTGTGTAACAAGGTCTGTGGTGTTTTGTCGCTTTTTGAATGGCAAAAAAATCTTGCACGATTTAATAATAGCGTCCCATGATATGACACAGCAATGCATGGTCTGACTACTCTAAGCTGAGCTTCAAGGTTGTAAGCCTACGTTAAAACCTGATTGTTGATTAGGATTGAATGTGTTTGTCGGAGTATAAAAGTGCAACGCAACGCAACGCAGCGCAGCCCAACATGCCAGTACAAACTTAAGTTACTCCTTGTGTTGTGTGCTGTAATACATTTTAGTGTCAACATCAGGGGGGTATGCAAGTCATATTAGATAGCGAGTTGCTCATGTTAATATTCATTCCAGACGTCCACCAATTCTTCTCTACTGGGTGACACATTTCTGTCGGAATGGCTGATGAAGAGTTGATGTTTTCAATGGAGGAGGTGGGCAGCGTCCAAAAGAGTAGTCGACCGCAGAAGTCCATCTCATTTGTTGACACCACCGCGAGCGATGATGAGGAAGATTTCTACATCTGCTCCATAACGGACGACCCCATTACTCCCACTAAGGAAATCTGCGACTACTTGAAGAACCTTGTACACAACAAACAGCTGCCTAACTCCCTGCCCAAAAATGCTTTTGCCTACAGGGTAAGAAAACATTTTCTAACTTATCCAATGGATTGGCATATTGCTTTGAGCATTGGCAGTCTCTGATAAACTCTTTAGTCTGGTACAAACAGTGTATACTTCTATTGCAAGTATTGTTACATTCAGGGTTGTTTTTGCATAAATAGATCGTTGTGTACTGCTCAGGATCACTGGTTAAACAGTGTTACCCAAAGGCCGACCACTGACCACAGAAATAGATCTGCAGTGTTACTCTTGTCAGTTTGCACAGGGCTTATGAATTGTGCATATGAATGTTACATGTCCAGCTTTGAACAGCTGACTTTTCGACTGGCCTTGTGTTACAGGTGTGATGATCAGGGGATTTTCTTAAATGGCTGGCATGTTTGTAATGTGAAGCATATCCATTTGTATGGCTTATTATGCAAAGAATGCATTTGAACAGCAAAGAAGCATGAAAGGGATTCTCCCTCTGTCTCTTTTCATCTCTGCATATGTGGATTTCAAACCACTTTCATTTTCAAAGGGGATCAGGAGCTTTTTCCACCTCAGCCTCATCTGAGACTAAAGGAACTGATGTCAGTGCTCAAATGTGACATCTGTTAAAGGAGGGCTAAGCAACGTTCTGTTTTTTTCTCTCACGAGCGCCCTCTAAAGACCGCTGTATTGTGCTGTTAAACATTGTAAATGCTATATCTACCGTTGTAGGCCACAGTGGCGCATTCTACACCGTTTGTTCGCCTTGTTAGCATCCTAAGCGCCATGTTAGCATCCTAAACAGTATGAAACAGAGTAATTAACTGAAAAATGTTGCTTTAATTACTGTATCTACCACTCTAAAGCTAACATTTTCTTTTCAAATGTAAACAACACCTTCTCCCGTATGTATTGCCCTGTCTTTAGAAAACAAGGGAAACAGTGTCTTGTATCTCTCCTCATAGACCACAGAGCAGTCAGAACCAGAGAAGCGAGCCGTCAGGTTTGGGTCATTAACTGAGAAAGGTCGGGTAGGTTCACCCCACACTTGTTCTTTTAATGATCATTCTCCTCTTCATCAGTATTACCCTTTACTCCAATGTTCGTCTTCTCTATTAATTCATCACAAAGCTTAATTTCCTTTTGCTTGGTAAGCATGTGCTCACTCTTTTCCTTACCTCCAGGAGTGCTAAATCAATGTATTTTTGTAGTTGTCTCAGTTTCATGCAAGCTCATGGATCATACTCATCAATTTTACCAGAGGCAATTGTGTCAGATTTGTTTAGACCGTCCTTACTGAAAACACATTTGCAATTATCATCAATTCAACCGTGCTAGAAAACAGTTGATCCTTTGTTTAAACTACTTTTATTTTTAGTTAAGTGGAACGCAGACAACATAGTCAATTATCAACTCTATCATTTAAAAGTGGGTCAATGTGATTACTGGTAGACAGCCATGCTCACACTCGGGGGGGGGGGGGGGTTGGCATCTCAAGAGGCAGATCAGTGCTGTAATCTTGTGATGGGTGGGTTAAATTTCATATATTCAACAAGAGAAGGGGTCGCTCCATCTTCATGCGACAGTGGTGCTACATCCATGTCCATGCGCTGCCATCCAGCAGTGACCTTCTCACCAGTGAAAAAGTAAATATTTCAGTGCTAAATATACCCCGTCACACAGTAGCTCTGGCATGTCTGCCAAACATGCTGTGGCCAACACATCGTCATATCAGTGCTCATTCGTGGAACAGTTTACATGAGGGTAACTTAATGCCAGATGCCCATGAGCACAGTTTTTTATCTCATGTTCCTCATGCCCCGGTTAATCATTCATACCCATGAGCCAAATACAGGCAGGTTGTTGCCTATACTATACTAAAGATCGTTGAACACTGACTAATGGGAGCAAACATTAATCATTTCGGTCTGCAGAAGTGGGAGTGTTACACTACATCACAATATAATAATTAGCATATGAATATAATCAGCATATGAAAGTAAACTACAGATTTCCCAACTCCCTCTTGCAAAAATAGGGATAGAATACAGAACTTAACAAACGTTTGTGCCTCAAACTGTGCTTTTACCTTCTCTGGTAATACAATTAATTCTAATGGCACTCTTTGGTGGATCACCTCTGGCTCTCACCTCAAATCCCTGTGGTGTGTTGTGCTCATTAATTTCATTCCTTTCAGCGCTTTTTAATTTTTCCCCTGACTTACTTTTTAGAGCTTCATTTACTTGCTTGCTTACCATTGAGTGCATGCAGTTTCTTTTTAGACCCTGTTCCTGTGTGTCTCCCTCCCTCTCTGTCTACAGTTTATCTCATTCTTTCAGCAGAACCCTTTATTAGCCAACTGCCCACAGGAAAGGGAAGCACAGATCATCAATCAGCAAAGGCACAAAGGAGGGGTTGTGTGTGTGTTTTAATGGGTGTGTAATAGAAAGGACTTTTGGCCAGATGTCTTATTGTGTGTCCCATGCCTTTGGTGCAGGCCGCGTGGAAAAATGCAATCGAGAAAGCTCGGGCCATGCCAGATCCATGGGAAGAGTTCCACTTGGAGGACGTGCAGACAGAGCCCTGTATCCGATACAGGTCTGTGTCTGTGTCTCACCATAACAACCCCCCCCCCCCCCCCCACCCACCCAGTCCCAGTTAACCCCCTCTCCTAGTTAACCTTCTTAACCTTCTCTTTTTATCAGCTCTCCCACTGGCTACTCCTGGGCTGTTTGGCTAGGTTTACCCCTTTAACTTCAACTGTGAATCTTTCTGCCTCCCTTTGGTATTACATAATGTGGAGGTGCAGGACTATCATAGGGTTCTCTCAGCCTTAAACGGGGTCTAATTTTAAAATGGCTCGTAACTTCACTCCCCCCGCATTCCTCTGACCATGAGCCCATGGCAGTGTGTGATGGCGCTTAATGTGCTCTATGTGGAATGATCCTCATGGAACAGAGCGTCCCTGACAGACCACGTGGCAGAGCGCTGCGCCCGCCCAGAGTGTAAATATTGGACTTTTAGGGAATAGCAGCGGCCTGTTGTTAAACATCCTACACGTCAAGGGGGGACGGGAGATGCAGCAATGTGAATGGTGACTTGGCTGGAGAAAGTAGATAGTAGAAAGTGTCACTTCTCTCTCTAATTCTGCTGTGGTGCTGTGGTTGTGTGGTATACTTTTCTTTTACTTCATGATTGCTTTAATGATCATGTGTGAATGAACACCTGACTCCTGACAGGGTGTGTTTATGGTTTTATAATACAGTGTTGTTATATCAGTCGTGTTAAATGCCATGTGCCATGTTTGTTTTTACTTTCCAGATACAATGCAGTTACTGCAGAATGGGCACAGGACCCGGTATTCATCAAGATGTCGGCTCAGGTGATTTTCAAAATTGTTCTCACACACACTGTCCATGTCCATAAGCAAATTCGGGCATACCTGACTTATCATTGAGCTGGGAACTTAAGTGGTGTCTGGTTGGTAAAGTTGTGTTTTGTTTTGTTGGTACAGCCCTTCGGTCGAGGAGCCATGAGGGAGTGCTACAGAACGTAAGTAACGTGGGCGTACGTGCAGCGAGGAACTTATGTGGACTTGTACGGACCTGTATTGACATTTTTCACATGCCTCCACAGTCAAAACAGCTCTCTCTCTCTCTCTCTCTCTGGGTCTCATGGCTGGTGTCCAAGCTATGGGCTCTAAGAATAGGATGTATACTTCTAAGACTTTTCTATGCCCTTTTAGCTAGCCATCGTGAGACAGATATGGAGTATTTTTTCCATGGTTTATTGAAGCAAAAGCAATACGCACCAGTCAAATCCCTATTCTCGTCTGAAAACAAACACATCTTCCTAAATATTTCTTTAAATGAAAATTGTTTTCACTACCAAACCCTCTAGAAGATGTTTATTTTTGTCCAGCAATAGCATTTGAAAAATAAAAGTGAAATAAAAAGTGATAATAAAAGTATCGAACAATACTTATCAAGTCTCTTGTCAAGCTTTTCTCCAGTTTAACCCACAGGGTGCAAATCAGCATATTCCTGAATACACTATGGTTTTTGTCTTGTTTATGGCAGGAAGAAACTCTCAAACTTCTCTCACAGTAGCAACTGGAAGTCGGCCTCCAACTATGTGGCAAAGCGTTACATGGAGACAGTGGATCGCGATGTTTACTTTGAGGATGTGCGGCTTCAGATGGAGGCAAAGTTGTGGGGTGAGGAGTACAACCGTCACAGGCCGCCCAAACAGGTACCGCCACTCCACTGGACTGAAGAGTGCGTGTGCGCGCGCATGTTGCAAGTGTCTAGCAGAGATGCCAACTAGTTTACGGAACTAGTCTTTTTTTTTTAAAGAAGCATGACTTGTGATTCCATTACATTATCAGCAAATGGTATCTGTAGTGTCATACTTCTTCGTAGAAGAAGACTTCTTCGGTAGAATTTCCTGTCATGTTTTTGTAGCCAATGCACACCATCCAAAAAAGATAGATCTCTGTCTGAGCCTACATGTTTGTATTGCCCTTAGGTGGATATCATGCAGATGTGTGTCGTTGAGTTGACACAGCGACCAGGCAAACCACTCTTCCATCTGGAACACTACATAGAGGGCAAGTACATCAAGTACAACTCCAACTCAGGCTTCGTGCGAGACGAGAACATTCGCCTGACTCCACAGGTTTGGTCTTCCACTGGCACTTGGTAACCCACATACTGTACACACCACCACCAGATTCACCATATGTAGAAACATCTTCTCATTTTCTCATGAAACCTTTTAATTGAGAAAAAATAGGAAATTCTTAAAATTCTTACAGTAGGTGCAATTAAAATTATAAGGTCAGTTTTAAGGTCATTTCTTGCTGTGACTGGTGAACTGAAGTTCTTAAAATGCTAAAAGTTTTCAAGAATGTAATTTATTCTTGATTTATATTTATTAATTTGAATGAAATAAAAGTCTAGAAAAGTCTCCACATATGCATATTAAATCTTCATGAAATAAAGAAAGAAGCAAGCACTACTTAAGATATTTTTCTTCGAAAGTTTAGTGAATCTGGGCATGGCACTCTAGACAGAGAACATTTGCTTTCTCTCCTGACTTTTTTTTTTACTCTTGTTTCCTCTTTGGGGTTTCTGGTTCTTTTTTAAGGCATTCAGCCACTTCACCTTTGAGCGCTCCGGTCACCAGCTGATTGTGGTGGACATCCAAGGAGTGGGTGATCTCTACACAGACCCCCAGATTCACACGTCACTAGGCACTGACTTTGGGGACGGGAATTTGGGTAATAAGCAACATCCTTTTCCTTTTCCTTTTTTAATTCAGAAATGACTAGTCATGAATAATAGTACATTATTTGTTGCTAAATATTGTGTGTGACTGGCTGTGGGTGTGTTTGCTTGCATGTATTCTAGGTGTCCGTGGTATGGCCTTATTCTTCCACTCTCACTTGTGCAATTCCATCTGCAAAAGCATGAACCTTTCACCTTTTGACCTGGCCCCAGCAGAGAAGAGCCAGCTGGACTGCACCAACAGACTGCTGGTGAGAGCCTAATCATATGGGCTTAGGCAACAGGCAGTCAATGAAAGCACACTAATGTATATAACAGATTTGACTGAGGAGCAAAAGAACATACATGTACACATCTGTCTCTATTGATATAAAGCGAGTGCGCTTTTCAGCTAGCATAAATACTCCTGTAGCCAAGGCAGTGATTTATGGCGAAGTGTTCTATTTGGCAGTAGTATACTCCATGTCATCTGCAGTATAACTCATAATGGAAATCCTGTGGTAATAAATGTGCCCCCCCCCCTTCCCCGATAATCCCTTACCCCTCCACACACACACACACACACACACACACACTTACATGAGCAGCAGTCGGCAAAGACTGTTCTTCGAGGCTGTGAGGAGATTTGTGGCTCCCCCCGTGTCAGGACCAGTTCCATAAATCGGGCGCCCCCCCTGGTCTCACGCCTCTCTGAAACCTCTTCAGCAGATGACAACATGAGCGATTCAGACTCTGTGCCCTGCTCCCCTTTTGGGATGGGCTCCATCGACACCAGGTCGCCACTGGGTAAGAGTGACAATCATTATCCTTACATTCCTCACTGCCATCATCTGGTGAATGATTTTAAAGGGGCACCTCCTAATCACATTCCCTTAGTACATTAATCTTCAAAACAACATGCATGTATACTTTGTAAATCTTCCGCCCTAGCAAAAGAGATATTGAGCCCCTAACCCTCAAAAACTTCATACCAACTAAGTCTATGAGAATGCTAAAAATACATTGCATGATTGAATGCCTGAGTATGTCTATACTATATCTAAAGTGTATAAAGGTTACTAAAATATAGGGTGATGCTATTGTTGACATTGAAAATATCTTATTTCCCCACTCAAGGCTGGTCAATTTCACACGAGTCCAATGAATCTGAGCATAAAGTAAGCAACACTGACATGTAACAAAATTTCAATGTTGTGTTAATGTTGCCATTAAACACCAGTCTACAGTACTGTGCTTTTACAATATTTACATAGGACTCGGAAAATGGAGGAGACAGCGGTTACCCCAGTGAGAAACGGAGCGAGGGTGACCCAGCGGACCATGGTGAACGGGTAGATACAAACATGCTGTTTCCTGTTCAAAATTCCACAGAGCCCCTCTTTATGAGGCGTTTATGATCTCCAGTTTATCATCTCCCTTTATAATTAAGTCACATAATAAGGCCACAGAACTCCCAAAGATATCCCAGTTACATAAAGACGGATCATGAACATGAACCTTTCACTGTCCTGTTGGAGCAGGGCCAATTTTTGGACATATAAACCACGTACTGTATCACCTGTATCTCACCATATCCCATCAACATTCACCAGTCGTGCGCTCACCAGCGCTGTATGTGTGTTTAACGCTGGCATTAATATACATCACCATGTAGGTTCGCCCGAACTACTTCAGGCATTACTCTGAGTCGGATAAGGACAGTGTTCGTCGGGTAAATACCTCTTAGCCCTGAATCCTCATTACTCACCCATCAGTAACCCAGTTATGCAGTTGTCCCTTTCATCCTACATGACACCCTTCCCTACATCCTGGACTTGGTGTTGTACTACATTCCTCTAATTTGATTGGGTCGTTGGATTTCAAGCCTGTGGTTCTGCCTTTCCCTTTCTCTGTCACTCTCTCTCTCTCAATCTCTAATCTACCCTGTAACTCTTTTTACTGATCATCCTCATCATCCCATTCCCTTTCTTTGACCAGAAAATGGTGTTTAATGCCAGCAAGCTCTCCCAAGTTGCAGACAGTCCCCAGATTCAATCGGTGATTAAAGATGGCCTGTTTATTTTCAGACCTTCTTTGCATTAGTGTTTGTGACTCTTATATGCCACCTATGCCTGAATTTGGACCTATCTGGATCCTGCTATGTTTTTGAAGCACTTTTAAGGCCTAGAATTTACACAGAATTTAATATTTTTGTTATGGTATTTTACAGTGTTTTTGCATTTTTTTACAAGGCCTCAAAAGGATGAGCATGTAGTTAATTTGTTTTTGATAAACACAGATTTTTTTTTTCCAGTTGAGATTAAATGTTTTGAGTATTTTGGTTTACTAGTGACTGTTCTTGTACAAATAGGGCACTATGTTTGCCTTGCAGCATGGAGTGGCTTGCTTGTTCACCTATCCACTAAACTTCTCCCATGCCCTCAACCTGCCTGTTCAAATTACATCATGCCTGTCCTCTTTGCATGCATGCAAATACAGTATTATATTAGCCTAATGATTGAATGAACACTATACACAACTCTGCCAATAAACAGATTTCTGCTGATTGAGCTGCATGTGTAGAAATATTGTTTTCAAAACATGAAAACAACATATGGGCTGTGTTTTCCTGTGTTCCCGTTTTGCAGTTTACAGCGGCATTGAACGAGTTTGAAAGATCAGCAAATTAAAGGTTACAATTAGCCAGGCAAATCTATAATACCTCTGCACAATATTGCACACTACGTCAGGAACTTTCCAAACACTTTGGATTCTCCAACTAGATTTTTTAACAACCTATCTGCAAACAGAAATTGATGACCGAATAAGCAGGTTCAAAGTGCCCACCAAGTGGCAAGTAAATATACCTATTGACAGTATCCAGACTTCAGACTCTTTTCTTGCCATAAAGTTAAAGTAAAGTAAAGTAAACGATTAAATGCTTTTTTAAGTTGGCTCCAAAGTATTTAGGAAACTCAGAGTGACACAGCCCTGTTCTGTTCAATCCTCCTGTTAAGTTGGTTTATATGCCGTCCACAGCTCACCGAAGAAAAGTGGTCTTTCTACCACACATCTCGGTCACACATCCACAGACCCTCCTGTGTTGCTGTGGAGATGGAGAGACTCAATGCTCTTGTGCTAGAGAGGAAGATAGGCAAATCCATATTGGGGAAGGTAATGCCTTTACAGAATGTACTACATGCAGAGTATAAATACCCATTTGCTATTCATCAACATGCTGAATATGAAGCTAGTTAATTACAAGGAAGGATTCAAGGATGTCACATACTTTTTAAAAAATAAAGGTTTAAAAAGTTAGTGAAATTTTGGAGATTATGGTAATTAGTTTGCGTCATGCTGTATGAAATTAAAAAACTCATTGTTCTTCAGTTATTAAACAGAACTAGCATTTCCTGGTAGCATTTTATGGTTCTGGTAATGTTCTGAAAAGGTTATCCATTAGGTAGGAGAATGTTACATAATTTTAGTTATGGTTCTTGGAAGGGTGCTTTGGTTCTTTCCAAGGTTTATAGGAAAATGTTATTAAAACAGCCATAGGCCTATGGGTCAGTGTTATTTTCTTTTGTAATGTTGTGTTAGCTGGATTGGATCTTGTCTCGTCTTGTTTACTTCCAATTCCACCTGGAAATAGGTCCATCTTGCAATGGTGCGGTACCATGAAGCGGGTCGTTTTGTTGAGAAGGACCAGCCATGGGACCAGGTTGCTGCTGTCTATCACCTGGAGCGGGCAGCCATGTGTGGGGAGCTGGAAGCCATTGTGGCCTTGGGCCAGTGCTACCTCCAGCTGCCTCACCACATCCTCCCAGAGTTTGAACTGGAGGCAAGCAATCACTTCTCTCTGCTCAAAGGCCATTGACACCACTGCTTGTTGTTCTCTGTCATTGAGGTTATATTTAAAGTTATAGACGATTTATCAGTAATTTAATGTTTACTTATCTACTTAATCTAATCAGTGATCGTGGCATCACTGCCAGTCAACTGCCAGTGCCAACAGCTGTCAATCAACATTTATTGAATTTTTAATTAGATTTAAGTGTATTGGATTTGTTTGTTTGTTTTACCGTTTCTGCTATTTAAAGCCACGTGTCTTGTCTGTGGTGCATGTGTTCTTGTGTTCACAGGATGATGAAGAAAACAGGAAGAAGGGATTTGACTACCTCCTGCAGGCGGCTGATGCTGGTGACCGACCCAGTATGATTTTAGTTGCCAGGGCTTTTGACAATGGACTGAACTTACCATCTGACAGGTACGGTGCATTAAAGTTATTTGTGATCATTATGATCTTATGGGGGATCTTGATGGATAAAGATGTATCCTCAAGCAATGGGTGTGATGTTTCAACTTCAATTTTTATAAATAAATATTAACCATAACAAACACACAGTATTGTTCAAGGGGATATCACAAGCATGTGGTTAAGTGACACACCTAGGTGAGGTAGCTGGAGATGTCGAAAACCTTTCACAAGAACCTAGGTTTTTCCTTCTCTTAACTAATGAAAGGAAGCAAGCTACTAATTTAGAAGGCTTACCACTTCCTCTACCTTAACTTCCCTGGTTTTATCATGGAACCACCTACTTGAAATACCTCCGTGCTATAAAGGTGTCTGTGTTTGTCAAACACATTGTGACTGATGTGGCTTGCTGTTTGTGCCTCTACAGGACACAGGACTGGCAGGAGGCAATTCACTGGTATGATTGCGTCCTCAACATGACTGACTTTGATGAGGGTGGTGAGTTTGACGGCATGCAGGACGAGCCGCGTTACCTCCTGCTGGCCAGAGAGGCAACAATGTACCAGGAAGGGGGCTTCAGCTTAGATGCAGATCCACAGAGAGCAGGCAAGAAATGGACATGTTAGTCTAGTACCATTGGGATATTGTTTGGGAAAAATAAAACAAATAGACTTTACTTTGCCACCTTGTAATTTGGCATGTTGATGCTTTGATGAAAGGTGTTTTGAAATGCTCCTGCGTTGTTTTTCTAGGTGACCTCTTTACTGAGGCAGCAGATGCAGCCATGGAGGCAATGAAGGGACGTCTGGCCAATCAGTACTACATGAAGGCGGAGGAAGCGTGGGCATTGATGGAGGAATAAGAAAACCACTTCTTCACTCTATTGGTCAGGGTGCTCCCATAATGGGGCTCCAAAAAAGAATTGTTTACAAGCAGTTTATTGATTGTGTTACAGTGCTTTCCTGTAATGACAGTTTTTAGATGCTTCAAAGAAAATAATGTCTGGATAGTACCCCCCCCCCCCCCCCCCCCCCACCTTCCCCAATCTCCAGGTGCCTGTATTCCTAAAACATGTTTAGTGTTGTTAGGAATAGTTGGTTTATCTGAAGTTTTTTTCATGGAACAAATGTTTACTTTTTCCTAATTTTGTATTGTATGTATAGAATGTGTCATGCATTTAAGATTTTTTGAAGATGCCATGGCTGTCTCTGATGTCTCTGATTGTCCCTATGAATACTTAGTATTCATTGCCTCAACCAATGTGAAAATAAATATTTTTAAAGATTTGTTTAACTCTATTATTCTGTAGATTTGAAAGTTAATACATTATACAAAAATTAGAAGGAAAAGTCATTTTCCAGTGGTTTTTGGAAGCTGGTTGTATGGCTGAGCAGTGGACAAGTGACCTGAGGCACTGGATTATTAGGTCAATTTCTGTGTTGCCGGTGAGACTTAAGTTTTATTACGGGGGCAAATAGGCGCTGGGTTAAGGCTCCAGTCTCTTCGGGGGCGTGGTTCGAATCCCACTGATGCCAGAGTTTTAACACTAGTTCCCTCCCTAAGTGTGAAGATTCTCATGACCGAAGTGATTGAGATTTAAAGTGCCTGTATAGTATGCATTTTCAAGTATCAGTAGTTGAGTAGACTATTTATAATTTTGACTTTCAAACCACTAAACTTTGGTCAAAATATCTTTATAGGCGCTCTAAGCAATGCTGTTTCACGTCACTTCTTGTTGACGTTCGAAGTCCCCCTCCCTCCCTCCCTCCCATGCTTCCTGAAAGACTCATGAACGTGCATTTCCTTCTTGTCGTTTATTGGCTGGAACACTGTTATGTTTCGTTTTCGTTTGTTATGCTAGGTTTGGCCACTGTGTTTTTGATGCTGTTTGTGGAGCCTGGGCTGTCTACAGAGACCGGGTTTTTTACAGTGTGTTCAGGGGCCTGTACTACGAAGGGAGTTTAACCAACCCAGAAGTAACCCAGGGTTACCTTGTTAAACCGGGGTTGACAAACTCTGGTTATCCTGATTGGTGTTAATCGGTACTACGACACTGGTTATGAGGTTGATTTGTTGAACCGGCGTTGACCTAACTGGAGTTTGTGCGCGTTCACATTAAAGGGGCGGATTTCAGCGCAAGTAAACCTTTTCAACAATGGCGCTATCACCTTATTTCACTGATGGGAAATGCACAATAATCAAGACAAGCTACAAAGAGTTCAAATGTACTCTTCAGGGGAAATTAAAGCCGCGAACAAAGAAAGACAAGCATGTTGGCCACGCATTGCCGATCGGGTAAATGTGTAGCAAGTAGGGCTGTGCAATTTTGCCAAAAATCAAAATTGCGATTTTTTTCAACCGATATTGCGAATTTTTCACAATAAAAGCCACAACCACCAAATATGTCCTATTAATATGCATATTTGCACACAATGTCTAATATAAAATAGAAAATGAACTACTCATAAATCAGCATATTTTTATTCAAGAGAATATCTTGTTGCGTTGAACCCCAATCCTTGTTTAACATAGTGCAGAGTGTAGCTAACAAACAAGTCAATGCATTAAGTCTATGATGTTGCAAAACACAAAAAATTGCATGCCTCTGCGATTTCGAAATTGCGAATGCGATTAATTGTCCAGCCCTAGTAGCAAGTGAAACATTATTGCCACATGTTTCTTAGGCTACGGGGTATTATTAGTTTGCAGAATGCTTGAAATATTTTTTGCAGAATGCTTGCAAATAATTCTTAAAATTGCCTAAAATGTAACACAATTCAGAAGTGCCATATCAATCGATATTAAAACGCCCTGTGATGAAATGAAGAAATGTCACATGTCGGTTGTCCCCCAAAAAATCCAAGACGCTGTAGGCCTAATTGCCTACCTTCTTCAAATCTTGAGGATAGGATAAAGATGCGAGAGTCTTGGACTGAGCCTGGTCAGCTTGCATCCAGACTTGCCTGATCACATGTCATCTAAGAATTTAAGGCTATTTGGGCATTATAACTTCTAAACTTTTGCATTAAGGTTGAGGCAAAATATTTCACCTATAAATTAACAGGACCCCATGTGGTTGGACAGAAAGACGTTTAAAACATGTTAAAGGATTAGAGAAAAAATGTGAAATTAATATTTTCAGAATAATTTCCCAAACAAAATGCAAATTAATTCTTTATGTGGGTTGTGGGCTAGTACATAATATGTCAAAATACACCTAATACCCAACACCTGCACACTGATGCTGTGAAAAAGATTCGCGATTGACATAATCGCCTTCATGCTCCTGCGAAGAGAGCACCTCACAATGCGAGCGCCAATGTCAAACGGATCATCCTACTGTTGGGCGAAAATGTTGGCGGAGGGGCGGTGTGGTTAGCGCAAACCTCGGGTAAACCAAGAACTAAAACTGCACGGACCAGTTTTGGCGTGTGGCGTATTGCCATGGCAGCATACCTAGGTTTAAACCTACCGGTATCCACCTTTCGTAGTATGGGGAAGTAGCCTACGGGAAGTTATGCTACACCAAGTTACACTCAAACTTACCCGGATAACCCCGCTTCGCAGGCCCCAGGGGACAGGCAGCTAGCAGATTGTGAGGAGATGTTGGCTGTATGTAACAACATGTTTTAGTCCTAAAAACGCGTCACATCGCTTAGAGCACCTTTAATACAAGTCAGTATTTAGCTTCTTCTTAAATTGTATTTGCATTATGCAAATATTTTAATGTTCCAAGTGCCAATGTATGGGGAATCGTTTGTAAATTGACATAGGGGTTGCATATTCCTAGTTATTATGAATAAAGTGTATTTTCTGAGTGTGTTTTTTCAACAGAAATATGTCCTATTGTAATATGGCATGTGGTAGCGTGGCCGAGCGGTCCAAGGCGCTGGATTAAGGCTCCAGTCTCTTCGGGGGCGTGGGTTCGAATCCCACCGCTGCCAGAAAGGTTTTATGAGCAAAATTTCGCTCGAGTCTAGCACTTGACCCTGCTAAATTCATACCAACAACATTGAATTGCTGTCCTATCCGGATTCTGTATATTGTAGTATCTTGAAGAAACCTATTTCCTGTGCTGTCTTATGGCAAGCCGTTTGAGCATTTATTAGATATCTTTAATATCCAACTTAAGGTTGATGTACTAGTAGACACTTTGTCCTCACTAGTAAAACTATTTGGCACACTAGTAAAGAAGAATCATACTCTTTTTGATCCCGTGTAGGAATAGTATACAACTAGGGTGCACTAGTATAACAACTGTGTCTTACTAGTAAGGCTTTTTCCACTACTAGTCCTACTAGTACACTATCAAATCTTACTAAACTGCTGTGCTTCACTAGTGACACCACTTGACCCAACTAGTAGACATGTTTCACGCACTAGTAGCCTCCAGGACCCTACTAGTAGTGGCAAAATGCCCATTAGCAGCCAGCCCATTAGTGGCACTATAAGTCAAGTCAAGTCAAGCCAGTTTTATTTGTCAATTTCTTCACATGTACTTGACATACAAAGGAATCGAAATTGCGTTTCACACTTGTCCCATGCGTAGATGTTGACGACAATAAAGTGCAGATGCACAACAAAAAAACAATTCTAAACAATAAGGTAATGTTAAGTAAAAAAAAAAGTGCAAGTAGGCTTAAGGCATTATACTTAGGTAAACATACAGTATATATAAGACAAGACATAACATACATACAGTATATATAAGACAAGACATAACATAAAGTAAGTGTTCCTACAGCGTTGGTATGTTGTCTTAGTGCAACACAAGATTGTAGCAGCAGTAGTAGTATATAAATAGTAGCAAAGAGAATACTTCAATATATAGCAGCAGCTGTGTGCAATTGCAATGCAGAGGTAGTTATTTTTCAGTTCAGAGTGTTGTTTTGGTTCTTGGTTCAAAGTGTTTGTTCCCTTGTTGGGGAGTGTGTGTGGTGAGGGGGGGGAGGGGGTTCCAGAGTGTTTGTTCCTTGCTGGGGAGTGTATGTGGGTTGGAGGTGGGGGGGGGTTAGAGTTCAATCTGTCTTCCTATACTCCTGCCAGTCTGGTGGTTCGGGAGCGGAGACTTCTGTATCTCTTACCAGAGGGCAGTAGGCTGAACAGACAGTGTGCGGGGTGGGTTGCATCGCTGACGATTGTGTTGGCTTTGCAGGTGAGGCGGGTGGTGTAGATGTCTTGCAGGGAGGGGAGTGGTCCGCCAACTATCCTCTCAGCTGTTCTCACGATGCGTTGTAGAGCTTTTCTGTTGTAGTCAGTGCAGCTACCGCCCCACACAGTGATGCACCTGGAGAGGATGCTTTCAATGGTTCCTCTGTAGAATGTGGTCAGGATGTGTGGTGGGGCGCTTGCCCGCTTGAGTTTGCGCAGGAAGTAGAGGCGCTGTTGTGCTTTCTTGGTCAGTGATGTGGTGTTGGTAGTCCAGGAGAGGTCCTCACTGATGTGCACCCCCAGGAACTTGGTGCTGCTCACCCTCTCTACCGCAGCACCGTCGATGGTCAGCGGGTGGTGACCGGTGTGACCTCTCTGGAAGTTGACAATAACCTCCTTGGTCTTGCTAACATTTAGCAGGAGGTTGTTGTCTCAGCACCACGTGGTCAGGAGCTCAACCTCTTTCCTGTAGTGGGTCTCATCGCCCTTGGTGATGAGCCCCACCAGCGTTGTGTCATCTGCAAACTTCACAAGGTGGTTGGAGCTGTAGGTTGGTGTGCAGTCATGTGTCAGCAGGGTGAAGAGCAGCGGACTGAGCACACAGCCTTGTGGAGCCCCTGTGCTCAGGGTGATGCTGTTAGAGATATTGTTGCCCACACGCACTGCTTGAGGCCTCTGGCTGAGGAAATCCAGTAGCCAGTTGCAGATGGAGGTGCTGAGGCCCAGTTTGTCCAGTTTGCAGATGAGTTGTTGTGGTATTATGGTGTTGAATGCTGAACTGAAGTCTATGAACAGCATTCTCACATATGAGTCTTTCTTGTCCAGGTGAGTTAGGGCTGGGTGGAGGGCAGAGCAGATTGCATCCTCTGTAGAACGTTTCGCTCTGTATGCAAACTGGTATGGGTCCAGGGTGGTAGGCAGGGTGGATTTGATGTGCGACATGACTAGTCGTTCAAAGCACTTCATGATGATGGGTGTCAGTGCCACAGAGCGGTAGTCATTGAAGCAGGCTGGGGATGATTTCTTTGGCACAGATATGATGTTGGCAGTCTTGAAGCATGATGGGACAATGGCTTGCCTCAGAGAGGTGTTAAAGATGTCTGTGAAGACATCCTTCAGCTCCTCTGCGCAGTCTTTCAGCACACTACCAGGGATGTTGTCTGGACCCGCTGCTTTCCGGGCGTTGATGGCGGAGAGTGTCCTCTTCACGCTGGCAGCAGACAGGCACAGAGGCTGGTCGTGTGGAGGTGGTGGTGTTTTTTGTGGGCTTGTGTTGTTCTGTGCTTCAAATCGTGCAAAGAAGCTGTTCAGGTTGTTGAGCAGAGTGGTGTCGCTCTCACAGCTGCGTGCTGCAGGCTTGTAGTCTGTGATAGCCTGGATGCCTTGCCATAGGCTCATAAGGCATTTGACCTCACTAGTGCAACTAGTAAGAAACAAAATGTCCACTAGTATACTAGTGTGCTGTGTTCTTCCTTACTAATATTACTAGTAACAGCGAAGATGGCCACTAGTAGTACTAGTGACAGCCAAAATGTTCACTAGTAGTACCAGTGGATATTTTGGGCCTTACTAGTAGTACTAGTAAACAAAAACACACCCCATACTGTATGTACTTGTTGACTTTTGTGATCCCACTAGTACTACTTGTTAGAGCTGGATCGACCACTAGTAGCACTAGTTGGGGTATTCAGGATCTCACTTGTGCTACTAGTGATGGTAAAAGTGTCCACTAGTAGTACAAGTAGCGACCAGTGGTCCACTAGTAGCACTAGGCCGCTAAATGCCTACTTGTGTTACTAGTGCTACTAGTGGCCGCTAAATGCCCACTCTTACTAGTGCTACTAGGTAGTGTGCACTAGTAGACATCTGTATGCCACTAGAACTAGTAGAAATGTATGATGTCACTAGTAGTACTAGTGGCGCACAGATGTCAAATGGTGCACAGTTTTCATTTCATTTTTCAGAGTACATGTGTTCAACTTTTCTAAAGTTGTCAATTTGGGGCAACTCACTAGTAAGAAGTAGCTGGCTTACTAGTATGCCAAAAGTGTCTTACTAGTGTGCAGGAATGTCTTACATGTTACAGAAATGCTGCACTAGTTGTGTGTGGTCACGCACTAGAGGTGTAGTTGCATAGTGTGCTGGTTGATGCGCAGATACAGTATGCACTAGTACAGCCAAAGCCTTTACATGTGCAGTTCAGAAGCTCACTAGTAAGACAAACCTTATTCTACTAGTCATACAAGTAAAAAACAAAACTGTGACAGTAACACTACTAAGCATTTTTGTCAGTAGCACTAGTCAGTGTAAAAGTATGCCACCAGTGCTACTAGTGGATATTTTGCCACTTAATAATGCTACAAGCGCACGGTTTGGCTTATAGTCATACTAGTAAAGGAAAACATGCCTCACTAGGAGCACTAGTAGACATGCTGGACTTTAATTGCATTACTATTAATATGATAAAAGTCTCACTAGTGTGACTTGTAGACCTTTTGATTACAACTTGTACAAAATGTCCACTGGCACTAGTGAACATTTTGGCTGTAACTAGTAGCCTACTACTAGTGGGCATCCTCGCTGTTACTAGTAGTAGAACACAGCACACTACTACAACTAGTAGACATTTTGTTTCTTACTAGTGAGGTCAAATGCCTTAGTACTGCCCCTAGTTGGCATTTTGACGCTACTAGGGTCCAGGAGGCTACCAGTGCGTGACACATACATAGTTGGGTCGTGTCACAAGTGAAGCACTTTACTAGTAAGATTTGCTAGTGTAGGCCTACTAGTAGTTGAAAAAAAATACTAGTAAGACACAGTCGTTGTACTTGTGCAACCTAGTTGTATGTACTTGATTCTCTACTTAGTTACTACTTATCTACTATGACCCGAGGTAGCGTGGCCGAGCGGTCTAAGGCGCTGGATTAAGGCTCCAGTCTCTTCGGGGGCGTGGGTTCGAATCCCACCGCTGCCAGAGTTTTGACAGTGGTTCTTTCCCTGGTGACCTTGGAAGTGTCTGTCAAGATTCTCATGAATGAAGTGGTTTAGATTCTAGAACGAAGCAACACACGTTGTCTGTACTAAATAGCTTATTTAATAGCGTCTTCGGTGGTTTAGCACCGGTGTATACAAACTTGGTCTCCAGTAGAATGTAGATAAACAGCGGAGAAAATACTAGCTCTATCGTAACTCTTTTGCGCCTCCCTGAGTCTAAAATCGTCTACCATAGGATTGTGGGAAAGGAAGGCAGCAGCTCCTCCCCACGTGTCTGTGCAGTATTGGAATCAGCAACATGGCAGCACTAGACCCAGATTTCTTACATTGACATATTCATCATAGATAGGTTTGTACTCTACCAAAGTCATCAAACCACCAAAGTAGAAGACGTACAAGAAAGGCCAATCTCTGCGTTGCAGGTGAGACACAAGTTTAATTATAATTACGGGGTAAACAGGCATCGGAAAGACTTATTTGGCAGCTAGCAAGCTAACAAGACCATTTAACTTAACTTAGCATTTGAAAAGTTACCTAGTGTTGGGCCATCTTTCTGGATAAGTTACCGTGACCATCGATTTTGGCGGATGGCTATATTTGTTGGATCATTGAGGACATTAAAGCTGAACTGTGTTCACGTCCAACACGAATACACAGGTACCGTAAACGTTACCTAACGTTAGGTATATCCATGACATTTTCAGCCACCTCTGACAAGCTTGTTTATAATTACTGCATTGGCTGCTGAATGAACTATTTTTACACCAAACACTTCACGACGTTAACAAACCAAAAAAATATGCTTTAATTATTAGTCCGAAATTATTTGTTCTGAACCTGAGATCAATGCTAAGTCTGGTTAGCTTTTATATTTCTGGTTAGCCATAGCCAGCAGCAGGCTAGTTTATATGTCTGAAATAGTTAACGTTACATTTAACGCCAGCGTGTTGTCGTTTGATGTTGTTGATTTCAGTTGACTTTGTATAAATGTAAATACCATCAGCACTTTCACAGAAAAAAAGTGTCAATTTAGTCTGTCAGTTTAGCCTAACAGTAGCAGGCAGCTTTTTCCTGGATTTGCAACGATTATCGTCATCTCTTGTTGAACTTAAGCGACTGAAGGAATAAATGTCAAGGTATCCTCTGTTTTTAAGGTAATCGATTAAATTAATCATAAACAGAAGGTCTAACACTTGTTTTGATACAATACTGTAGGATGATGTAACCTAAGCATCCTAAACAGTAACGTTAAGCCACAATGTACGTTATTCATGAGTTTCAAGCTAACCGATTCGGAAAGTAATAAGCAAGATAATACAATGTACGCATGAGTTTCTGGTTGAATCTTGAATGCAGTGGTAACGTGCGGTAAAGTGTCCGTGACAAAGTGAGTGCCTCAGCGTTTCGCTAATCCTAGGTTTGGCCTTTAGAGGTGTGTTGCAGAGGTTCCTCTCTGTCCCCGCATCATGGCCAGCGGAGATGATGATGACCCCATCATACAAGAGGTAAGCTATAACACCAGGCAGATGTCTCAGTTTACAATTAAGAAAAACACATGCTTATCAGCACTGAAGTCTTTAACTTTGCGCTACTGAAAAGCTGTCAACAGAATAGCACTGGTGATGGATGTTTCAGAGGAAAGGTCAAATAATAACACTTTTGTTACACTTTTTGCTCTAGTTTGATGTGTACTTGGCCAAAAGTCTTGCAGACAAACTCTACCTGTTTCAGGTAAACAATGGTTGTGGTGTAAGTGTTCAATTGATCTTTGTCATTTGTGCTTACTTAATGTTAAACATAGTCTTTCCCTCCTCCTTCAGTATCCTGTGCGACCTTCAATTATGACATATGATGATGCAACTCACTTATCTGCCAAAATTAAGCCTAAGCAACAGAAGGTGAGATTCTAATGATGAGATGCATGGTGTAATACAAATGTATCCAACTGCGAGAAATATAAATGCCTTACTGTGACTATTTCTGCCTTTTTTTATGTACAGGTGGAGCTTGAGGTGGCCATGGACACTATGAGCCCAAACTACTGCCGCAGTAAAGGGGAACAGATTGCTCTAAATGTAGATGGCACATCTTCTGAAGAGTCTAATTTGTATTCTGTGTAAGTGTTGAGTGGATAGATCAATATGTGCTTTACTGTGTTGCATTGCTTGTGTTATTGCTTGTGTTAACCTTGCAAAGTATGTGATGTGATTTGTTTTTGTTTGGACATCTGAAGTAAGATGTTGTTTTCTGTTTTTCCAATAGAAAAATGATGGACAAACAAACCTTAACATCTATCCAAGCAACCACTGACACATCTCGCTACGCAGCTGCCATTTTCCGCAAAGGTGTATTTATGTGTGCAAATCAAAAAGAGTTTTTATCAAACATCTTAAATTATTGCAGTGTGTTCCTGTTTTGTTTTCTCCCTTTTACTAGCTTATGTTTGGCTTCATTTTGATCACTGTAGCATCTGAATACGTGTACTATTTTCACAAAATTATGATGAAGTCGTATTTGTTAATCAAACACACATACAGTACGTAAGCGCTAAGGCAAACACGGCATGACTGTTTGTCTTTGTTGTGTGTTGCCAGGTGAGTTCCACCTCACGCCACTGCAAGGGATCCTCCAACTCAGGCCCAGTTTCTCGTACTTGGACAAAGCTGACACAAAACACCGCGAGAGGGAAGCGGCCAACGAAGGTAGGGCTGCCTGTAGTTATAGTGTGTAAGCTTCATACAATCCAATCAATTGGATTATGGGAGTTTTACAGCATCTTTATCAGAATGGATCAGTATAGCAAGTCATAGATGTAAACATCACTACATTCACAATGAGTCTCACATTAAATGCCCTGTCAGCAGAATATATATAGAATGACCATGAGCATGGATTGGTTGCATGTAATATTATGTTACTAAATTTTCTGTCAAAAGTTTGTTACAAAAACAATTCACTGGCTGTGATAGTCTTTAAGCAAGTGAATACAGATTTGGAGTTTTGCTTTTGTTACCTATTGAGCTTTTGTTTAGCGATTTGTAAATTGTGAAACATATATCTTAAGTTACGCAAGCGCATAAGATTCAGAGAAAGTGTGATGTGAGCTCTTTGTTTTTTTTTTTTTGTTTTGTTTTTTTGTAGCCGGTGGTGACTCCTCTCAGGATGAGGCCGAGGATGATGTCAAGCAAATCACTGTGAGTTTGTTTTCTTCTCTCTCCCTGTCATATCCATGGAGGTATAATAAAACCTGGAGAAAGTGACACAGCCAAAATTGAGCGGATTTTTCTTCATTTAAAATTGAGTTTTGTGGAGCTTATTTCCGGTACCATTTTGTGATACCTTACTGAATGACGTAATGTAGCGCAGTAGGCTATATGGATGACAGGAATTGGCAGTTTACACAGGAAAGTTTACACACTTTGCTAAGATACACCTCCTGCATTTGCATGGTCCAACGATAGATTGTTTGGAATCGTCTCTGGTCCAACCCCCTGTTGCTTCATGAATTTGCCAGGAGGGGCGGGAAGTACGATTTTTTTTTGTTCGAAGCCTTTTATATAAGCCTGTAAGTGATGCTCTAGCAGCGCTCCTGGGTCACTTTCAGACAAACAAATTTGCATACACTATTATTAAGCCTCAAAGAACAGTTTCTGATGGTCAAAAAATGTGTTCTATGATACCTTTAATGTAATTGGTTGACTGAGTGGACCTTTTCTGGTGTGGTGTGCAAAGTTTCTACATGAATATGCATGGTGAGAGCGCATCTTATGTGTGGTTGTTTTTAACATGCTGTTTGTCTTGGCCTTGTGGGTCTAAATCCTACCACGCATACATTATCGACATGCACACGCTATGGAGCTCGTGGTAAACATTAAACTCGTGCATGAGCCGAGAGTGGGGCACCCACAAATCAGCTTTCGGCAAATGGTACCAGATACAATGTAATTCATGAAACATGGCGATGAGGAAGTGCCATGCTAATTGGCTCAAGCTAACCAGCCAAATCCTGACCCCCTGGTCATACCCCACAGTGGTCATACAGAGATTAACCGAGGTCGGTCCTCAACAGGTGAGGTTTTCCCGGCCGGAGTCGGAGCAAGCTCGCCAACGCCGTGTTCAGTCCTATGAGTTCCTGCAGAAGAAGCAGGCAGAGGAGCCCTGGGTTAATTTACACTACCATGGCATAAAGGTAAAGCACGGTTTAGTTTCAGCAGCATCTTGCACATGAATTAAACATGAACTCTGGATATGGCCGTTTTGGTGTTCAACGCTTGGCTGACTTGCTGTAAAGATAACGGCATGTTTTCACATAACTGTCAGTAGCGGGTTTCAATTCTTTCAAAACTAATGTGCATATTCTGTGTACACATTTGGAACTATGGCTCAAGAAAATGTGTGTTCCAATCATCTGTGCTATTTGAAATAACAATAGACATTGTTTTCAAACTTGTATTGACGCACTCAAGATGTACATTTCAGGCGTGTGTAATATCTTATTTGAGTAGTTTAAATGTGCATCAACATATAGCATGCAGACCTGTTTAGTTACCTGATAATGTTCCTCTAGTAAAATCAATCTAATTTGTTTTTTTAATGATTCTGTGGACGTTTACCTTTTTAAAATTGGTCTTAAGTCATAGGTGTTCCTCACTCTATCAAAGATTCGAATCGAATCAAAGTATCGAATCAGGATGCAGGATACCACTTTGTTTTTATGGAGTATGTGTTTGTGTACCTGTTTATGTATTTATGTGCTTGCCTTTTTTTTTGTTTGTGGTGTTGTGGTGTCTCTACCATCTCCTAACCATGTTTTGCAGGACGGACGCTCTGAACATGAGCGGCAGTATCTGTTTTGCCAGAATATGGCTGCCATGGAGAACACAGAGCTGGTTAAGACACCAAGGTGAGTTCAGTGGGGGACTAACTACATTGGATGTGTTATACATAAATAGGAATGTTAAAGCAGCAGTCATATTTTATTTTGGGGAATTTTTAACACATCCACTATTAGGACATGTTGTGATTAAATGAGAAATTAAATCACTGGCCCTGTTTGTTTTAATTGTTACCCAACAGTGAGTACCTGACCATGCTTATGCCTCCAGTAGCAGAAGAGAAGATGTAAGTATGCGCAACTTGACCTCCATTTTGTCATGCCTGTTTTGTTTTCTTTTGAACATTGGTTAAAACCAGCTTATTGTTTAATATAGAGTGAAGTATATAAAATAGCAACAGTAGAAAGGTGGTGTTGAAAAGGTGGTGTAGGATGGTATCTATCCCAGCCGAGCAGCACTAAAGTTTCAGGGGCTGAGTGAGTTGAGTGCAGTTGCACTGCTGTGGGTGTAACTTGAGTCTTGTCTGTGTGGGGATGTTTCAGTGTGAGGCCCACTGGCCCGAGCAATGTGCTGTCCATGGCGCAGCTGCGCACCTTGCCCCTCGGTGACCAGGTCAAGACCCTCATGAAGAATGGTGAGCATGTCTGTCTAGTGTGATGTCAGTTCAGTTGTCGACAGTGGGTTTTTTTTTTTCCATATTCTTCAAATGACATGAGGTGTTTGGAACAGAGAGAGAGCCATTATTCCCATTCCATTTGCTGTATGTTGTGTACTGTGACATCTTACTGAAACAATCCTTTGGTGCTCTTGGTTTAAATGTTGTGTACACAACTACAATCTACTAATGCTCCCTAGAGTTAGTAATAATAAAAAATATTTCAATTTATATTAAATATATATTTTTACCTAGTGTAACTTTGTATGTTTTTTTTTTTTTTACAGCAGGGTAAACTCAACATACCCTGCCCACCAGTGCTTTAAATGTTAATGTGATGATTCACTAATACAAATTGTTTAACAACTGTCTGTCAAATTTCTTCTGATGTTGTGCTAAAGTGAAGGTAATGCCATTCGCCAACCTCATGGGGCTGCTAGCTCCAGGCACAGACTCCACGTCAGTCCTCCGCTGCATCCAGCAGGTGGCAATGCTTGTGCAGGGCAACTGGGTCGTCAAGAGGTGAGCCAAACATTTTTCAGACCCATAACTCTCAGTAGCTTTTTTTTTTTTTTTTTTTTTTTAATGGAACTATACATAGAGTTTAGCTGCAAAAATATGACCTATGCCGAATATAATAATTCCAGTTGATTGGCATCAATCTGCAATTTGTTTTTTTTTTCGTTTTCTAGGAAAATCAAATCAATGAAAACAATCCTAATGGAGTTGGACTGAGTATCAAAAGCATAAAAATTCTGTAAATCATATTTCTGTAAATTCGTTGCAATTGGATGTGCATCAGAACACTCTGTGTTTTGTTACATTAGTGATGACTGATGTTTCTCATAGCATTTGTGAATCAGAACAGCAGATTGTGCCAAATGCACAAGCATTCAAGCAATGTTAAATATCAGAGCGCTGTAGGAATTATGTTGGGTTAAGGTTACTCCTTCTTGAATGATGAATGTTAGAACTGACATTGTGTTGTTGGCTTTTCTGTGCAGTGACGTGCTCTACCCAAAGACCAGCTGCAGTCCCCACAGTGGTGTACCTGCTGAGGTACTCTGTAGGGGAAGGGACTTTGTGGTGAGTCCTCGCATCTTAGTCATCTCTGGTGAAAAGTTCTTGTTCTTCTCTGTGCCGCCGCCACATGCTCAGACTGCTGCTTTTCTTTTCTTTGTCTAGATGTGGAGATTCACTCAGGAGCGGTCAGTCCTGAGGAAGGAGGTGGCCGCCATCATAAAGGTATGGGTGAAGACACTGCTTTACTATTCTGTGATGCTCTGCCTTGTTAACACCAGAGGGTGCTGTAAAGCAAGACTTGGTTTCAGTGTGAGGTTATTATAGATGCTTAGACGAAGATCCAATACTATATACAGTATCTGCACATTATTATTATTTATTTAAAGGCGCACAAGGCAACATTTTTAGGTTAATTTACCTGCTTCGCTGTCATTTAGATGGTAAAATGGCTCATAAGGTGAATGAAGTTCCCCTTTGGCTGCATCTAGCATAGATAATGAAACCTAAAACTGCATTTCTTACTTGCTTGTAATGAACAGTTGTGTAATGTACGATAATGCCTGTTAAATTTATTGGTTTGCAAGAAAATGCATCTGTTGAGAATGTAGTGTTCATCAGAATCAGTGTTGTCAGATATGTCTCTAAAAATGACTGTGAGCTATTTGTCTACATAATGAGCAAATGATAACCTTAGTAACATTAACAATAACCGTAACCTTAGTAACATTAACAGTTTTACACATAGCCAAGCCTATGGATCATTGCTCCACCTGTGCCGGTGTTAACTGCTCATGAGAGGGTTATTTGTGTGCCACTGCTTTTAAATTGAAATGTCACCTCCACCCCCACCCACCACCAGCTGCCCCCTGAAGATGTGAAAGACTTCCTGGAGCAAATTGCAGTCCCCAGGGTCAACCGCGGCTGGGAGTTCCTGTTGCCCAGCGACCACGAGTTCGTCAGGAAGCACCCGGATGTGGCACAGAGGCAGAATATGCTCTGGCTGGGCATCCAGGCCAAGTAAGATGAGCACAGAGCACAGACGGAACAGATAACCGCTTGTCCTCAGAATGGCCAAAGGTTATGTTTTGCCTTAAGGTTCGGGGGCTGGTCACTGAACTGCTTGTGTTTCTCACAGGCTAGAGAAGGTGTTCAGTTTCTCCAAGGAGGACTTTGCCCCAAAGAAGGACTCTCAAGCAGGTGTGTGTGCAGCCTAGGATTGGGGTCTATCCGGGCCAGTTTGTCCTCTGTCTGCCTCTCTCATGTTTATCATGATAAGTCTGTCATTCACATCTGAGTGGAAGACTTTATTGGTGATCAGTTTTTTTTTTTGATGGTGATGTAGTTATCAGTGATGCACTTTTGCCCTGCTAGTTGTCCAGATATGACTGGACTTTGACACCGTCTTGAAACTTACCGACTTGTCTGATATCACAACAGATAGTTGAGTAAATTTGCTCTTAACATTTATTCATTATTTACACCTATCATGTATCTTTGATTTCTATGTGTACTTAATAAAATTGTTATAGGATTAACTAGGTTTTAAATAGATATACTAAAATGGTTAAGTGTGAGTTATTACTGCTCTCTCTGAATATAAATTTTAAATTATTAAAATTTATAGTGGCAGTTACTTTTAAAAATAACTCTAGTGTTCATGTTGTCACCGACATCACCAAGCTAAGCAGTGTTTTATGAATGAGCTAATTTTAACTGGGTTACACCATACCATGTCTTTCAGAACCGGTTCATGTGAGTGGTGAGCAGCGTCTGAAGTCTGCGCGGGAGAATGCCCGTGACAACCAGGCCTCGCTGCAGAGGGACCTGGACGCTCGGCGCAAGGGCTCCGGCATGGGTGGTAGAGCTGGCGCCTCGGGCGCTCTGCCGTCCGTCCGTGTCAAACAGGAACCCCTCAGCGACACCGAGGAGCCCATGGACACGTCTGACGCCGCCATCCCCAACGGCTCCATCAACGGCCACCCGGGATCCCCCGACCCGCAAAACGGACACGCAGCGCCCGGGCCCGAGCTGCGCGACTTTGTGCAAACCACCTTCCGTCGACATTACGTGCTCACGCTCAGCGAGGTCAAGCGGCTCCTCAACCTCCACCTGGCCGCCCTGCCACCTGGCCACTGGCCAGTGGGCGCCGTCTCGGACCGCGCGCTGCAGGACACCATCCTGCTCAACCAGTGCAAACAGATCCTGGTGCCTGTGAGTATATACCCACACTGTTTAAAATTGAAAAAACATTTCATTTAAAGGGCGTGTCTAGACGTTTGATGGCTATTGGATAAACCAGAGCAAACCTGGCAGAGGAAATTATGGCGGTGAAGACGCAATTTAATGCGGGGTTAAGTTGCACTTCAAGCTGTGAGCTTAGTGTAAGCTTAGTGCTTAAATGCACCATGGAGAGAGCAGTATTGACAACGATGGCCAGGATGACTAGCACTAGTTGCCCTGGCAGAACCTTAATACAAAACTGATTAACAGTTTTTGAGATTCTCCACTGGAATCTGGATTGAAGGATAACTGATCGCTTTAGCTATTGCCCTTGGGTGGAGTGGGTGGGGGGGTGCACTGTCTGGTTTGGGATTAACAGGAGTCAAATCTGGTGATCCCATGTACCCCTAAAAACCTTCATCCGAGCTGTTTTGAGACTGCAGATGGCAGATCTCAGCTCATTTCAGTGTGGTCATAAATTGGATAGCCTGGAAGCCTGGCACATCATTTCCACCTCTATAAAACGCAATTTTTATACCTCTTCTACAGTTCCAAACAATATTACACTTACGTGGTAGTGAGTAGAGGGTCCCTAAACCCAAACCAAAGTATCCCGAGTTCTTCATGTGGTCGGATAGAGAGTCAAGAATGGAATTTTGAAATGTCACGTGACGTGTGACGTGTGAAGTAGCTAAAGATGGCAACTAAGGCTGCACCATTTCCGGCAAGGTACTGGCTCGTTAAAATTCATTCTAGACTCTCTATCCGACCACATGAAGACCTCGGATAGAGAGTCTAGAGAGAGAGAAAGAGAGAGAATGATGAATGAATGAGTGAGTGACATAATCCACGCTGACACCCATGCACATCCAGCAGACTTTCAGGAGCATATACCTTCCTGTTGTGTGCCCGGGCCTGTCACAACATGAGATGCGAGTGGAGGCAAGCTGGATCAGACTCAGTCCTCTGTTTAGCTCTACCACCAGGCCACACTCCTGGTTAGATTCTGCCGCAGATGCACGTATATATCTCGGAACGTCATCTCTTAGGGAAGCAGGCAACCCTAGGAAGGTCCTGTCATGTTTCATGCTGTCAACCCACACACCCTATCAAATGTCCTTACTATGCTTTTGGGGTGGTAGGGATTGATTGATTGATTGATTGATTTTCTGAGCTAATGGTAGTATTTTGAAGAGGTTGATATAGTTTGAATTCCCATCTCAGCAGTCACTGTGCAGAAGAAGAATGATACTAATCTAATCTCTACCACAATACACAGTACACAGTCCTGCTCGCTCTCTCTTAGACAGAGTTTCCACAGACAATAGCCATGACTTGTGAGAAGGAGATCTGTGAGATCTTACACACTGGAATGCTGTTCTGGGTACAGTGTGTGTTTTGTTGTAATCTGTAAGGTGCGTGACCGTTGTGCCTCAAAGTCGCCCAGTGCTTCTCAATTACATTCTGTGCGTTCATGTGAGCCGCTGACTGTTGAAGACACGGAAAGCCCCGCCTGCCCTTATTGTGCGTTTGAATTCTGTTTTACTCCACCATGCATCATGTTTCATGGGTATGGGCTCCTGCCCATGACTGGCTGTTGCCGAGGCACTCAGGAAGGACAGAAGCTTCTAGCAAAGATCTTGAATACTGCTCCGCTTGAACCCTCTCTGCTTCTAGGGAACATTCTGCTTCGAAGGAAACCGTTCCACCAGGAACACTTCTGGGCAACAAGCCCCCCCTCCTTCCACAGCCTTGAACCAGGAAGACACTCATGACCCCATTGAGTGGCCCTTGGGCTCTTAATCCAGTTTTGTTTACGGTGTAAGACCAGTGCCTAATCCTTTCTTGTCCGTGGGACGGGCCAGGAAGCCCGGACTTATGTAATAGCTATTAATGGTCATCCAAAGACAAAGCGCTTTAGCCCTGGGAGGCAGAGCAGGCTGCAGCCGATTTGACGAGGTGTTTACGAAGGAGTGCTCGTCGTTAGTTTCCCACCTCAGTCATTTGACTGGTTTAGCATCCTACACCTGGGATACAAGCTATTGGAGTATAATTAGTGTGGTTGCTGGGAAGCAGTTATTTCTGGAAATTGTAATTCTTTGTTTATGTTCTTTGTTTTGGGACGGGTGAGCCCAGTGGCTGCCAGTACAAATGGCACAGGTATAAAACTACACAACTGAAGTTGGCCTGTGCTGTTCAGGGGAGGTAGAGAGTTATCTGACCCTATTTTGGAGTCTGCACTATTTATCCTCAGGTCTCAGGTCTCAGGCACTGTGTAAAGAATGTAAATCATTTTGGAATAATTTCTATTGTCTTGTTGTGGATTAAACCCATGACCCAAAATGACAAAGGTGATCAATACATTTATAGATAGATAGATATACTTTATTGATCCCCAAGGGGAAATTCAAGTTATCATACTCTGGGTTGATTTTGAAGAGAAAGCCAGTGGAGTTGGTGTTGGTTTTGCAGTTGTTTACCAATTTCAGTTACACAAATCTAAAGCTTTGCAAATAAACATTTGCTTCTCTTTCAGAACCAAGAATTGAATGTTTCAGTCTACTGCAATTGTACGCATCTGACCAGTATCAGTTTCTCTTAGCAGTGCTTGCATGTCTTAAGATCATTGGCTTTTCGTCTGTCTGACTCATCGTAGTAAGGTTTTATGGCCACTGTAGTAATATAGGCTATATTACAGGTTCATGTATTGACGTAAAAAATGTGTGTAGACTACTTTCTGTACCCTACAGAGTTGATAAGAAGAGAGTTGATAAAGAATCAGGTTGATGAGAACTGTTGATAATGGGATCAATGCTGGAAGTCCTATCAGTTCCCACCCCTGGTCAAAATCTCATCTGGTCCCATGGGAATATACCCTTCTTGTATTGCTTCACAAGTAAAACACAATTATTTCAGTAGGCAATTGTAGGATTTCTGGATCCTGACTTTTCTTTCAGCCAGGGGACAGTGTAGAATCAACGTGTAGAAGTCTGCCATCTTCTCATGTGCATTTAAAATGAATTCCATTGTCTGTCTTCTTGCAGTTCCCCCCTCAGATCAAAGCTGCTGCAGATGAACAGAAGGTCTTTGCTCTGTGGGAGTCTGGCGAAACTTTTGACAAGGTAAAAACCTTAGTGGAAATGTTAGTCTATACTAACATTTTGGAAATGTTAGTCTATACAAAGTGTCTAGTGTAACTTTTTTTAGTTACTTTAGCTAATAAATGTAACTTGATTACTTTTGCGTTGTGCTGTTATTTAATTAATCACAATAGAGAATTTACGTCGGTGTGCAGTCAACCTTCAGATAAAACAAACAACTGTCTCTGAACTGGCCTTGAGCATATTGAACTTCAATTGTGTGTCAGTAAGCCAAAGCAAGGACACTAGTGTGACGTTTCCCTCAGTCTTGGCCCACAGTGGGTGGAGAAGGACTTACAATGTAAGGGCAAGCCCTCGAAGATTTCAACTTTTTTTTGTGTCAATATTAATACCACATCCATTATTACAAATTATAATAGCAGACAGCCTGCAATCGTTTTTTGCAATTAATAGTAATTATGTAATTTTGTTACTGCAACTCATTATAACCCCGGTGACAATGATCATACCCTCACTGAAATAAAATTTTACGGTCACAATGTGCACAATGCTGGAGTGTCAAATGTAAAGTCTGGTCAAAAGGCCTGATCTATAGGCAGCAATGGGACATAGCAGGCTGGTCGCTTGAGCTGAGTGAGTTGCACAAGAAATCTTCGCTCACATATCAAGAAGGCATTTTGTGTTATTTTTACAGCTTTAATTGAATGAAATGCTTTCTCTTTCAGTACCGGCAGATCCTGTTTGAATTGTTCATGAAGAATTATCGGGTCAGGAGAAATGTGGTGCAGAGTCGTCTCACTCAGGAACTGGGCGACAATGTCACCAAAAGCGACGTGGACCGCCTGCTCAAGGTGACCATCCAGAATACACACTGGAGCTATAGTCGTACACACACACACACACACACACACACACACACACAAAAACACTTTAAATTTGTGTGTTTATGGGATAGAAAGGACTATGTACATATTAAGCTTGTTTTGAAACCTAGATGCTTAATTTGTTTGCATGTGGTAAAGCTGTGATTGTTTTTGTTATAATGGCTTTGCTGAGTTGACTCCAGTTTTGATCTGTTCTCCTCTGCTTTCCTCTCCCTGCAGGAGTGCTGTGTCAGCCAGGGTGGCATGTGGTACCTGAAGGGGACCATGCTGTCGTGACGATAGGAGGCGGAGCCCCTGCGGGTTCTGTCCATCACAATCTCTTCACGCACACACACACACACACACACACCCTGCACCCCTTCATGCAGAACCTGGTGAGAGCAGCCTTTGGCAAAAAGGCAAGAGGCAAAAGCTGACCTGCACACCAACCAATCACTGCCCTTGTGCCGTCTCTGAACAAGCCTGTGATTGGAAAAGATCGAAAAGATCATGTTTTTTTTTTTTTTTTTTGCACTCCCGAAGATGGGCTCTTGTTAACGCAACCAAACACAAAGCTGCTAAGAGATGCTAAGAGTCCGAGCTAAAACCCTGACACCGGACACCTCACTTGATTGACATAACTGATAAGGGCTGGAGCAATGGACCCACACATGTGCATGAAGAGAATGAACTGGTGATTGTTGAAAAGTTGGCGAGAATGAGTTTAATTGATACTGTAATCTTTTTGGTTTCAACATTTGTTTTTGTTTGAGGCAAAAGTAGACTAGTGTTATCATAATAACAATTAAAGATGATGCAGATGCAGAGTTGTTCGAGGTTAATCTGATTCGTGGCCTTCTGCAAGTGAAAATAATTCACAGTTCACAGTTCTGATTTGTTTTTCTGTGGGCCTTCGGTAGTGTTCATATTTTTTTTTCTGTTTAATTTTCATCGACCGCTGGATTGCAGTAGCATTTTAGAGCTGGTTACCTCATGGTTGTTTTCATTTAGTTCTGATCGTTTCATTTCATTCACTCTAGCATGCAAAGGATGATGAGGATGATGCATTACCACAAAAGTGCAAAGGTCATGGAAGAACTGGCTGAAATATTTCTGTGCACTTATGTTAATAAATAATAAAAAATACTAGATGTGAACGAAATGAAAGCTTTTAATAGAAACTGGAATTGATCATCATCATTGATGATTTGTAAGCACATATCTACAACCAGTGTTTACTCAGACAAGAATGAAGGCTATCCTTCTTAAGAGTCTTGGATTGTTGACAAAAACAGATGGGGTCTTTACACTGCAGGGATTGTGGAGTTAAGGAAAATGCTTAAACCCATGATCCCTCTAATCAGGAGTAAGGAAAAAGGAATCATATTGTTGTGCCTTTTGGGATGGGGATAAGTTATAAGAAATTAGAAATCAGTTGGTTAAGATTTAATCTGGCACAGTTGAAGGTTGTTTTGTTTTGAAGTTTGTTTTGAAGGTTTTCAGATCTCAATTGGATCTAGAGTATTGTGGTTGACCTCTAGATGCTGCTCTTTACTAGAGTCCATTTTCCTTAAACTAGCAGGTTCTGTCAGTGAGCCCTGTCAGATTTGATCCTCTTTCTTCAGCTTAAGGGAGTTATTAAAGAGCGGTCTGCTATTCCCTCTGCCAACAGAAACTCCAGCATAGTGCCATAACTCACTCTCAGGTCCTCAGTGAGATGTTCCCATAGCCGACTGATTGACCTCACTGTTTCATGGTTGGTTTCATACCATTTGGAATTTTGCTTTGCTTTTTTTTTACCTGTTTTTTTTCTTTTTTTTTTTTTCTTTCTATGGCCTGTATTTTGAAGTCCTGATCAGAGTGATTTAAGGGAAGTCTGACTTCGAGCTGCTCTCATGTTGGACTCTGAAGTTCTAAATTTGCCCACTCAGCCTCCAACTTCTTGAGCAAGAGCAAGTGCCTCCATTGCATTCAGGAGAAATATTGCCCATCATCAAACCAGTCATGTACAACGAAGAGCTTTCAATCACCAGTAAAAACTCCCCCTGCATTTTATTTGTTTACAGTAGGACCATTTTAGGCACCAAAGACTGAAGTAGCAATTTTAATTATCATTCCTAAACGGTCTCTCTCCTCAGAATGATGTGATCGTTCTGCTTGCCCTCACGTTACCTCTGAAAATGTTGAAAGACGTAATAAAAACAAAAATGGTTTTCACTCGTGACTTGGCTCATTAAAAAAACTGTACAGAACGAAAAGAAATATATGTTTGTTTTTGTTTCTATCTAGTGAACTCTGCCTGGACAAGGCAACTTTTCTGTTGTCTGATTAGCAACAGATTTATGTGTGTTGGTGTTGATGTTTTGCAAGACTGTCAACAGTCTTTACAGCTACAGGATATTGTAAGCATGCATTTGCTCACTTTGGACTTTAGAGAGTGTAGATTAGACAACAATGACCTGTTGCATAGTAAAAGTGTGATGTACCCTAGAGAGGTGTTAGAGGTACAATATGTAGCAGTTTTAGCTGTTCCTAATCTAATAATAATCTTACCCCTTCACAAATATTTGTTTTTGTTCATGAATATTTACGACCACCATACATTTCAAGTATTCTAAATGGTCAATTTATATAGACATGAATGGGTGGCGTTGCTCCATAGTCATTCGCCATCTTGAAATACATTAGCCACCAAGGGACATAATAGGCTACATTATTGCTACATTAATGCATAATAGGAAGCATTAATGTAGCCTATTATGTCCCTTAGTGGCTAATGTATTTCAAGATGGAGAATGACTATGGAGCAACGCCACCCATTCATGTAAATTGACCATTTAGAATAATTGAAATTTATGGTGGTCGTAAATATTCACGGAAAAGCACATATTTGTGTAGGGGTAAGATTATGAACAGCTAAAATGCTACACATTGTACCTTTAAGACAAATTATGCAAGACAGCCAACTGAGAGTGTAAACACAAGTCTTGCACAGGGCTTTGGCCACAGAGCAGCAGCTACTTGCACTAAGCCTTGGTACGACACTACCAGGGACCAGTGCTGCTTTTCAACGGATTTTGCAAAAACAGCAGTTTACAGGAAGCTATAGTGCAAGTGTACATATGTGTCAACTGCTGTCCAAAGGCTCAAAAGGATGTGGTGGATGACTGAGGCAAAGAAAACAAACCACAACTCAAGATTTGTGTCCCTTGTTATAGTAGTGTTGTATAATGTCATACATTTGAACAGTTGCTTATTTCAAGCTACAAGGAAACAGATGTGCATTGTGTCCATTAAGAATTATATAAGTAGACATACATTTTGAAGGAACAATCAAACTGTGGGAACATTTACACACATAAACTCAAACAAAAAAGTGCAGTGAAAAACAATGTAAAGCTACATTTTAATTATGAGTAGAATATTGACAGATATAGACAGCTTGTATATTGATAATCAACACTACTGACAAACATAGTATATGACTGATGACATAAATAATTAATCAACTTCCTGAATAAGTCAAGATCCAGTGTGTTTCTATTTTTTAAGTTCATGACTATTGCAACATTCTTCTATTTAGTAGAGACAAAGTCAACTGCAGCATTAGAATAAGGGTGCATTTGCCACAGTCCAAAACTAAACTTTCATCAAGCCTAACCACCAAAGATACCTTGCTTACTTTGATTATAACTTGCTGAGCACCATAATATCCACGTTGCAAAAGGCTAATAAGTGTTTCATATGTCCCAATATACATAAGCTAGCAGTCTTCCTAAAGTAGAGAAAACATTCCTATCCAAAAACTACCGCACCATGCTGTACAAAACTCATTTTTTTCAGAATGCAGCTATATATCAATCACCCCCAACTTGCTAAGCCAGTCGTTCACGTTTGTCGTTCATGTTTCAGCAGGAGTCCATGAATAAGCCCTTCATTTCCAAAAGGCATTAATGTTTCTGGCGTCCAGTGTTCTACTAATCTCCATCTAGCCTAGTGTAAAAAGTGCAAATCTACAAAGAGAGCATAGCTGAGGTTGGTTTGTTACAAACACTTTGGAGAAGGCAGGAAACTGAGTTGATAGTCCATAAATAGGCACAGGTGTTAAAAGTGCAGAGGAGCTTTCTTCTTGCTCCCCATCCCCCTTCTTTTTTTTGGCTGACAGTGCTGTGCTTGCCGCTCCGACAGCTTCGTTTCAACTCGATTCCCTCAGGACTTCAGGTAAGCACTCAGTCTGATAAGACACAAGTAAATGTTCTTCGTGGGAAGCTTAGAACCTGCCTCTTCACTCCACGTGCTGTGGCTTGGCTCTGTTCTGCATTATGTCTGCCTTTGACCTCTGGATGCACTTGAAGATCTCGTGGAAGAGCACCTTGTACTCAGGCAACTTTGCGTCCTCCACGACCCCCACAGCAACAGAGTGGGTGCTGACCGCGCCAGAGGCATTTATGCCCGCCGCTTTGCCGACTGTGAAGGAAGAGGTGGTGGTGCCGGCGGGCGTCTGCACGGCCTTGTGGCTCTGCAGCTGCCCTCCCTCGCACCTTCGCAGCAGGGCGTCGTACTTCACCTGAAGGGCGCTATACTGGGCATCGACCTCGTTAAGCAGCGAGATGCCACGCTGCTTCACCACCTCCGAGCGACCCAGGCAGGACCGCTTGTGCCCGCAGCAGCTGATGCCGCTGGCCTCCTCGTCCCGTTCGCCGCCATCTTCCTCATTGTCATCACCCTCCTCACATACCCTCAGCTGCCTCTCGCTGCTGCAGCGCTTCAGCCCGTCCCGGCCCCCTTCCCGCAAGCACCCGACGGCACCTCTCTCGGGAGACAGCAGAAAGAGGGCATCGGGCAGGCTCCGGCCGGCCATTGCGTTCCGGGCCCTGTCTGCACGCCACAGCTCTCGCAGCTCGGCCACCTCTGCCTCCGCCTCGGCCAGGCGCACCTGGCAACCCTCCAGCAGCGCCAGACGCAGCTCCAGCTCGCCACATTCCCGCGCCAGCACGTCAGCCTCGAGCTCGGCCCCCTCGCGCCGCGAACGCTCTGCCGCCAGCTGGGACTGCAGCGCCTGCATGGAGGTCACCAGAGCTTTGTACTCGGCTTCCTGCTCAGGGTCGTCATCATCCTGGCAGACATCTTCGTCATCATCTTCATCATCAGAGGCACTATGGGAATGCTGCCTGAAAACACGTGGACAGATTACATTATTAAAATCAAATGGCCTGTTTATTGAAGGGATCTATCGGATCCATCTATCGGATCCTGATTTAAAAATGTAAGCCCACTGAACAAATGCCTCTGAAAAAAACAATGGACGATGATTTGAATACATTTCACATTTGTTGATAAAATAATTATATTTAAGCCATGAAAGCTCACTTCAGTGGAAAGGTCATGTGCTAATATACAAAATTTAAAAATGTTCTGCTTCATCACCTCAGTTACTGCCACTATAATGTGAACCTATGCTATGATCAAGACATTTTCAGCCACCTATAGTAAGCGGTCTGAGGCAGACGGGCACATGCAAATATGTGAGGGCTTGGTGCAGAGACAAAACAGGACGAGAATAGACAAACAATAAACCTCAAGCAATCAGGGTCAATGTCTGTGGAAAAAACTAACACTCCAATGCAGTCTCACTGGTAAGCAGCCAAAGGAATGGACAGATCAGTGAAGTGAGTGGACAGTGAACGCCAACCTGACAGCAGTAAACATTGCCTTGGTCAACGCTCAGCAAGATTTACAGTCTCAGAGGGAATTCATTTAATCTAGTGGTGGCTTATCCCCAGAGATAGCTATTAGCCCCTAAATGTTTTGACAAATCCACACACTTCATTTTGTGAAATATAATTGTATAAAGTGTGCTTTGCTTCACCTTAATAGTTTAAAAAAGAACATATAACTCTTCTGTTAGACAGGAAGAGTTTAACGTATTTGATTCTAAGGCCAAAGCTATTTTAGCACCTTTACTGGCCTTTGCTGAATTTAGCATATAGGATTAAAGAGAAGTCGCTAGTCTCCATGGGTGACCAATCCAGTACATAAACAAGAGCCCGCTGAACCAACACTACATAAGAGCAGGGCTGGCTGGACTTGCTTTACGTCTTATAAAACTTACATCAAAGCAGACAATAGCAGCAAACAAAAGAGATGCCTATGATCTTTAAAATCTTTTAAACACTGTATATAAATAATTTGAATCAAAACTTTTGAAATTCTATGTTTAGAATGAAATACTATGAAATAGGACATGGCACTTGAATTGTCAGACTAAACTGGCTCTCACCTGGAACTGCTACACTCTTTCCCTGAGGCCAGGCTTCTGGAGCTCCCTGGCCGCTGCAAGTCGCCCACCTCTACAGCGGAGGTGCTCAGGTCCACCACCTGCCTTTGGAGCTTATCTACCTGCGTCTGCAGCCCTTCAATGGTATCTGTGAGCCTGAAGAGGGGAAAGAACACCAGCAGTCCAATATCACTAGAACGTCTACCAATTGTCCACTTGGGCACAACTGTCCAAAAGGGTTAGGGGAATGTCACAAATTCAGGTGAACAAGCTGTTTGTATAAGCACATCATTTACTGTATATACTGTACTGTATTGGTGTGCAATCAAACCTTTTCAGTGCAAAGAAAACTGCTGTTGTGTGGTCTTAATACATATATGCATGCCTTCAGAAGTTGACCTTCAACAGTTTCCCACAAAAACTCTTTACTTTGTTACAGAATGAGACATTACATCTTTCAAGACAGAATGAGATGTCACATTTTTACATCTTCTTTTTGTATACTGCCTTACCCTTGGATCTTGTGCTGGCCTGCCCGGTTGTCCAGCATCAGCCTATGGTTACTCTGCTCCAAGTCTCGCGCCATGTTATCCAGCTGCTCATACACCTTGGCATGCTGATCATTCACAGACCGCAGGAGGTCCACCTGCTTGGAGAGGTACTGGAGAAACAAAAAAAAAAATCAGAAAATGGCAAATATGAGCAAATAAAAGTACTAATTCAAGACTGGCTTAGACTGAAATGTTTATTAGGTAAACTGTTTGTTTAGAAAAAGAGAACCTGAATCTTAGCATGTCAAAATCAAGTAACTCCACTGACTGATTAATACTGAGAAAATGAACAAAACACAGGCTAGAACGGAGAACGGCTAGCTAGAACAGTTATGTCCTCATCATCAACAAGTGCTACATTAGCCTGACATTTCCAACTTAATTTTGCTCTCTGCGGAATGTGGAACTTTTTTTTTTATCCTCAACAGACTCAAAGGTCATTAACAATAGTTCTGAACTCTGCTGGAGGTGCTAGTCAAAGCACACCCATGGCAGAGAAACCAGTATGTCAATAAACAAACAGTGCCTTCAGTTATTCCTGCAAGTCATTAATACAGGTCGTCCTGTACTCCTTTGAAATCCCTAGTCAGTTCATCAAGCGCTCTTTGCCATCGATTCACGAACAGAAGAGACAAGGGCTTTAAGATATCTGTTCAATATCTGTTCAAAATATTATTGTCTGCGTCTCAAAGAATGAACTTGGTGTATTTGAAGGATGGTCCATTTTCTGACAGACTATTTTCAATAGAATAAAGTATAGAAATATTCAGCCCATCTTACTTAAGTTCAGAACAACAATATATTTTTTAGTTTAGGACAAGAATAGTTTCATCTGATAACATCTGGTTCACTATTGCATTTATGTGTGCCCACAAACATTCATGACTCCCTGTTGTAAATCTTGCCAATTGGCATTTTAACGCTGAATTGATGCTTTCTATTCAGCACTAACAAAGCTGTGACGTCATCTTTTAATTTTCACAGAAAGATATTTCTCTACCATGATGCAAGCAAGTTGATACTCCAGCTTGAAATTTCAATGTCTTGCAGAGAAACCCATACCCAAGTTGAAAATGAAGACAAAGAAGTCTGTCAACAGTGGCAGCTTTTTACAGTTTCTTGCAAGAGAGTTTAGTTTTGTCAATCACTTTGGTTTAGAGAACACATCCTGGTGGATTTCTCTTTGATTTGACCTTATTAAGGAGATTGAGTTCACATCTGCAATTCAAATAAGCACACTGACTCATGTTGTAAGACTATTTGAGGCAGCCCTGCTGAATATAATTAGATCTAATATCAAGAGCATATTATTTGGGATTAGCTTTCAACTTGATTGTCTTGACTAATAAATTGAACAGCCCCTAGCCAGAACACATTTTCCACAGCAGACTCGTCAAAAAAATGTTTAATCTCAAATCTCGGCAACCAATATTATTTCACTAGTAACACTAAAAAGAGCAGTAGGCAGTTTGTGTAATGCATTGTCCATTAAAAAGGATTCTGTGCCATAAGAATAACTATATGCAATCAGTGAGAATATGTGCCAGTGACAGTCAGGTTTTCAAACATGAAAAGAATATTCACCTCAATCTCTTGCAGCTGCTCTTGGTTGGTGCCATACATCTGCTTAAGGCCTTCTTCCAACTCCCGATTACGATCCAGGAGCGTCTTGCCCAACTCAGCTGCCAAATGAAGATCTAGACACAAAGGCAAAAGGAAAATATTTTTCGACACAGTTTAAAACATTAGTATTATGCGGAATATAGCCTAATATGCATTGCCAACACTTAAATGCAGCCTCTTTCGGCCTAATATAACACCATAGTGTTTGTAGGCCTAAAAGCTATAGACTACCACCACTTTAACATATCCCTCTTGGTAGAGAAATGTTTTTATAATTTCCTAACCTGCGCAAACATCAGTCTGTTAGGACACGAGCACGCCAGAGCATGCGAGAGTGAGACTCAAGGAGCCAGGCCATGGCGTGTGTCTAACAGGAATGTCACCGCGTGATGCTTTCCATGTCTGGACATCATCAACATAAAAAAAAATTGTTATGCGGGGAAGCATTTTTTCTGAATGGCAGTCTAACGTTAGTCCTCTTAGATAGAGCATGATAGCCAAGCAACACCGCAGTAACATTACGCAAATCCAACACAAGGCTCGCTCGAAGTCGTTCTTATATGCCATTACTCAATTGCTTAATTTCTAACATTTTCTACCAACAGTGAGTGTGCTCAAACACATGTCTTTGTTGTGAAATTAGCATTGTTAAAGGACATGTACGGAGACGGTTTCTTTAAAACTGATCTTCCGTAGGCCTACGGAGCTCACAGAGGTTAGGCGCAGGTCATTCCTATTTGTCTTTTAGCAAGATCAGCAGCATCACAAAATCTGGGTGACAAATCTAGCGTCTTCCGCAAGCATTTTTACCTATGGTCTGAGCTACCATTAATGGCTACTAGCTACTGTTGTCTTGTCAGTAACGTTACTGGTGTTATTGAGCACAATACCCTGCCTGATTAGCCCATATTTCAACCAAATAAGCAATGTCAATGTTAACCACAAACGCCAGGCTACTTCAGCTTCCGTTTACCTTTTTTAAGTAGGCTAATTAGTGCGCGCTCAAGAATATCTAAGATTACAAATTCGTAACATTATATCCCAACGTCTGAGTGAGCGCAGTAAATCATTCAAAACCATTTAACATTAACTCACCATGTTCGAGATCTTGCTGATCAAACCAAGGTTCCTCCTCTTTAATTTCGAATTCCTCCTCAACAATCATGCCTGTCAGCATCTTCTTAGGAAAAGCTCTGACTCTCAACACAGTGTCCCTTCACTTGACACCGAAATCAGCATGTTCATTTACAGTCGTTTCTCTCTGCAGGTTGTCCGCTTGGGTTTTATCCTCAGGCGCGGTTCACAAGCCGGTTTCCGTTGTGTGTGTCGAAGAGCATGCTGACTTACTGAGCACCGCCGTGTTGCATGACTGCAGACCGAGAGCAGCCTCACGGTACCCTCCCCTCGGCAACGTCCTTAGATACGAGCTATAACGTGGCAAGCCCCTTGTACTTGTGATAAAGTGACGCAAGCCAATTGTGTCGCAAAGTCATAGCGACTGGCGCCCCGCTTACTGAAGCTTTTAACCTGCGCAAATAGCCTAGGTTAATGAAGAATATTAAACAGCGAGAACACGACTCCATCAACGTAGTCGGGGGAATAGCTGGGTAAACAAAAGTCTAGCCCAAATACGTCGTATACCTGTCTAACTTAATTTGTGAAATTCTAAAGACCCATTAATCTTACTTGTTCACTTTAGTAATTGCAAGGTATTTGCGTCCCCTGCTGGATAACCAAAATATGCACACAACACATTGTCAAACATGTTTAATATCTATATTGAACACCTCTAAATTGTTTTTTTCCCCCTTTTATTGAGAATTAGTATTCTGAAATCTCACTTCATGACATTAGTATTTAAATATAATTCTTTGATCCTGCATGTGATTATGTGTAGGCTACGTATTGCACAGCAAGTGTATGAACCCAGCATGCACTAAACAGTAAACCTTACTACTATAGGCCTACTAGTGTCAACTAGTAATGCAGGCGTATGATCAAACTTATCACTAAGTTGTTATTACAATTGCTATAATCATTATTTGCTTTTGTATTAATCTATACGCAATGACAAGAAATAAAGATTCAAGAATCAGGAGGCAGCAGTTACAATGCATGAGTTTATTTTTTATGAGTTTATTTATTGGGAAAACTGGTATAATACATTTGAAAACTTCAAAAATCTTCTAAAGCTTTTCTGAGGCATTACTATGGGGAATGTCTGTTCGTGGGACTCAGTGATTGATCCTCTTCAGATGCATAATCACTCTGGATGACTGAAAATGATGTACTGCTTGATTCATCATCAGAGAACATGTCTGGATTCCTGTATATTGTGTGAAGTTTCACTTTTCTCCTCCTCAAAGTCTTTGTGGTTTTATCCGGTAGCTGTTGGGAAGGAGGAGGCTTAGGCTGTAGTGTAGAGTCCAAATGGATGTTATAGCGCCTCTCTGCCCATCTGCAAGTTTTTGCGCTTTTCAGCCTTTTTAGAAGAGGGGAACAGACACACCTCTTTTCCTCAAGGCTCGCAACACTGGAGGACTCCGACATAGTTCCACTTGATGAGCTGTCAAGCTGGACCTCATTCTTTCTGCCCATGTCAGTGCTACGCAAACACTCAAGGCTTTGATTGTGCACTCCAATGACTGGATAAAAGTTTGCAGAGCTCTCAAGGGGAGTCAATAACAAATTTGGAGCTTGAAATGACCTCTTAGTAGGGCTTGCTGCTGCTGGAATAGGACTATTTGCCTCAAGTTCAGGTGATGCTTTTGAACAAGGGTCAGTTGTACTGTCACTGTATACAAAATCTATCACAGATGTTGCCAGACACATAGAAACAAAGTCTAGTTTAGATAATGATATCCATTGTCCGATACATTTTTGGATGGAAATGTTACTTACCTTGGAAATGTAACAATGCATATCTTCCTTGAAAAAAATAGTCTTAGTTACATATTCAATCATAGTTTGCAGTGTATGTTTCACTGCATGGGTAACTAATTCACATTCTTCCAAACGGATATTTTTCTGTTGAATTAGATCACATAACTGTTTTTTCAGGTGAGTAAGGACTGCTATAGTGATCTGTTTGATAGTACAAGCCAACTCCTGAGTAGACACATAATCCTCAACCCCTAAAGCAAGGAGCTCATTCATTGTGGGCATTGTCATTTCATAATCAGCAATCAGAGACTGTGGTGCACCTTTGTTAAAATGGAGAACCATTTTTTGATAAGTGCTCTTAACTATGATATCCATTATCTCTTTGATATCCATGCTCTCCTGACTGACCCAGGATCCATGCTGTCGAACATTGTTTTTCACAGACTGGATAATGCAGTCTTTAAAGCATGCGGCAGAAAAGTGGTGCAAAATTTCCTCTGTAATGCTGGAGAAGAGGTATGCAGAAGGCTCTTCACACAATGTGTCAGTGTCCACTGAACACTCTGTGCTACATGCATGTGACATGGTAAAGGACTGCTTGACTACTTGGTTACTGAGCAATGCGCCACTTCCTGGCCTGTAAGCAGGCGTAGTGGCCCTACTAGATGATTCAGAGTCTGTGTCCAAATAAAACATGTTGATCACATCCTCAATCATGTCATTACAGACAATATTTAAAGATGATTTTTCAAGCTCAAAGGTTTCCACAGAAGTTGTCCCAATTTCATTATCCAAGGGGAGTGGGGTGGATGGGCTCCTATCCCTATCCATTTCAATGCCACTTAATGTTGTGCATGGACTAATGACTTCTGTCTGAGTAGCCACAGGAGACAACCCCCTTTTAGGGGATTCTTGTTTGATTGCTTCAGTTAACTTTTCTTTGGCTTGAATATACACTTTATGGATGAGCTCTAATGCAACTGCATTAAGCATCCTAAGCATGTTATCATCATCGTCATCAATGGACAGCGAGAGAGGTGTTGTAGGTGTAGTTGTAGGTGAGACACGGTGTCTAGACATTATAGCACTGAGCTCACTTGACACATTTTTCAACATGTCCTTCAACAAGTGCCTCTCTTCAGGCGCCAGTGTCTGATGTGGTGCTGGTCTCATGTCATTCATAGATAGTGATCGTTTATATCTATTTTTATCAACCTCTGTTCCAGATGTTGAAGGAGATGGGGTCTTGTTTCCCGTTCTAAAGTTTCTTGCAGTTGATATATCTGGAACATTTTTATCAGTGGAACTCGCAGAGCGACGTGTTCCACTGGTTGAGGGAAAACACACTTCATCCCCCAAAACTGTTCTGTTTATATCTTCTAGTGACCTACCTGAAGCTTCTATGGCTACATGACTTGCCACAGGAGAAAAACCTCTCTTAGGAGATCCTTGCTTTATTTTAGTGGGAAGTTTCACCTCAGCTTCATTGGACACTTCTTCTATGAGTTGATCAAGAAGAGCATCATTTTCAGGGGACCTGCAACCAGTGGCCTCAGCAGCTGACAAAAGAAAGAGAATGTGTTCTTTTGACATTAAATCATCCAGTTCTTTGGATACTCTTTTGAGCATGTTCCCAATAGCTTTTCTTTCCTCAGGTCCCAGCTTTGGATGTGGTCTTGATGACAAATTGTTTACAGAATACGGTCTCTTGACTTCTTTCTTCACCACCTGAGCAATCCTGTCTTTATATGATGATGTAGCGAAATACTTACCCACTTCATTTGCAATTGCTGGATAAAGACTAGGGAAGGACAAGCTTTTGGCACCACCTGAGCATGTTGGCCTACCTCCAGCAATACTGGGTAAGGATGACTCAAAACAGGGAGCGCTACTGGCATTTACCAGTGTCTCTACCTTATCTGAAAAGATCACTTGAGTAACTTCCTTTGAGATGACTTGTTGGGATCCTTCAGTCTTGACCACATCCACATTGCTAGGGGAAGAACTAGAGGGAGCATCAATACATTCAGTCTGTTTTTCACCCTCTTCTGAGGAGATCTCTGGTGTAGAGACTTCATCCTTGTGTACAATGAATGGTCTATGTTCAGTCTTGAAAACTATTACATCACTCAGGGATGAAGGATCACCAAAGAGATCAGCCCTTGCGCCTGCAAGTACCTCAATCTCACTCGGAGAGAGCTCTATTGCAGACAGTTCAGCAATGCTGGGAGAGGATGATTCAGAACAGGGAGCGCTACTAGCATCTAACAGTGTCTCTACCTTATCTGAAGAGATCTCTAGTGTAACCTGCTGTGAGATCACTCGTTGAGATCCTTCAGTCTTGACAACACCCACATTGCTAGGGGAAGAATAAGCACTCAGGGATGAAGGAACACAAAAGAGATCAGCCCTTGCATCTGCAAGTGACTCAATCTCACTCGGAGAGAGATCTGTTGCAGACAGTTCAGCTACCTGTAAAGGGACTGACCCTTCATCATCCTTAATATCCGCCATACTGCAATAGGAGATTGAAGGAGTGGAGCGAGCAGTACTGGCCTCTGACAGCATCTCAAGCTCATATGACATGTTGCTTGCACTAGATATTTCAGAATCAACCATTATATCTAAAGAACTCACTGGAAACAATGTTCCACTTTTAAAGACAGTGGACATTTCATTGCTAGCAGTTCTTTTCATGTCCTTCAAGGGTGTGCATATAGAATTTCTTTGACGTCCAAGTGGTGACACTCCCCTCATTAAAGTCTCTTGCATTATTTCAGTGGTAAGCTGTGGTGAGGGAGCTCTGTTGGCACTTGCCAGAGTCTCAACCTCATCTGAAGAGACATGTGGTACAGGGGCTTCAGGCTTCTCTAAGGAAACTGGCACCTTGCAATTCTTAGCCTTAGGAGTATGTTGGTCATCAGGGAATTTCTTTTTGCCAAGACAGGGCAATGTTCTATGTGCAGTGTTTGATGACTTGCTCAATTTCATGTCTGCTGAAGATGTTTGCTACAAAGAAACAAGATTGAAAGTGTTACAACATAGTTTAGAGATGTGATAAAGGATGAGAAAAGTGTATATCTGTTTTCTCTACCTGTTTGCTCAAGTCATGTCCTCGAGCTGGTAGAGGAGCAAGACGTTTGAGTGTGGGCCTCCTCTGCATGATTTTTTTCAGTGGTGGTTTTGCTATAAAGGATATCAGAACGTTTACAATTTGTTGTCAGACACTTAATTGACCATCTCAATTCAATTAGGAAAAGCTCTTTGTTCTTTACTACAGCCACTTGATGTCAGCCTGGCCCATCATGTCTGTGTTTGATAGAGCTTACCTGAGGTTGATTCACAGCATAGGCGATTCAGAACTTTAGTTTGTTCCTCTTTGATTGCCCTCATCTTGTCCAAATCCCTCAATGTTTTCATCATTTTTTCCATTTCTACCTGCTGTGCTATAGCCCTGCGTTCTAAAATGTGTTTTTGCTGTAAATACAAGAGGAAACCTTTAGAATAGTCTTACCACAAATCACACTTTACTGTACATGTAATAGCAGTTGTCTCACCCTTTGGCTTCGTTTTTCCTGGATCTCTCTTTGATATTTGTTCCTATTGAATTCATGTTTTATTTGTTGTTCAATAAGGTGCATCCGGGTCATGTCCTGTGTACATGTCGGTTTTATCTGTTATTTATTAAGAAGAAGAAAAGTCAATCAAGGATCAAGGAATTTTATTTTCACATACAGATGTGAATTTTACGTAATTGTTTTTAGGGCTGCACAACATATCGCAAATTTATTGTTATCGCGATATCAACATGCACAATATACATATCGCGAAAGACTGCAATATATCGCGACTAGTTTACCTTCACAGAGAAGTTATAGCACATCAGGAAATATTGTAACATGCCAATGCACATGTTTAAAGACTAGCAAAGTAAACGCGCTGGTTTTCCTAGCCGAGAGCTTGCTATAATACAGCATTCCTACACAAGTGTGCACACACAGACATTACACTGCATAGTGCCCAGTGACTTCCCAAACGGCTGTAGTTTAGTTGATCTAGATTGTTCCTTTTGCTATTTTTTCTGGCTAAGAACTTAATTTAAATTATAGTATGCTATTGTGTGTTTATTTTTAGTTATATTTAAATATATTTAAAGTTTTTTTTTTTTTAATCAATTGATAGGATTGCTCTATTTAATCCATACTATTATTTTTTAATATTAATATTTAATTTTTGCATAGACTAGTCATTATATGGATTCTATGTTACCAGCAAATTCAAAGCAGAAAGACATTACCTTACTTATTGCGTGTGATATCGTCATCGCAACACGCAACAGCATTATCGCATATTTTCCTAATATTGTGCAGCCCTAAATTAAATCTGAAAACGTATACACTTATTATAAACTTATATACTGCTTATTTTGCCATCTTAAAGATGTATTTCTTTGAATAGATAACCTAAATGGCAAATATCGCAATAATATCGCGCAATACTCACCAACCATATCGCATGTTTTTACAATTTCGTGCAGCCTTAATTGTTTTATGTTCACATATGTATAACAGGTGCAGTGAAATTTCATATGCTGTCTGTCTATAGTGCATTAAAAGGTTTTAGTTTAAAAAGCTCTGCAGTAAGTAGTGTGCCATGTGCCTGTCATTGAGGAATTGTTTAACTAGGATTAGACTATAATACACATTTCCTCATCTATATCTCAGTCGCCAACTAAACATTTATGTACATTTCAAATTCCAAAATTTCCAACAATAAAAATGCCAAGTTGTGCAACCCTAGTGTCAACAGACATAACAATGATCTTTTCAACACTAATAATTAAATTACTCCTCACTTACCAACAGCAGTACAAGTACTAACAAGTGAATATCAAGTTGTAATATAAGATGTTAATTCTACTACATTAAAACTACATTACAAATATTTTCAACAGTTCTTACCATTATATTTGGAAACAGTCCTTCCTTTGGAGGTACATCTTTCGCTTTTATAGCCTTTTTGGTGGATCTTTTGCATTCCCTTTGAATTAACATGTGAGATTAACATTTGCTATGAACTGTGTATATGTGTGTGTGTAAATTTTATTTATTTTTTTTTATCTTAAACTGGCATATCATTTTATGGGCAATTCCAAATGATAAAAGACAGCCTGGCCTTCACCTTTTCAGAGTTTTGTGTTCAAACATGTATAATGGACTGTATTTAGCACTTTAATACACACCTACAAGCACTAGCCAGAGTGGGGAAGGGAACATTTCAGTTTGATATTGTCATGTTTTGTTGTATATACCTTCTAAAACAGGGATCAAGGTTGCCAACAATTTTTTGTACACTTATCGCTGACATTTTTTTCTTGAAATTATGCATGCTGGGGTAGTACCATATGCTGGCTTGTAAAATCACTATGGAATTACAGTCCCAACAATTAGGACACCCATTATCAGTAACACCTTCTCTGCCAGATATCACAACTTGCAAAGGGTTTCAGTTCTTGCACTTTTTCACTTTTTATCTCCTTGCAAAAGGCTAGTTCTGTAATATTTTTTGGTTGTCTGCACACACATCTCTTGGAAAATTAACCCACAAATTTTCAATTCAAAAAGTCTCTTTAAATCAAAGGACTGTGATGGCCATTCCAAAGCCTTCTGCTTAGAGGTAGTTCATGATGAATTTCGAGGTATGTAGGATCATCATAAATACTGAAAATGTTTTTTTTCTTGGCTATGTCTATCCTGAGAAGCTAAAGACAAAGAAAATTCCCTTTTCTAATAAGACAGAAGGATGTTTTAACAAAAATTGCCTACACATTTTTCTTACCCTAGTTGTGGTTGTTGGTCATCATGTCTTGTAAGATTATTAGTTTGTAAGAATGTTCTGATATCTTCCACAGACAGGTCCTCTGATATCAGACCCTGTTCTTCAAGCTCAATAATTTTCCTGTGTCTTTCCCTCTATAAATGAAACAGTGCATTTAGTCTAACTAAAATGAACCATAAAAAAATAAAAAGTAGAATGATTTGTAGCCTACCAATTCTTTGGTGTTAAAATCATTCTTGATGTCTTCTACATAGTCATGGTACAGGTTGAATTCCCTTTGAGTACATATTACCTATGGGTATGGAATTAAATGATATTTGCTCTTATCAAATATTAAAGGCTATTTGTTTTATCAAATATTAATGAAATAAGTATCACAATTATTCACAATAAAATTTTAACTGCCTACCATATCCTCATCAGTAATCAGATTTCTTTCTTTTAAATTGTTGTGAATTGGTTTGCGGTGAAGATGCTTTTTGAGACAAGGATCATGTAAGCTGTCATATATGGGCCTAATTAAATGGCAGTTGGGGTCTTGGAGATTGAACTCAGAAGATTGCAAATATAGCTGTGGATGCAAAACAACATCCTCATGACAATAGATCACACAAAGATAAACAAACGGCAATAGCCCAGATCTTTTCTGCGTGAAAAAAGTAGCACAAACCTGTTAGCCTAGCCTACCTTTTCACCCAGTTTGCGCCGAGTGAATCTTCCGCCTGCCCCTGGTTGTGTGGTGAAGGGTTCAGCCATTGACGAGCCTACCTCCACTCCATTGGCAACATGGATTGTTAACCGCTTGCCTATACAGCAAAATAATACCGGTACATTTATTTGCCTTGCAAATTTATGCATATAGGCCCATAAAAAAAGACCCTGTGCTATTTTGCAGTTTCACACTTCTACAGGATCACGGCACTAGGCCGAAACAGCGTTACTTGTCATATGTAGCCTGTAGCTGTCTTTGTCATGAAATGTACATTTATTAGTGGCGTTTATCTTGGTCCTCACTTAAAAACACAATAAAAAGTAGCCTAGGCTAGACCTACCATAACCTTTGGTCAATCAGCATCAAATGAATCGATTACAGCACACCGTAGGCTATTTATGTCTTAGACCAACTCTAAATCACAATGGTACGGTGATTACGTCATAATAGAGTTACTTGCTAAATTCATAGACTGTATTTAATCTAGAATCCTGTATCTAGTAGGCCAAGTCATGATGATCGCGCGCCCCCCCCCCCTTAACATTACCATCAATTTACTTATGCTCACTTTACCTGTGCTTTGATTTGCGTTTTAAAAATGACAACAGTCCCATCTAGTGATAGAAAATAGTTTAACATTTACCCTTGGCGGACACATTTTAGTGTAACACGGGAAGTATAGGCTGACGTGTTGCTGTGGCAGAATTTTGAAATGCATCTGCACAGTTTGCTAAGATGAGAAATAGCCGACATATAGTAAATAAGCTTCCTTAATTTAGAAATGGTAACGCAACGGAAAGGGAATCTAAAAGTTAACGGTGCTTCCGCAATAGAAAAACAAATTAAAAGGTAATTACAAACTGAACTATTTTATTGTTGTTTCACTGAACACAGGTTCAACAACATGAAACTCTTAAGTCTAGTAGACTCTAATATACAGCCATGATCCTAGAAAGACAAACGTCTTCACTTGTAGCAGTATTTGTTAACAGTAAACTTTCTCTTTTCCTGTTTCTGCATGTTTCCAATATAAACGAGGAGATTGCAGTGCTATTTGCCACTTCGATGTCTGTTTGGTATATCCTATAGTCTAGATAGAAAACTGAATGCCAAGTGTAGGAAATAACCCTTCAAGTCAGGGATATGATTTTTTTTACTGATATAAGCCTTTGCTTGAAAGGACTATATAATACTATTGACTTGGTGAAAATGGTGGTATCACCAGTATGTTTACACTAAGGGGTGCTTCTGCTGCACATTTTTTAACGCTACTGAATTACTTGTGGTGTGGTTACAAGGGCAAATGCACAGAGGCAAGGTTCAACGTGGAAGCGGACATTTGGCACCTTATTGTGGTGCACAATTGTAACTGTGTGTACCACACTGGGATGGTTGTACTTAACTCTGGATGAAGACATCACAGAGACCCTGGTCTCACGCAGAGAGGTCCTTCAGCAGCCAAAACTCTTCCCTGTACTGTGCTCGGAGGACTATAAGAATTACAAGATCTTCCCAGGTGATAGTCCAAACTGACAAATTGGCTCTCACTCAGCCACACCCTTTCCCTACTGTTCATTTGTAGGATTTAAGATTTGTGCTTCATACTCTTTGTGAGATATTACTTTAATCCTGGTGTTCTTGTGTGGTTAGGCTGCACACCTCAGTTATGTGGAAGAGCAGTCACTGATACTGTGGTCACCAGAGAAGAAGCGCTGGCCCTCAGACAGTAAGGACCTTTACATGCACTTCAGTATCCCGAATGTAAGGCTAATACAATCAAATGTTCACATGAATTCATTTAAATAAATTAACCACTGTTTACATGCTAAATACCAATTCCCTGGGTGTTCTTTCCCTGGATTCTAAAGAATGCCACTTGATGTCTCGGAACTTTTCAGCATTCCATCATGCACTTTTCTCCAGAACATTTTCTCCTCAACTGTCCGAAATCAGGATAAGGCGTTTACGTCACAGTATACCGATTTCTTTCGAAGTACTCCACATAGTATTTTTGATTACTCAAAGACTGATTTGGGATACTGAATTAGTGGAAAAGTGCACAAGCACAAAGACTGAATATTCTGAACATTTTCGGGATACTTAAACTCTGTAGTCTCTCTCTTCTCCTGTATTTTCCTGTTAGAAGTGCATTTGTCTTAATGCAAAGGCTGTGGTTTTGATCTTTCTCACACCTCTCACAGGCTTGCAGAAAGGGGTCTGTCTTTGGGCGGATCTGATGGAGGGGTAAGAGATTATATTTTAATACAACAGAATCATAAACTACACATTGTTGTAAATCCTACTGTTTTTCAAATACATTTTTAAATAGTTATTTTCTTGCTTCTCTATAGGCCTCTATCCTTGACCTGCACTCAGGGGCTCTGTCCATGGGGAAACATTTTGTTAACATCTATAAGTAAACAGACCTAAACAATCATTAATTAATGAACACTTGTTCTGCCTCTCATTACATGGAAAGCACAGTGATGCAGACTAAGAAGTAGCCCGCAAAGAGTGTTTATACTGTGTTAGTTGATACTCCTCTCTCCGTTTGTGGTTCTAGGTATTCTGGGGAGCAAATTAATGATGTCTTTTCAAAGCAGGATTTTGAACTCTATAAGTAAGGCTTTGAGGAATATTGGATCATACCTCTACGATTTTACATTTGACAAATCAGCTGTATACACAGAATATAACAACAACCATAATAATAATGATAATAATGTGTTTACATATATTTCATTATCTTTATTTCAATTCCAAGGTGTTAACAACCTTCCTGTAGATTTCCTATCAAAATTATTTTTACCACCATCACTGTAATCTATTAACTTACACCTTTTGTCTATTTCAAGTGCATGCAGATGTCTACATAAAAAAAGCAAAAACTGTGTTTGACCTCACCATTGCATCTTTGTAACTGAACCATATACACCGTGATAATACTTGTTGAAACACTATGCTTTTGTATTGATGTGTGTAGAGACGTTCGCAGACGCATTCAGGAGATGATCGCTGACACGTTTGGCTTGGACTCATCTCATTTGTACCTCACAAAGCCAACCTTCTTCTCCCGCATCAACAGCACTGAAGCCAAGACTGCTCATGATGAGTACTGGCACCCTCACATCGATAAGGTACAATCACCACATAAGTATGTGGTAGAACTAATTTATTGGGGTTATATATATATATATATGGTCAAAATGTCTGAAAAACAAGTACATACCAAAGTAAATATTAAAATTAGATTTGAACGGTTCAGGTCCTATACGTTTGTGCTTGTACGATTGAGTTGTTTCTTGATGCCCTTGGCAGGTGACATATGGCTCATTTGACTACACATCATTACTGTATTTATCTGACTATGGGTCTGATTTTGGTGGGGGTCGCTTCATCTTCATGGATCCAAATGGAAACCGAACAGTGGAACCAAGACCAGGTGAGGTGTCTAGATTAGTAAATGCAAAGTAAAGGACAACACCAAGTGCTTTTCAGTGCACAGCACAATAATCAGTGAGAATTAAGGATTAAGAACAATTTATTTAACGCCAATGGGTGGATTAATTAAAGGCCCACTATGCAACATTTTTCATTTAATTAATCCGTTTCATACTGTTTAGGATGCTAAAATGAGTCATTACACGTCAAACGAATGTTCAGCAGCGTGGACTGCCTCCAATAGAATGCAGTGCAATACATCGGCCTTTAGAGGGAGCTCGTGAGAGAGAAAAAAACAGAACATTGCTTAGCCCTTCTTTAAGCAGTTTAAGTATTGTTTATATCTAACCCTTGTCTTCCGTGTGGGCCCACCTCTCTGCAGGGCGAGTGTCTTTCTTCTCCTCTGGCTCAGAAAACCTGCACCGTGTCGAGAAGGTTACTTGGGGGACCCGCTATGCCATCACTGTATCTTTTACCTGCGATCCAGACCAGGCCATAGACAACCCCACCCTCCCTTAGGACTGCATTATTCTGGCCTGACAGTCAACACAGGGGCATGGAACAACAGATCCTGTGAGGGACAGGCAGTTTTGCTTAACATTACTGTGTTTTTGGCTGCTTTGTGTCCAGCAGGGTTTATGCCCTTTTGAAAGGTAAATTTACATTCCAAATTTATACACCATCAAGATAAGAGAATTCAGAAACAATATGGTTAAACTTGAGCTTTTTCTGTAAACATAAACTATCCAACTGGAATTTTGTATGTTTAAAATGTTGTTTAAAAAGGATTTACAGAGACTGTGGTTTTCTTTATTCCCTTGAAAAAAATGAGGACCAGTCCAGACATTTTTTTTTATCCTGTAGGATAGAGACAGGATTGCTTTTACTTTGGGTGTGCTGGTTCTAATTATGAATGTGATCTTGAAAATATTTAATATGGAGGGAAAAGGGACCAAAAATGACTCGTTCTTTTGAATTCCATCCAGATTCTGTCTATAAAGTACTTTCTTAATTACTTATACATTATATTGTGATTCATTTGTGCCACTCCATTCTCAACAACATTACAAAGTTAAACACTTTGTAAAACATTTTCATGAAACACAGTTTCATTCTTTTCCAGATTTTAATATGTGGACTGTTCCTACAAATTCCTCTAGGCTGCACCATTCTCAGAAAAGTTTCTTATCTAAGAATATAATCTATAATCATATCATATTCATGAAAAAAGTTGTTGCGTACTTTGGAACTTTAAGTCTAAAGTTCTAAAGTGTTACCTGCAAATGCGTTATGAGATTTTTGACATTCTGAGATTTTTTTTTGTTTCATATTGATAGTGGACAAACAGAACATGGAGATTGTGTACAATTTACAAATGTCATGTGTTGCTTGATATTTTAGGATTTACACTGCAATCAAGATGAGAATATGCTTTTTACCCTTGTAATTAGGCCCTGCCTCCACCAAGGAGAGAGAGTTTGAGTCTCTTCCATGAAACAGAGCTACGCTTTTAATCTATAGATGGAAATAGCTCTGCTGAAAGCAGTTTAAATATCATAAAACATTTACTGTACATGTCTGCACATGTTAGTAGCGAATCTAACCTTGGTAACTTACAGTAAATATGATGGGGGAGGGGGGGAATGAAAGTCCTACTTAGATTCTTCCAATAGTACATTTAGTTGAAAATCTCATTGTAAGAACTCAAAATTGTAATTATTTTTAATTGTAAATGGTGCTAGTGTGCACTGTATGCAACTTGGGATATACCACTGCTAGTTTTATGCGGCTTGGGATATACCTCTGGTAGTTTCCTAGGCTCATTTTACTAAATGCTGTAATATTTATTAAACTGAGCCTCAGTTTCAGTACGAGGTCTAAATTGAATGCAAAATTAAGTGAAAAAAATCACATTTTATTAATGCAAAATTACATCTTATGAGCTCCATATGCTGAATTTACTGTTTTGGCTAAAACAGCAATATGCTATTTCAGCAAATTCTAATGAATGCAGCACACATAGGTGCGCATGCACCACAAGAAAGAAATTACAGAAAAAGAATGGTCCAAGTAGACTTTAATTAGCTTAAAGGTTTAAGAACAATCACATTGCTATATTGCACTTTAGGCCACACCAATAAAATTAGTTGGTTCTCGGATTCGCCGCTTGAAAAAAAATGCTAAATGAAATAAAAATAAAATTGAATTCGAACTCACACGAACATAAAAAACACCGTGGCTGATAGCTATAACACTGAAAGCATCCTGCGTTCACGTGACGTCGAAAACCAATCAAATCGCGCCTTTCACTTAAGAGCGCAAGAGACGAGACACGATATGAGGAAGGATGCCGATGGATCCTGCTAGGCCAGTGTTTGCAATTATTAAAATATTTGATCAGAAGAGGAAAAACATTTGACAAGTGCATTGAAATTAAAGAGGATGAGAACTTCGCGCAGTTGTACTCACGGTGCCGAGAGCAGTCTGCTTGTGCAACTCTGTGGAGGTGAGTTTGATATTTCATTGATTGAGAGGCGAAAAAAACCCATTCAAAGTGTTTCGCCATCAAAATCAATCAATAAATAAATCCTCGCGCGCGCACACACACACAAACACACACACGCTTCTCTTTTTCATGCAAAAAAATTGTCTCTTTTCTAGATTCACGTGACTGCACGTTGATGGATATTAATCTCCGTTACGCTGATCACGAAGTTTTAGTCACTATCTAATTGCTGGTGAATCAATGCGATTTTGACGTTTTAATGCCCTGTGATGAACTGCGAGAAAATTAGTTTTAACGTAGGCTACAGCAGCCTAGACGTAGTCAACATTATATGTCATACCTCAATTCCACAGCCTAAGCCTGGTGCTTAGATTCTCAAACTCTTAAATAAATGACAAACCGTCAAACCTTTACATAACATAGAATGACAGAATTATGATTTTGTACATTGCCTAAGACCTGCATGACAAAAAGTGTGCTGTGAGGTGTGAAAGTTAAGTTTATAAATTAGGCCACATTTAGTTTTTCCTTAACACATGAGTAAATGTCTTTAATGAACATTAACTGTGAATGTGCTAATTTACCTTCAGAACATTTTTTTATTTTTATTTCGCTCGCTCGCTCCATATTTTTCCTGGAAAAATCCGAGAACCAACAAATGTTATTGGTGTGGCCTTAAGTTATTACCTTTGGAATAAGGTAGTTTATTTTTTGGTGTATGTCTGCTGGTTTACCCCTCTTACCAACACTGCTGTTGATCGATATGATTTTGTTACATAAAACTTTTTTAATTCACAGGTCTAGTACTTAGGCCTTTATATGATCAGTTTTGTTGTAAACCTGGTGAAGATGCCATTTTATCTTGCCGTCTCTGCACTGAAACCAGTGCTGTTGCCATGAAGATTATGTGGTTTAAAGGCACAGCCTGTTTTTTTACTTTTACAAAAGCGGCAAGGTAAGGGAGAGAGGTGACTATAAGGGCAGAGTAAGTCTTTGTTTGGAAGAACTGATACAAGGGAGGATAAGTTTGACACTGAAACGCATGAAGGAGCAAGATGCTGGAAACTACATGTGTGAGGTCAGCTATGGTGGAGAACAGAAGAAATGTGGTCTGCGCGTAAACTTTAGCCCATACAGTAAGTCACTTCAACAAACCTAGTTTTTATATCCATTTCTTTGTTATTGAAGTTTTAATCATACATTTTATTTTAATAGGTTACATCTTTGCCATCTATCTATCTATATATTGTTCTCTATTCTATTTGCCCATTGTGTTGACTTTTTGGCAATAGTGCAATATAAGCAACTTTTACTCTCTACTCAACTACATTGCACTACTTGACTTATACCCGTGGAGGGAGTGTTTTCTATGGAGACCCTTTAATGCTTCTGGTGCATGCCTAAAAGTTTTAATTACGCTCCTAAAGCTGTTAGGTGCACAACAGACAGATAAAAGTTTCCTTGTGGCTCCATCATTTTTACATGTGGTGGCAAACATCAATATAGTTCCATGACATATAAGCCTATAAAATCGGCGTATTTAATTTTCCATTGGAGTCAAGTTTTAATTTAAAAAAATATCTGAAATCTTAGTTAATTTGATGTTCCTATAATTACAATTATTTGATTTGAAATATGACTTTACTGTGACTTTCACTACTTTCCAAGGCAATACTTGAGGGTCTTATGGCCCAGCATTTTCAGAATGAATCCTTTTATGTGTAACATGATAATTTGTCTGCTTTATGCTAAATCAGCCAAGGAAAGATCTGGAGCATGCACAATTTTTTGGGTCTTCAGTGAAAATTATATGATATGATCACTCTGCCAAATCACAACTATATGTGATATCTACCACCCAAGCTCTCCCTTGTGCTGTTTCAATTGTACAATGTAGACTGCTCAATATATAATAACCTCAGAATAATCACCACCACCCTTCTTAGCAGATATACATACTCAGATGTACATACTCTTTTATCAATATTCACAGTTTCTGAGCTGGTCCCTTCATATGATCAACTCATTTGTTTGGAAGAACTTGTGTTTTCTTGTCACTTCACCCCTGAAACCAATATTGTTGCTGTGGAGATCAGGTGGTTTAAATGCCCAGACTGCATTCACCTGTATAGAAATGGTCAGGTGAGAGAGGAGATGGGTTATGAAGGTAGAGTGACCCTCTGCTTGGAAGGGCTAATGAATGGGAGGATATCACTGACACTACGTGATGTACAACCACAAGACGCTGGACTGTATACAAGCCAAGTCTTCCCTGGAGAGTGCAATGAATGTGTCTTCCGAATAATTCATAGTCCTCACAGTAAGTATTATGGCTTCTACTGGTGCCATTTTTCTATCACATTTGTTTGTGAGGATACTTATCAGAATGATGCTTTTCTTTTATCTTACCCAGACCAGAACTATGTTATTTTCACATGTAAGTGCACAGCAAGTTCAGCACGGTTCAAAATGAAAGACTGTCTGAGCATCTTGCCTTTTAAAATTGTGTTTATGATTATGTGCAATACATGATGCATTTTGTAGCTAGGCACACCACTCTCTTCTTCTCTTTCATAGTTTGAAATGTTATTTTCCACCATAGTTTTAGGAGGAACAGTTATTACTGGTGAAGAGAGAGGGAAAATGGAGGCATCGGTCAAGGAGATTGGTTAGTAATAATATTAACTCTTAGATTTACAGAGTTTATTATATTTTCAGTTTTTTTTAACTGTAAAATTGTAGAAACTGTTGTGAAAATGTGTTTGTGAAATTGTCCGCTCATTTTCTTAGATTATGTGCTCTTTTTGTAAAAACATGCTCTCACTGGATTGTGCACACAAATAAGTACACAATGCAGAGTGAAATATACACATGATTCTGTAAAATTCAGGTTAAAGGACTCTGTAAAATTCTGTTTAAAGCTGTAACCTTTCTGAACTTTACAATAAGGCCTACAGGCTTGTTTAGCCTATATTTACTTGTGCTATTGCTCAAAAGAGGAAATGTATTGACATTCCCAGGTTCTTCATGGTGGGCTGAGAAAATCAAGGAAAAAGACCAGCAGATTGAGCATTTGACAAGGAAACTTCAAAAGTATGAAGAAGAACACAAAACAAAAACATCTCTCATGGAACAACTTGTGACCGAGAACAGGCGGCTTTATGCTGCCCTGGAAAGCTGCAACAGAAATATAATGATGGTAATTACTCTAGACATTTTAATCATTATTTTAATCAAAATGATGCAAAAGTAATTGCTTGTATGACTTACATAACTTATATATATAACTTATCATACAGCTGCCAGTTCATTGTACCAATTTGATTTATGATGCAGCGGCATATTTTAGTCATCACTTTCTAATCTAGCTTTTCAAATAATAATAGTTTATGTTGGAGTTTTCTTTTATTTGTAAGTTTTACTCTGCCTTCTATGATTCGAATCAGGAATCAACCTTACAGTTCAAATGAAACATTTATCCTTAAATGCAAGTAGTAGTTTGTCAAAAAAAAAACCTTTGATTCCTTCAGAGAGGTTTGATCCCTGAATGGAATGGAGGTTGTGCTACCCCTCACCCCACAAATAACCCATAAATGTGTCCATGACTTTAAATAGATATCATGTAGGCCTGTTAAGCTGATACCATTTTTCAACCTATATACTGTACATATAAGATACAATACACCTTACCATGAGTATGACTACATTTGCTAGGTGTGAAAAAGAAATTCAGTTTTAAAATGCTTACAATCATTAACTCGCTTGACATTCTGGTTTCAGTGAAAGGAGAGAAAATGGAATGAGAAGTGTAAGTACAATAAATATTATATTTAATTGAAGATACTGTAAATTTAACACTTTATATAAGTCTCATTCTAACCAACTATCTCTTTACCGTCAGACCAAATAAATAGCAAATAAAAGTAGCAACATGAAGGAAGCAACATGAGGCCGTATTTCATTTCGACATGAATCATTCAGAGGAAATATCACTGCCAGACAGGAAAGACAGCAGATGAGCATAAAGGAAGAAAACCTACACTGTACATATAATAGAAAAACTCACATCAACAGACTTTTTATCTGGCATTTTAAAATGTCATCTGACATTTTTAAATGTTGCACAAAATGTTGACCTACAGTGTAATTAAGTGTTTGTTGATAAAAGTGCCCACTGTTGAATTTAGTGTAAATGCCTTATAGTGGCCTTATAATTTAGTTTTCACATGTGAATTAGAGGACTCTACCCTCTCCCATGAGTAAAAATAGATCATAAGCCAAGACCCATTACGGGCGCCAGAGGAAGCTAACTACTTCATCCACCACCTCAAGCCAGTCATTGATGAGAGACCCAGTCCTGATCTAAGCATACTAGCTTATTGGACTTATGTGGAGCACATGCTATGACAACTGGATGCACGAGAGGTGTGCATGTTGGAGAAAAAAAAAGAATTGACCTTGTGTATATTAAAAAAATAAAAAAATTAAACTTCGGCAAACAGCATCTAATTCTTGCCCACTCACTGTATAATTTGACTAAAACAACTCAAAATTAGTAATTAAGCAGTGGGTTTGTTTACAACCCTTAGTAGGTTTGTCATAACATTAGACAACTGTGTTTGGTCACTCATAAGAGCAGAGTTGGCATTACGTCTTCAAATAAGACAGATTTTTCTACATTTTTCACTTCATGGTTTGTACCTTCACCATCTCTTTGGCTCTGATTTACATTAGGTTTGCGTACAGTTTTAAAACAGAACACAAAGCAGTAGAGTAAAATCTGTAAAGAGTGAAGGTGCAGCAGTCAGTAGATAGATTCTGGCCACCGCCTACTGAAACCTAAACATTAGGTTATAGATACACATTGAAACACTCAGATACACATGAAATCCAACAATACCAACAGCACCTGTAAAAAAAGGGTGCTTGTGAGACTCAAAAGGAAGAAGGAATCAAGCATGACTATCTCAAGCAACTCCCATGGCGGGTGAGATGTATAAGTTTGTAACATCTAACATCTAGGTTACCTGTTCACAGACCTGCAATTCGATCAGAATATATATATATATATATATATATATATATTTTTTTTTAAACAACACATTTTTAACCACAAAATTAAAACGCAAATAGTATTTAGAATGACAATAGAATTTGCATGACTTACTGACACAGGCCTACTGCCGAACACAACTAAAGTTTGGAAAGTTAGCGTGACCATACAGAAAATTTTTAAAAGCCTAGCTCCGCCACTGACTGGCCGTAACAACTGCTAGCGCTGAAGAAATGGAGGTAGGCCTATAAAACCAGCTGTGTGTAGGGAAGTGGCCCGCCCATGCTGTAATATAATTGCGTAGTGGCCAGGTGCGGCTTGGCGTAATGCGGTGCGTTGAGATCAAGAGGTTTGAGCCTAGATTTGAGATTTGAGCCAAGAGGTTTCAATTTTTTGAAAATTGCTGACATTTCAGGTGTCGTGTAGTTGGTTATTCAGCCTGGTTGGGAATCTGAAACAAATCTGAATTGACAGAAGTGGTAGGCCTACGTTGTGTGAAAGCTTAGATAAGAAAATGGAGTCGGAAAACGTGAAAACACAGTTAGAAAAAAAAGACGGAGTCATACACAAGAAAGACGACATGGAAGTCATGGCGCATACCGAAAGTAAACAGAAACGTTTGGCAAATACGGGCGGGTGGCAGGACCTGCCTAATTTCAATAGGAAGCAGATTGAAGGTACATTATCGTCATCTTCTGGTGAGTAGTCTAGGCCTAACTTAAACTTGAGTCATGACTTCCGCACGAAATGGCATAGGGAAGTCAATTGATAAATTGACAAATTTTCGAAACTGATATGGAATGTCTTCTATGGGCACATTCATTTGAACTGAATATTTTTATTTAACGTAGAACCCATTTCTGAACCTGTCAGAAAAACAAGGAGTATGGGGGTACCACCTTACAGTAAGCTTTTTGTTTTCTGATATAAAAATAAGAGGAAAAGTACTGGTCATGTTTGCTTACTTTTACAGTAGCCTAAATCTATTCTATAAATGCTTATTTTTACACTTAAATCTTTTATAGGATAAGATATGTTTTCTGTGGCAACACTGTTGTATTTGCTATTTCTACAGTGGATGGAGAGACTCTCAGTGAAGCCATTTCGGCTTTTCCTTTTGTGCCTGAGCTGAGAGTTGTGTTGCTAGGGAGACAAGAGGCCAAGCAGGCAGTAGCAGAGGCCCTCCTTGGCAGAGAGATAGTGGTCCCACAAACCCAGTGGAGTGAAAGCAGACAAGCTAAGGTTGCTGAGAGGAAGGTAACAGTGGTGCACACTCCTGATTGGTTCAGCCCTGGATTTTCCCATAGCCTGAGACGAGATGTTCGGCGGTGTATGGAACTGTCCAGCCCGGGCCCCAATATTTTTCTCCTCGTCATTCTTGTGGATGCGCTTGAAGGAGAAGAGGGAAATATCCTGGACAAAATGGAGGAAATTTTTGGCGAGACTTGTTGGGAATACACAATAATTCTCTTTACTAGCACAGAAAGCATGGTTCAACTGAAAATAGAGGAGATAATTGATGAGAACCAGGAGCTGAAGCAGCTTGTTGGAAATGCAAAACACTATGAGTTTTTTGACTTGAGTGCAAGTGAGGCAAATATCTCACTTATGAGAACAGTTGAAAAAGTGATAGATGGGAACAATTATGGGTTTTTTAACAGCCAGATGTACCTTGAGGCTGAGACATGGTTCAGAGAGATGGACAATAAGATGCAGCAGGAGAAAGAGCAGAGGAAAGAGAAGAGAAAGAGGACAGAAAAAGAGATGGAGCAACGGCTTGAAAAGACTTTGCAGGAATCTCTGATAAAGCTGAATGACCAAATCAGAGAACATGAAGATGAATTTATGTCTCTCCATGAGAGAATTTCAACTTTGGAGAGAGAGAGGAAAGATGAGAAGAATGAGGGGAGAGTTAGAGAGGTAGAAAAAGAACTTTACAGGGAGACTGCAAAGAGGGAAGAAGTGGAGAAAAAAATGAGTGCACTGAAAGAAAAGAATGAAAAAGAAAGAAAGGAAAAAGAAGCAAAACATAAAGCAGAGATAGAGGAGCTCAAGAAGAGATATAAAAGAGAGGCCAGGGCTCACAAAGAGAGAAACCTAATGAAGTTGCTTCTTTCTGATTATCACGAGAGGATAAATTTAACCAAACCCTTGGTGGAAAATCATCTTGTCCCACTTCTTGGTGGCCATCATGGACAACTAAGAAGTCTAATGCACATAAAGAAAGATAACAATGAGGGGCAGAAAGAAAGGCAGAGGCAGGATAACCAAAGACAAATTGAAGAAATGTGTGTAGAGATGGCCAGTCTCAGCCAGGCTCTTCTAGAGAGGGTTCGCAGCTCAGCAGAGAAACCGGTCTATAAAACACCAGAGGAATAATTCATTGTCCATTTTTCTCATCTAAGCTGTAATTATATTGTAATTATATTGCTAGCGGTATTGCTAGCTGTAATTAGTATTGTATGAAGTGTATGTTTTTTTGTGACTTATTTTTTTTTGTTTGTTTGTTATAACTATATTCATTGTCAAAATAAAAAATTAAAATGAAGAACCCCCTAGCCACTGAACCAAAGTGGCTGTCTTACATTGTCAGATGACTGTTAGCAAAGTTTGAATACAACTGTAAGATGTCTTGTTATATTGTTGTTTAACAACTACTCTACTACAACTCTACAACAGCACCATCCTCTGTTTGCTCTGAGCACTTACACCTTTTGTGTGGTGAGATTTGAAGAAGACAGAGTATTTATGTTTTCATGAACAGTTGAAAGGCACAAGAAAAGTAAATTCCAAAGAGACACCCATGTCATGATTCTGATTACAGCATGACCTCAGAGACATGAATGCAAAAAGCAGAGATCATTTGAACTTCACTGACTGCAGGAAAAGTCCATTTGCTTGACTGTGATGAAAAAATTACGCCTGCAAATTGCATAATTTCTAGGGAGCTGCTTATTTTATGTTTTTCGTAATACAAGGTCATATCAGCCCAAACTCACAAAAGTGAGATAGCATGCGAATATTGAAAATTTCTTATCACTAACTCTAAATTTTTCCAGTATGCGAACAGATGTAAATACTAAAGCATTTACACTCCAATTACACACATCCTATCACAATAATATTACAATTGCTTTGTATTGCTTAAATTTTTCGAGAGAGTGAACTTTGTTTTCTTCCCTATGGAAATATTCTTCCTGTACTCTTACTGTATTTGCTGACTGGCCAGCCAAGGTTTGCAGAGAGAAACCTCAATTTGAAATGGTCACTGACGCAGCACTTTAGCTAAATGTGATAAAAGCATCTTTCACAACATAAAACACTGATGTGCTGAATATCAAGGAGGGTCTGCATGTGTGAACGCAAAACTGAAATTGAAATGGTCAATGACGCAGCACTGTAGCCAAATGTGATGAAAGTGTTTGTCATAACATCACATTAGGTTTCTTGAATTTCCCTTTGGGGATCAATAAAGTATCTATCTATCTATCTATCTATCTATCTATCTATCTCAACACTGATGTACTGAATATCAAATAGAGGGGCTGCGTGTGAACGCAAAACCGAAATAGGTTCCAGGATATCCATTGGGTGCACTTAGGTGTGATAATGGAAAGGGTTTATGTCAAGGTAGGGTAATTCATGGAAGTTTCATGGAAGCACTTAGCTATTGAGTGGGAGCACTAGGCAGCACTATTCTGATTAGTTTTAATCACGATCTTAGATGTAGTTCAGTTTTCCAAAATCACCAAGGGAATGGGAGAAAACAGGAGAAAGGGCTGAAGACTGAAGTGAAATTTGAAGGTGATGTTCCACTACCATGCCCAGTCAAGTTCATATTTTCCGTGACAAACTCTGTCAGGAGAACATGACAAACAGGTTCCATCACATTCCTGCCCTGGTAAATGCCAGAAATACGAGTGTCTCAGTCAACTGCCAATGATGTACTGCGAACGCGTCTTAAAATTCGCCAGCATTTGTTAACGTGAGTTTGTCATATTATAATAAACATGATACTATTATTCACAGTATATCTGAATCTGTACATAACAAGATATATTTTTTATCTTTTTCTTCATCAGGATGTTTTACATGTTAGCGTAATGAGATGGATTCCAGTCTTAATAGTGAGTACTTTACCTCTCAGCTTTACTCCAGGATGTAATATTCTCAAAATGTGTCATCATGCAGTTTTAAAATAAATATTAAGTTAAACAATTAATAATAAATTAGGACTTTTGTTAATATAGTCAACATTTCTTAGTTACAGTATACCGTAGTAACACTGTAACATTTATCTCTGACAGTCTCTCCAAATCTGAGGTATACATGTACTTTGTCTTACAATTTAGCAGGGGTATCACTAGAAATGTTGGACCCTGTGACAGTAAAGGATTTTGGGGCCCCTAAACATTGTTTCATATTAAAATGTTCTATAGGGCCAGGCCTTTCCTCCTCCCTGGTAGCGCCCATTCAATTGAAATATAACTGAAACCTATGTGTATATTCTTTTGTGTCTGATCTTAGAGAACTTTAAACTGGTCCCGTCACCTGCTGACATCCAGGCTGACCCTGGTGATGACGTCACTCTGCCATGTCACCTCTGTGTGGAGACCAGTGTGGTTGACATGGAAGTGAGGTGGCTGAAGAGAGCGGACTGTATTTTCTGGTATAAAGACGGACAAGTGACTGAGGGGAGAGACCACAAGGGCAGAGTGAGCCTCCATACTGCAGAGGACCTGCAGAGGGGAGATGTGTCTCTGAGACTGATAGACGTCACACACTCAGACAGTGGGCTGTACAAGTGCCAGGTCATTCATGGAGACTTCAAAGTGGAGGAGACGCTGTGGCTATATGTCAAAAGAATTCGAGGTGAGCCCAAATTACTGTAGCCTGCATAATTTTGTTGTGTGTGTGTTGTGTATATGTGTAAAAGTGTGTATGTACTTGTATCTATGCAGATATGTATGTAAAGTGTCATATCAGCATACCTCGAGTACATTTAATTCGTCCCATACCTATACTTAACTTGTCTTGTCTTGTATATGTGTAAAATTGTGTATGTACTGTATGTACTTGTATGTACTGTATGCTGATATGTGTAAAGTGTCATATCAGCATACTTAGAGTACATTTAATTTGCCCCATACCTATACTTAACTCGTCTTGTCTTGTATATGTGTAAAAGTGTGTATGTACTGTATGTACTTGTATGTATGCTGATATGTATGTAAAGTGTCATATCAGCATACCTAGAGTACATTTAATTCGCCCCATACCTATACTTAACTTGTCCTGTACTGCCTTACAGATCCTGTAGCCTGGCTGTGCACCAAGCATGATATGAATCTGAAATTCTATGCAGTGTCACATATTTGTATGCATGGCCAGGTTATCCTTTGCGGGGGTTTCTTTCTTGGATTGTTCACTATTAATTCTGTACTATTCATTTTTCTCTCTCTCCTTAATGCCCTCTGGTTGTTCTACCTAGATTTTACTTTTTGACGGAAGACATGGAATCTAATTTCTTGATATTAAAGATCTGACGTACATGTTGCACTTTTTTTTCAATGCAGATGCAAATGCTTCTTCTGGAGAGAAAAAAAGAATGGGAGACTCAACATCTTCTCCAAGTAGGTCTAGAGAACCTGTGCCAGTTTGTTTTCTCACTACTTCTTAAATTATGCCTAGTATACAGTAAGAGATCCTGCTGAATGGCATTGGAGATATTTTGTATGTATTTTGTCATGTATGTTGATGATTTGTACTTACCCTGAAGAGAGGTGTCTCATGAACCATAGAATGCTGTCACTTTGAAACAAAAAGAATCTAAACCATTTAGCCAACATGTGTTAAACCAGTATGTTAATGAACGAGCTAACTGAGGTAAACCACTCTAATGAAGAACCTATTCTTTTGTAGAATTGAGACAAATGTCCAGCAATTTAGAGAGGGAAAAGATGCTAGATGATACTAGACAGCTTCTGGAACAAAATCAAAGACTCCTTCAAGATAAAGACATGGAACTGAAAGCTATGGTGAATCAGATGGAAGAGAAGGATCTGGTGTTGCAGGAGAAAAGTTCTGAGCTAGAGGTTCTGAGTAGACAGTTGGTCTCTATTGAAAAGGTCCTGAATGAGAAAAACAGGAGACTGCATCTATTCAGAAATCAACTACAAGAAAAAGACAGGGATCTGAAGGAGAGAGAAAGGCGGTTGGAGGAGATGACGAAGACAAATTACAACATTTCTGCTGGTGAGATACTGAATACTGCAAGAGTTAGAATAATTGCAAATTTATGGCATGTTTCTATTTGTTTTAACCATTTTTTTGTTGTTGTTTTTATTTAGGCCCCAAAAGTCCATTGAAAAGAATTAGGAGTTTCCCATTCTCAAAGTCAAATTGTAAGTATGCTGCTCACCAGATTTAGTTTGCTCAGGTTGTAATGTTACAGAAATGATAATGGCTTGTGTTCCCATCCATGTTTATGAACTACAGTTGAGGACACTAGTAAGGCAGGGGCTCCACAGTCTGTGGCTGTCTCTGATCTGAGGCTGGTGCTTCTGGGGAGGGACGCGGCAGAGAAAAACACAGCAAGAGACACTATACTGGGCAGAGGGGTGTTTGTCGGTGAGGCTGACTTCTCCTCTGGAGACTTGCATAGCGAGAGTGGAGTGGGGAAAGTGGCCGGGAAGCGGGTGACGGTGGTGGTCACTCCAGACTGGTTCAGCCCAGAGGTATGCCAGGTGTGGCTGAGAGAGGATGTGAAGTTGTGTATGCAGCAGTCAGCTCCTGGACCTCATGCCTTCATTCTGGTCATGCCGGTGATGTCAGGCACTGTGAAGTCAGAGACAATGGCCATGGATGTTGAGAAGGTGTTTGCAGAGACCTGCTGGAAACACACACTGATTCTTTTCACCTGTACAGAGGAAATGAGACAGGAGAACATGGAGGAGCAGCTGTCAATGGGCTCCCAGAGGCTTGTAGAGGTCATGCAGAAAAGTGGGCATAGGTGGCACCTGCTGAATGTGAATGGGAAGAATAGCAGTACCCAGGTGGAAGGGCTCATGAAGAAGATTGAGGAGATGGTTGAGGCTAACAGTGAGAGTTTCTACAGCAGTGAGACCTACTTTGAAGCAGAGACTCAACTCAGAGAGATGGAGAGAATGATTCAGAGAGAGAGAGAGGAGAGAAAGGAGAGAGAGGAGAGAGAGCGTAAAGAACAACTAGAGAGGGAGTTGCATGAGTGTGTTAGAAAAATGGAAGAAAAGATTCAGGAAAAAGATGAGAAGATTGAGGTCCTGGAGGTGAGGATAAGTGGCCTGGAGAAAGAACTGGAGGAGGAGAGGAACGAGGAGCGTCGGCTGGAGCTGGAGCAGCAGTTGAAGGAAGAATCAGAGCAGAGGGCCGAGGCAGAGAGAGAGAGAAAGCGTCTGAGAGAGGAGATGAAGAGAGAGATGAATGAGAAGGAGGAGAAACACAGACAGGAGATGGAGGAGATCCAGGAAAACTATGAGAGAGAGGCCTTGGCTGAAGCCGAACGCAACCTCATGAAGATCATCCTGCCGGAACTACAGAAAAACCTCAAGCAATCAAATGCTAAAATGCAAAGTGAATTTAACCGACAACTGGAGGAGAAAAACTGTCAAATAAAGACACTGAGACAGATGCTGACCCTGGAGGAGACTCTTAGGATGGACAGGGAGAGGCAAAGAGGGGTAGGACCGGCCTTTTTAGCAGTGCTGAACGTGACCAGAAGATATGCATCCAGGTGGCTTCTGCAAAACACCTTATATGTGTGATGGAATGTTTCTTTATGGGACTGCAAGAAATTTATTGATATATTAGGCCTACTTTACTAAAATGACACCAAGAAATATACATGCATTTTTTCTATCTGAATGGTTCTAAAGGACTGTATAGCTGCAGAAACTCTAAACTTCCATATGGCCAGGTATAGAACAATATGCTGCCAATGTGTATTTGTTTTAGAAAAAAGAAATTCAGACTATGCTGTTCTTCTGAAGTTGATTTTGTTAATGGCACCCTTCCTTCCCCTTCTCCAATGCAAACATTACTTCACTAGTTTTTATTTTGATATAATGTTGTGTTTGACTGCTGCTAGAGATGACTGTTGATCAGCTGAATCATCTACGTTTTTTTTTCTTTATTTATACCCTCCTGTATAAAGTGTATTGTAAATCTGTCAAAGGTAAGTCTGTCAAAGGTAGCCTATTTGTGGACAATGCTAATTCTGGAGAAGTTCGGTGGTTAAATATAAATAAACCAAAATGAGATTATTTTAAAAAAGTAAAACATAAAAAACAAACAAAAAAACGTACAGTATTTGATTGAGTGCATAGACAAGATATGATGGCACGGAGTTTATTGTAGACACATACACATTTGCAGAGTAATGTTGAAGAATGTATACTGGTTGTGAGAAACATATGCTTTTATGGATATTACATGGAAACAATTTCTAAATTAATTTTATACAAGTTACAACAGTGTAGAGCCATCCTAAATAAGTATTTGACTGGTAATTTAAAGCTGTCACATTTTGTGCAAATGTATGGTCTTTGTATTCATCTTGCAAGTCAAACTCATGCATAATGAGATGTCCTATGTATCCTCTTTTGTCTTGAGCATTACTCTAACTGCTGGTTGCTGTTGCTGCTATGAAAATTTTAAATTAATATTCCAAGTAACCTTTTTTTTTTTTACAATTGATTTGTTGTCCTTGTACTATTCTTAGGCTGATATATTATTTTTACTTTTTGACATTTGTGTTTTATCCAGATTTACTTTTCTGACGACATCTTAGCCCTTTTAGAATTGAAGTTGTAGAATGTGCCATTGTAATGTGTGGTGACTGGCTGTGGTGGTGCAACACCTAGTATTACCATGTTCCTTGTTGAGATAGGATAATGCTGTGACCTGTAAGATGACACATAAAAAATGTTGGAACTAGTGACAGGAACTAAATCACAGGATCATACGGGCCTTTAGACTTTTTTTTAGACTTCTACTGGCATCTGACCCTCAGTGAAAGACCAATTGGCCAATTCCCCCCTCCCTCCACTCACCACCTATTCATCATCTCCGCTATAATGTGCAATATTGGGGCTAATATATTGCTTCTGTGCAATATAATAAACATGGGGATATTACATTTTAATTTGTGACAGTTTTTTTTTTATTGTATTTTATTTCATTTATACACTGTGCAGCAACTGCATTGCTTGACTGAAAATCAGGCGTCCCTTTTTTGATTCTGCTTTGTGATGCGATTCTGTTAGTTTGGATGAATCGTCTGCTAAATGCAATTCAACTTTACTTTTACTTACTTACGATTCTCTTGTGTTGTTTGTTGCAAGTGCAGACATGTGGATATGTTGTTACATGGCGTGTGTGTATGAGTGCACAGTTATGACATTTGGGATCCACCCGCCTCTTTTCAACAGTGTGAGCTTCTGGTTTCATTACATGCAGTCATATTGTGCTTTCTATTGAGCTATGAAAATAAAGCATTCAGAAAGCAGTGATGTTGAAATCAGATTACAGCATGTGCCCTGATGTGTCATGAGAATTTAAAACATATTTGTTCTTCCATGCAATTTCCATGGAGTGTTGTAGAACAGCGTTTTTGACTGAGATGATCAGATCGGCACAAAGCATTCACACAGTTGTGTTAGTGGTACAAGATATGTCAGATTGGCAGCAATTATACTATGCCTCTCTCTCTTTAGGCTCTTAAAGATGACATTATGTATAATCCTAAATTTGGCTGAGCACAAATGAAAGATTGTGATGGACAGTGTGAAGCTGAAGAAAGTATGCAGTTTTATATGCTTTATCACAAGAATATGAAAAAAACTGTCATGTATTCTGTATACAGCTGCTTTGAAAAACGAATAACATTTTAAAGACTGTTAGCAGGACACAGTTTATCATGGCACGAACCCCCACTTGGTCTTGTTGAGATGCCGTTCGGCAACTCTTTCCATAAAAACTTGCATAACGACATTCTTAGTTGCTGTCTGCCATCATCTGTCATAAGCAATTGTGTCTTGGTTAGAATCAGGCTAAGTTACATTACATTCGCTATCTGCTAAAGTGGACTTAAGGAAGCACCGAACAGCCTCCCCTCACAACGTGCAGCAGCCCAGGGTCAAATGTGTTCACTCATTCAAGTTTCTGCATGGGGACCCATAATTTCCGATGACCTGAACTGGGAATCAAGCCAGGCCGTGTTGCGCTGCGCTGGAGGCTGCTGCCCCGACAAACACGTAGGCTACTTTGCATTGAGGTGGGGACAACCAGTTGTTTCAGCTCCATTGTCAGTGGTGCGATAAATTGAAGTGGAAATGGGAGCAGACCGTCTGTGAATGCGTTAAAATGTGTTAAATATTTTAACATGATTAATTCCAAAAAATGAATTACCGCAATTAAAGCGTTAATTTTGACAGCTATAAATAAAACAATTTATTTTCACCTCTGTGTCTTTACTAGGTTTAACATACAGTAGTAATAATAGGCTATAACAATTACATTTGCTATGATTTATTGATACTTTCATTCATGTTAATAAAATAGACTTTTGTGAACAATTGTATCATGCATTGAAAGTGCATTTAGTAAGAGAAAGGGAAAGCTAATTTTGGTAAACATGGTTCAAAGGTTCACAGTGCAAACAATCTGTTAATCTGAGAGAACAAATAGCCATATCCGCAAGCACATTTGAATTCATTCCAGATCCTGGTGAAAACAGAGCAGCATTATCATTTTCCATTGTGTCACAGGATACGATGATAAACCGGTTATTTCACTATTGGTGAGGAGTTGGTATGGAGTACAACAGAATGTGCAGCTGCAGAAGGCTATTGAAAAGAATAGAACATAAGTTGTCATAAACAAGAAACAAGGGAAGATGAGATTTTGTTTTTGGGAACTTTGGCTGAAGGATTCACACTTGTGAGTCTTTCACACATGTATATATATAATGTTTGATTTTTTCAGCATGCAGTTGGTGTTAACCCATGTTAACCCTAAGATCTGAATGAAGTTTTTTAGCGAGGCTTTGCGAAATCTAAAGCTGTGGTAAGAAGATTTCCAACTGAAGATTATGTGATGTTTAGAACCACTTTTATTATAATGTCTATTCTGATTACTTTTTTTTCAGTTATTCATTAACCAGATTGAAAATGATATATTTTGTCGTGTGTTTTGGTTCAGCATGGAGTTGCCGAACTTCAGTGTATCTAGGCGTATGACTGAAAAAAACTAAAACAGATCCTTTGTTTGCATTTATTGCAATTGAAATATTCTGATTTACAGTCCATGAGTCGAAGTTGAAGAGTTGACAACATGGATGATGCTAGGCGCAGTGGTAAGATAATTGTAATTATTTTATTGTTAAGTAGCTAATAACTAGACCAACGCATGAATGTAGGATGTTAAATTTATATATGGACATTGTGTTCAAATTGATTTGCAACTTCTGAAACTTATTTGCTTACATGTGGATTTTTTGTGAAACAATGATAGATTTGATAAAAAACCCAGGACAATTTTAATCATTGATCCTTTATTTCATTTTGTTCTATTTTTGCTTATAGCCTAACTGTCAGATTCAGTGAAATGTATGCATATTGGTTTGTCCACAGATGTCTTACAATTGATGGCCTCTTCTCCTGCTGACATCCATGCTGACCCTGGTGATGACATCACTCTGCCATGTCACATCTGTGTGGAGACCAGTGTGGTTGCCATGGAAGTGAGGTGGCTGAAGAGAGCGGACTGTATTTACTGGTATAAAGACGGACAAGTGACTGAGGGGAGAGACTACGAGGGCAGAGTGAGCCTCCATACTGCAGAGGACCTGCAGAGGGGAGATGTGTCTCTGAGACTGATAGACGTCACACACTCAGACAGTGGGCTGTACAAGTGCCAGGTCATTCATGGAGACTTCAAAGTGGAGGAGGCACTGTGGCTATATGTCAAACACACTCAAGGTGAGCAGTTCATTATTATGTACTTCAAACTACTTGTTTACTGAGCCTCACGTAATTGTAAGTGTGTGTAATTGTGCACGTATGTGTAATTGTGTAAAAATGTTGTGTGGATGTGTTTTAGTGGCTTTTATTGTGAAGAGAATAGAACATTGACATGTGACGGTGCATGTCACTGTAAGATAAAAGGGTCATATTGGTGTGCTACAATTCAAATCTCTGCACCATGTCATATGGCAACCACATGGTGTCACTATTTTCAATTGTATTACCTTTTCATCTGCCTCCCAGTATCTACACAAATATACTGTCATGACCTTACAGAATAGGTCCAAGGAAGATCTTCCCATAGCCCTGTGTGTTGTAGCCATAGAGTGCCTCATTCAGTTAGCATCATTTGCCGGTTTGCAAATTTAATATATTTTCTACCCTACCAACAGCACTCAGTTGTTACCTCTAAACAACAAGGTGATGGTTTGATTTAACCCTCACTGATCACACTCACCCTCTTAAGTCTGCTGTGTGTGGCCCATTGAGAAAAGAAAAGACGGGCAATGAGAGAAAAATAACAATCAGATTGTGTTTTTTTTTTTCTTTGTTTCAGTGAGAAAAATCCCTCTCAGGAGAGTCCACAGTGCAAGTGTGTATGTCAAACCAAATGGTAAGTAAAATGTGCATGTTTTAGTAACATTCAGGTTCATGTTCAGTGTTAGTGTTCAGTGTGAGTTTTTTTCCAGCCATCATGGGAAATATTTAGCGTTATTGAGCAATATGTGAGTTGGAATGTAGCCTACCAAGTTACATATATCAGTCATGCTAAATATTTCCCATGACGCCTAGTTCCACTACGAGATTCAGAGATTCTGAGTTCACTCTGTGAGTCAGAGATTCCTCCTCTTCAAATTGATCAAGCTAAAAACGCTACTCTGAACTATGTATGTATGACTTACATGTACCTATCCCTAGCTATGAACCTCTTGGTTGGAATTATGTCTTTACCTTAAAGTACAAGTCAAATTTAGTTAAAAAGGCTTCAGGAAACAGGGTTGTTCTGATCCATTAGAACTGCTATAATTCTTTTGCCCTATACAGAAAATAATACCCCCTCCAAAAAAACATTGATTACAATATCAAAATATTTTCTGGGGCTTTATATCAATCCAAGGGTTTTTGAAACATCCCCCCCCTGCTCTGATCTATCTTTGTTCCTCTGTCTGTCTACAGTGGCTGGACACAGAATCAGTGGCACTCCATCAGGGTGTGTGTATGTCCCCAAGCTCCGAACACCACTAGGGAGAAGGTCCACCATTAGACAAAGACTGCGGAAGACGCACAGAGGAGGTTAGCAGATGGCAACTGGAGCTGTTACCCATTGCCCACTGGGACACTTTATGTGACCTTACATTACATTCCTTCAATGTCATATTTTTGTGGTGATAAAAGGCACAGATATGACTAAAAGCAACAGAATGATTTCTGAAATGGGAACTGAGAGACAGGGAAACTGACCTTCACTTAAAAAAAGGAGGTTGTGGATACTGTATGTGCTCTAAAGAGGGCTGTAGAACTGACTAAAGGGGTGAATGAGGCAGGCCAAACCTTTTTCCAACCCTTTGTGACATTTTGTTTTTTTCTGGATATACCAGTATTCTGTTTCATGTGTGTGTAACAGAATCTGGGTGTCTTTGTATTATATTTTACCTACTGTATTATACTCTATTTTTATAGATTGTAAGATTCCGTTTCAGAATAGAGAACGTTTTGTCCAGAACACTCCTGTCTCGTGTTCCAGGAACTCTATCATCTTTGTTTACTCCCGCTGCTTTCAGACTCGTTCACATCCCTCCCCCATTCACTGCGTCCTTCTCACACTACAAATGTTTGGGGGTATTATGTAACACTACTTGCAGTCTTTGGCCCTTGAGTCTGGGATTTTATGGTAGACCACAGATTGCAAATTATGGATAGAGCTTTTAACAAAACATGTTATTTTAAGTTAAGTCACTTTCTCTACATATACTGGACATACAGAGGAATCGAAATTACGTTTCTAGCTATCCCACAGTGATGCGCGCGCGCAGGAGAGACAGAGACCGCTGCGTCTCCATGCGCCACCTGCTATAGCATTCACCCAATCACACACCAGTGGAGGGGATTACCATGCAAGGCTCCAGCCTGCCACCAGGAGCAATTTGGGGTTCAGTGTCTTGCTCAAGGACACTTCGATGGTGTCAGGTAGAGTGGGGCTCGAACCTGCAACCTTACGGTCACTGAATGGCTCCTCTACCACCTGCGCCACCACCGCCCTATCAATTTTTATTGTGAAGTTGTGTCCTTGTATTGAATATTAATGCTTTTCCTTGTGCTGGTTTGCCCACTGTAAGTGTGGTGGATGCTAAACAGTGGTACTGTAGCTGTCGCTGAAAATGTGCATAGGCCTATTTCTTTATTGAATTTTGTATGAAAATAATCCTTATATAGGCCTACCGGTAATTTAGTTTAAAATTTAAAACTGCAATTTTTGTAAATGTAAACTGTAATTTCACTCTGTGGACATTGTGGTTATAAAGACCCCTGCTGGGACAGTATTTTATGTGCAATTTGAGTTTCGTAGACATTTACGAACTGTGCTAAGACAGTCTATAATTAATTATTTGAAGGGAAACGAAATTGTATAAAAGGGATTATTGTCAGGGTTTAGCAGATAGGACCCAAATGCAGAATCTTGAGGGCACAAAACCTCTTTATTTCACTCAATACACACACAGAACACTGCTACACCACTAACACGGACTACAGACAGCGACAAAGAAGACAGAGACTATATGTAAAACTAAACACAGATCGAACATAGACTACAGATAACATAAAACGTGGACTACAAGTAGCTACACTAAACAAAGCTCACACAACTAAACACGGACTCAGATAACAAGGCTTAACACAGACAGCTGACACAGACTAACCAGACTTCTTCCACTAACAATCTCCCCAGTGTGCACAGACGGACTGACAAAGACAGACTGAATAGAACCCACTTAAATACCACCACCAATGAACCAATAATCAGACAATCAAGTACACGTGCAAACAAGGACAGAGCAGGGAAGGGGGCGTGGCCAACACAGAAGCAACACACGTACAAAAAAACACAGAAGCCGTCCACCAGAGGACGCCAGATCACGACCTCACGGCCGTGATCTTGACAGTACCCCCCCTTTAAGGGCGGATTCCAAACGCCCCAACGCCCGCTATCAGAGTCCGAGCAGGGCGGGTGGTGGGGGCTAACGGTCGGATGGACTGACCGAACTGGATGGGCAGGCATGAAAGGTTATGAGCTTGGCTAGGCACAGGACCAAGAGACTGGGCAGACGGGGTGAAAAGGTGCGGAACAACTGGCGGACGGTCGGGGCTGACCACGGGACAGGGCAGACAGGCAGAGATGGGGACAGATGGGGCGACAGGGCCGGACGGAGAGACAGGGACAGACGGAGAGACAGGGACGAATATAGTGACGGGGATGGGTACAGGAATGGTGACAGGAACTGTAACAGGAACAGTGACAGGAACTGAAATAAAAACCATGATGGGCATAGAAGCAGGGACAAGGACAGGCACAGACACAGACACGGGAACAGTTACAGGGACAGTGACTGGGACAGACAGGGGAGCCAGACAAGACACCCCAGGGATGCGCCCCGGAGCCTGAGCCCAAGTAGAAGCCCGTGCTGGATCCGGGTCAGGAGCAGTCGCCTCGGGAGCAGGAACACCGGACTGGAATACAGGTGCGGACACGCCCACCTCAGGCGTGGCAGCGGCGTCAGACACGCCCACCTCGGGCGCAGGGACTGGAGCACACACAACTAACTCACACAACACAGCACTCACACAACTAAACACGGACTCAGATAACAAGGCTTAACACAGACAGCTAACACAGACAGCTAACACAGACTAACCAGACTTCTTCCACAAACTATCTCCCCAGTGTGCACAGACGGACTGACAAAGACAGACTGAATAGAACCAATAATCAGATAATCAAGTACACGTGCAAACAAGGACAGAGCAGGGAATGGGGCGTGGCCAACACAGAAGCAACACACGTACAAAAAAAACACAGAAGCTGTCCACCAGAGGACGTCTCACGGTCGTGATCCTGACAATTATAGAAAGTCAAACCACATTTTACCTCATTATTGTTGAATTTAGGTAGCTTATGGTCCATAGCAAAAACTTCAATATCATCTCCCACATCTTTCTACATGTAAATTTCAAACTAGAGATCACTGCGCTGATACGGGCCTGATTTTATGTAGCATCGGTTGGATACACCTCCTACATTTGCATGGTCCAATCAAAGATCGCTTGGAACCGGCTCTGGTCAAACCCCCTGTTGCTAGGTTGAAATACGAATCGTTTCGTTCTTACCCTTTTAAATGAGCCCATATGAGACACTCTAGCAGTGCTCCTGGTTCACTTTCAGACGCAAAAATTTGCAGACGCTATTACTGAGCCTCAAAGAACAATTTCTGATGGTCAAAAAATGTGTTCTATGAGCCCTTTAAAATGTGATATTTGTTTCATTTTTAGTTTTTCACAGTGTTTAGGGGTGTTAACTTAAGGGCTCAATATGAGCGTGTGAGGAGTGTAACATAAAGACAATAAAAAAGCGTATCACTTAAACTTAATGTCAGTATGTTATGCCATGAAGGAGTGTCTTTATAGATCCTGGGCACATAATGCAGCTTCTACAATTTAAAGTGAATCTGCCGTATGAGAAAGGAACCTTCTAAACAACCCTGATGTTGTATCAATGTTTTTCTTAACAACAGCCAAGAAATGGTGCAAGTTTTGCATGTGGATATTTTCAACTGCATAGAAGGCTTCTCACTTTTCTTATTATGCATTCCAAGGTGCCATACACGTGACAAACAGACAAAGCCAGAATTGTCTTCTGGGATAACACAGAAACATATGTTCCTCTCATTAATTATCTTCAGGTGAAAAATATATGAAGATTTATTCCGTTTGGAAAAATGTAATAGAAAATCCTTGCTAAATATTGCTGGCATATTTGTAGGTTCTCTGTTCATCAGTCTCTCCAAACAAGTATCTTTCATTCATCTATAACTACATGTCATTGCTGTAACAAATACTGACAATGACAGTAGCTATAATTTAATTTAACAGCTGTTACCTCTCATAAAATGTAGCTCCACTTGCAGTATCAATAGATTTATTGCAAACTCAGTTTAATTTAAAGAGTTTAAAAGATTTTACACACACACACACACACACACACACACACACACACACTGGCACATATCTGCAAACACTTTTTGCAGTTTTATTTGGAAAAATTCAACAAAATGAGTAATGATATTGTTCTGATGTGAAATGATAAAAGCTTAAAGTTATTTTTGGTGAAAAAAAAAAAAAAGAAAGAAAAGGTCACAGATTATGTTACTGCCATATTCTATCCTTGGTGCGACTGTATATCATCTGAATACACCACAGGAGGGCACTGCTTCTCACTGCTTAGGTGCACTTGAGCTAGTCAGTTTCCTTAATGCTTTATTACGGTAATTGGTGTATTATGATTGGTGTAAATAAGTTGGTTAAAGTATTAACCAGTGTTGCCTTGGGTGAATGTGATAATATTACCTTCCATACAGACGACTAACGATGAAAAAAAACAACGCAGTTTCAGTTCATCTCAGCACTTCAATTCAAATAGTTGATTAGTGGGCGATTTAATTAATGGACATCAGAAGAGCGTGGAGGAAGAGGTGAGTAGATTACGTGTAGGATAAGGGGGCGGACCTAAAGAGCATTGAACACGCGCATGGAGAGGAGTCGCGCGCGCAAAGTCCCCCCCAAAGTGTGCGCCACGAGGGATGTCCAAGCCCAGTCGGACCCTTGCAGCCTGCATGACCCATGCAGAAAACGAGAAACGTGTTAATGAGTTGATGAGACTATTTGGTTGAGTATTATTTTTTCTTGACTGGACTGAGTATGTTGGAGTACCGTGGAATGACATTGGATTTTGGAGAGGTAATTCTTGTATTCTTAAAACTATAACCTTCAGGGGAGCAAGGCTCAAATCAGAAAGGAAGAGATGCGCTGCCGTGATGCACTTGGGATGCTGCTTCTTTACGGGAAAGTGTTTCTGGTAAGGAAATTGCTATTTTCTCCCTTTGTGCAACGTTAGATTTAAATTCGTTTAGGCAGATGTCAGAGAACAAGACACTCCAAGGCCGGTTTGCGCACGTAACCACGAAGGAAAGTTGTGTAATTGTATTAATTAAACGCAGTGTTGTTGTGAAATAACCACATCGCAATCACATTGGCCTACAATTTCGACCATGTTTAATTTTCTTGGTAATGTCTTAGGTTAAATGGCTAAGTGTCAGCTGACAGATAACATTTTAGGGTCCCACTGGATCGTCTTAGAATGGCAAATCGTTTGTAATAACTTGCATCTTATTCCGGGGAACTGCACACACAGGTTGTCCATTCAACAAGAGTTAATTGTGTGCATATTAATGAGGATTCTTATTTGACAGGTTTGTTCAAATATTAATGTTGTAATGTGGACAGTGGTGAAAATGAGTAACAAGATGGCTACAGGTAGGTTACAGAGTGATTTTCTTTGGTAAAAATAATTGGAAATTCGAGGAGTCATGAAATTCCCATACCTTCACTGGCGATAGCTGCCTAACTGTCGTGAATTTAGGCTTCGTTTTGACTGAGCCATAAATAGAATTTAAGGGTAGGCATTGCGATAGGAGAAATGACCACCCGGAATTTCTAGCCCTTATTAGAGGCCGCCAGACTAAGTCCCTGTTCCGTTTGAGTTGCCTCGAATTAAATTAAAACCATCAGTCATTATCACCTGCTAACAGGAGTAATTGGTTTCCGCTCTGGACCTCCCTCTGTCGGAACATAACTGTAGCTCAATGCAATGCAAAAAGCCCCTGTCCTCAGAAAAAAGTAGCCAAAATTGAAAATCCTTCCTGTAAAAAAGTAAACATGCTGGTCTAGGTAAGAGTTTAAAAAACAATAGTGCTAATTCATTTTTTCCCGTAAATGATGTAATTCTATAATATAATTCAATAAGGTATTTATTTTTAAGATTGAAAATTTTAGATGAATTTAGATGAATTATGCACAGGTACAAAGAAATAAATGCTAAAGAAATTCACAAAGAAATGAATGCTAAAATGGTAATAGCCTGAGTATTTAAAGACAATGGGCCCGATTTTCAAGTTCAATCGCGCAAAGTCTAAAACGCAGTTCTCTTTGGGGGAGGCGCCAACGCAGAACGATTTTGGCCGCGTTTCCCAGATTAGTTAAGAAGCTCTTAACGCTAAGATCTTCTTTGGAGCGCTCTTAAGAACGCTGTGAACGAAGAATGCGTTTCCCAGAGTCGCTCTTAGCTTAAGAAGATCTTTCACTAAGAAGGAAACGTAAGATCGAGCTGACCCACTCTTAACAGCCTTCTTAGCGATCAAATGCTCACTGAGCATAGCCTGCCACTAGGGGCGTGTAGATTTCTAGGCTTTAGTCAACCTGGTCTCACGGCTTTTCGTGATTCTGTCACGAAAATAGATTCTATTGAAACGTGATACCATCACGATTTTTTCGTGCATGGACCACGTTTCCCTTATTGTATTCTTTAGGGATCAAGCTGCGTCAGGGAAATGTATATCTAATGTTCAATGTTGAAATGCGCTCATAGAGTGGACCACTGGCGCAAGAAACATAGGCTTTTTGAATTTGAAATTGAAAAGATTTTTTGAATTTCACGTTTTTGTGTTTATACATACAAAACACATAAAAAAAACCATCAACATCCCTGTGGCATTTCACAGCATATACCCTGAATAACACTCATTCCAATGCAGAATGATCCACAACACATGGTTGAAAAGGAAACCAACGTTTATTGAAAGCATGGTGAAGAACTGTGCATGGCAGGCCATAGAGAACATGTCACCCTCCAGCCCATGCGGCCTGCATGACTGGGTGAGTGTGCGAAAGAGCACCGAGCAGGACGACCCTCATTCCCGATGAAGAAAAAGTCCTGTCGGTGCTCGCTTAGCTCTTTTACTTACTTACCATTCTCACATGTGTGTGCCAATATTTACGCGGGTATATGCGCTAATGGGCTTGATTTCTACTTGGATACACATGATGGTTCACACACACGTTATCAAAATTAACTTAATGACATCTGCGTGCTAACACGTTACTTATGGTTTTCTTTTTATTATTTTTTTTTTAGTTTATTTTTATTTTATTATATATATGGTTATCTCAACACAATGTGAAACTAATTCACTAACTCAGTACTCGTCATGGATATCGCCCCTGAGCTTAATTGCACCTGTATGGTGGGACCACGGGGCGCCGTGAGTGACTTATGCGCTGAGAAAGGGGTGGGTAATCGATTTGCCAGGCATCGATTGACTCTGTTTCAGCACCACCGTGGTGAACAGCTCTCGCTAAGAGCTTCTTAAGAACCTTCTTTAGCTTGATCTTAAGATTCTCCTAAGAAGGCAGTTAAGAACGCATCTGGGAAACACCCGTATCTTAACGCTCCTTCTTAGCGATTCCTTCTTTGGAGCCTTCTTAAGTCCTTAAGAAAGATCGAATCTGGGAAACCCGGCCATTGCTTGTAGGAAAAGTGGACATGGCGCATAGTTCAAATGCAGTGTTTCCCCTAGGATGTCTTCGAAGGTACGGCGGATGAGAGAAAAAACGGAAGAAAACGATCCAAAAGCAGGGAGGGGGGAGGATGAGAGGTGCGGCGGGCCGCGCAGTCAAGTGTACATAGGGGAAACCCTGAAATGGGTTGTCTTAAATGAGTAAATTAATGGGTGTGTTTGTGGCATAGAATGTTACAAACCAATAAGAGTTCACACTCTTTCCCTCACTCTTTCCCTTTAAAAGTCCGACGCACAACGCATTACATGACATGTTTAGTGGCATATTATGTATATGATGGCGGATTATACTTGGCGAAATGTTTCCATGTGAAGAAAATGTGCGCGAGGTGAAGGCATGGGAGATTTACAGTATATATAACCAAAACATTAACTTAAATGATGTTCTGGAGATGTAGCCTAATATGTAGGCCTACAGTCTTGTTTCTTGACAATCTCGCTTGAAAGGTGTATTTACATCCCTATGTGTCCGCCACTGGTCAAATAGCCCATCAGTTATTAATTCTCAGTGCTTACTGCAGTCAACTAAGGTTTGCTAATATTATATATTTTAATAAAATAACCATGGTGTGATGTACATTTGAACTTTATATTTAGAGGACTGGACTGCTGCTTGCTCCTGCTGATGAAAGAAGCAGCTTGTGCCTGCACTCTTCCATATCCCAAAGCACTAAGCGCCCGTAAAATAGCCTTTTTGAACAATGTGTTCTGACCAGGTTTTTTCTGGTCAGTAGCGAATTCACGTTTACCTCTTGTAAAATACAAGTACATGTGCACCACACACCTTCTTTTCAATGACACGCCAGACAGAGCGCAAAGCAATCTATATTGACAACGTATTCAGAACGATGCTCTTGCACAAAATAGCAATGATAGGTTGCGAAAGCACTGTGCGCCGTGTGCATTATCGGGCCCAATGTGTCATGAGATATGTTTCTTGCTGTGTTTCTTGCTGTGTTTCGATCTTTACCCTGTCAATTGCACTTTCAACAGTCTCATTCTCTTTCTCTCTTTCTCTTCCTCTCTGTATCTGTCTATTACACTCTCTTTACTCGTCTCTGTCCTCCTTCCACAGATGGCTCTTGGATACAAAGAAGCTGGCAGCGAGGAAACTGGAGCCCAGCTCAGGGCACCTGGTGCAGGGCAAGCAGAGATAGACTCTCCCTTTAAACCTTGGAAGTACCATGGAAAAACTGAAACTTCTCCCATGGTGTCCCTGAACCCACTCAAAGACCCACACAAGTCAGATGCCCATTTGTCAAGTCACATCCCGGCAGCTGGACGGGCTAGGCGCCACCCCTTTATGAAAAGTGGAAAGTTCCAGAAGATGTTTGGCTGGGGAGACTTCTATTCCAACATCAAGACTGTGCGTCTCAACCTTCTGGTGACTGGCAAGCTTGTGGACCACCGGAATGGCACCTTCAGCGTCTACTTCCGCCACAACTCCACGGGCGAGGGCAATGTCTCTGTGAGCCTGGTACCACCGGGCAAGGCTCTGGAGTTCGACCTGGAGCGGCAGAGTGTGGTCTACCCCAAGGACTCCAAGACGTTCACTTGCCGTGTGGACTACGAGAAAGCCGAGCGGAGCAAGCGTACGTTGCCTTGCAACTACGACCCCTCCAAGACGTGCCTGCAGCAGCAGACACAGAGCCACATCTCCTGGCTCTGCTCTCGGCCCCTGCGCGTCATCTGCATCTACATCTCCTTCTACAGCACCGACTACCGGCTTGTCCAGAAGGTATGCCCGGACTACAACTACCACAATGCCCTGCCTTATCTGCCGTCGGGGTAAAGGTGGAGACCAATGGAAACTCTGGACAGGATATAGATAGTTATGATGAAGTCAAAGACAGAGAAACAGTGTTTTTCGCCCAGGGGCTTCCTGTAGCAACTATATGGCTTTAATACCAACATGGGGAATTCACCTAACATGATGTTCATACATCTGTAAATCATGTGTTATTTATCATTGAAGGATGTATTGTTACAAAAAAATATATTCTGTCTCTGATAAATCATTAAGTGATTTTATTTTAAAAAATCTAAGACATAGATGTAACTGTCTATGACAAACATGACCCTAAACATGTACACACGTAGTTACAATATCATGGATGCTTGCCCTCCCCTAGTTACAGCATCCAAGCATGAGGGGGTCTGTTTAAATGTGGGTTTGGAGTGTTTATTTGTGAAGTGAATTCAGACAATATTTGATTAAAGTTATGGTGCATAATTAAACAGAACACAATGAATTAATTCCACAAATTGAAAACATGGCTTTGTGAGGTAATGGTTTTGGATATTAGACCCTCTAAACTAAATAAGTTCTCCCACACACACACTTATCTGATTGTTCGAGTTAAGGAAAATATTGAATGACAGATATACTATGCTATGGGGCTGTACCACTGACTAGACTTTTGGGGAAACACATTCATTTCCTACCTCCAGTTAAACAAATGAATTTGATCTTTCTCCAGTTCATCCAGCATCCAACGGTAGCACTTTTAGCTCCAGCCATAGGTCATTAAATCAGCATCTTGCTCAAAAGTGAGAAGTAATAATTCAGATATTTTTTCTTAATTTAAATTCAACAGTTCATTAGTTGCAAAGTGGACTAAGACCACCAGAAAATTAAATGTGTCAGATATGGCATGGAACTATACTCTAATTCTGGAATAATAAAAAAGGATCTTTGCAACCTAACATGAGATTAGTAGCTTGAACTGTTTGATTTGGACACATGGAGACAGCATTTTCAGATGTGATAGAACATTTCTTTGAATACTTTGTCAGAATGAAGTTTTATGACATATGAGCCTAGACATTTTTTTTCATGAAAGGGGTGCTGTGCTTAATCGTTTAAAAATGATACACAGAAAGTTTTGTCCACAATTCATTACCACACAGTAATATTTTTTCTTTTGCTTTCAAACACAGTTTTGATTTGCAGGGTCTTTAAAACCAGGCTACAGTATTTCCACTTTAAGGCTAAGTCTAATTTAAATGTCATTGAAGAGTTGAAAATGTACTGTGGACTATTCTTTTTCTTTTTCATTCATCCTCATCAGTTTTTTTTTATCTCCTTTCAAAATGTACTTTTTGTATAGTTGAAGTAGGATAGTGGGTCCAGAGCATTTCTTTTGTCTCTGTAGCTCATTTTCAAACACACGTACATCCCAATAAACGTTGATCTGAAAGGCTGTCACGGCCTTAGTATATCTAACCAGTGTTTAGTGTGTCTACAGTACCTCAAATTCTGTCTCAAGCCTGGTATTTCTATCTATCTATCTACCTATCTATCTATCTATCTATCTACACGCCACCTTTTACTCTGAGAGAATACTTTCTTTATTGTATTGCAGGTGCGAGTTTAATAACTTTTTTTTTCCTGGCCAACTAAGGAGCGAGTGAAAATTTGATGAGTGCCCGTGCTCCCGAGGAAGATAATCATTAAAGCGTGATTATGAGGCTATAGGAGAAACTCCCCAGATCCCCCGCCATCCAGCTGCTGCTGTGCTATCTCCGCTCTCTGTTCATCAGTGGAGGTGCACAGGCAGTCGACACGTCCCAGCCGTTCTCTGAACCAGCAGTATGGGGAGTGGGGGCTGGGGGGTGATGGGGTGAGGATAGAGAGTGAGTCTGCATTCTGATGAGCTCCTGAACTGTGCCCTGTTGAACTGGCAGAACTAAAGTGGGGTGACGGTAAGGGTGGCGTTGGTGGCAAGGTTTGGTGGGGGTGGGGTTGCAGGTGTTTTTGGTCTTTTGTTAGAGAAGAACTAATAGCCTGTGTAGCATATTTTCAAGATATGATGTCCCCGAAGGCCATCAGTCAAGTCCTGTACCCTTTCTAAGTCCTTGGGTGGGCTCGCTGCAGGCTGTTTTACGTGAGCCAAAAGTGTCATTTCTCCCCATACTTTGATTTGGGGTGAATGAACCATGTTATTTGAGGTTCCTTCACCGTGGCAACAGGATTATTGTGATTAATGGCAAGATTAACCAATGAGAACGTGTCATTGGGCCGGGAGCTGGACCAGAACCTCCAAGCAGTTTTTAGGCTGATTGAGAAATTTTCAGATCCTTTATGATTCTGGCTGGTAACAGAAAGCAATCAGAATCCTTGATATTAAAAAATGCGCTCAGTGGAAATAACCTTTGTAGCATACCTTCTTTCTTCTAAACAACGTTAACAGTCCCCTAGCATAAAATCACAGCAGTGCTGTGATTGCCGTTTACATACTGACTGGAGAATGGTGTGTATGTGTGTGTGTGGGGCAGGTTTGTATGGATACTCACCAGACATACACAGTATTAGTATACACACACTAAATAGAGTACACTGCAACTTTGTGATCCTGGTGTCCCCTAGACAATGGCTTTCTCCCATAATTAATCAAGCAATTATGTGCCTACCGAGGCTAAGCACCTCACAGCATACACACAATGAACCAGTGATGTGCACTCCACAAAACTTCTCAAGGTGTATTTAGATGTGTGTGTGTGGGGGAGAGGGGGGACATTATGGATTAGAGTGTGTAACAGAGTGATAAATAGAAGAAGAAGAAGAAAGAGAGAGAAGAAAATAAAGACAGAGTGTGATAAGGAAAAACACACTGAATGAGTGGAAATGCAAATTCATATGTACAATATAGGTTACTGTGTATTCACCTGCACTCCGAGTCACCATTTATGTTATGTGCTTGTGTTCACCCATTGATTTTCTCAAAGATGTATGTGAAATGTGGGTATATAATGTGGGTTTCTGAAGCACAGTTTCTGAAGCCTGTGTATCCACAGAAAAGTGTGTGTGTGTGTGTTCATCATCAGTGTGAGATGTCTAATAAGGCACTCTATTTTACATGCCACTGCCTTGGTGGCAGTAAAGGTAACTGAATGTAGTAGAATGTCTTAAAAGAACAGCAATTACCTGATTAAGGTGATTGACTGCTCCTTGGCATTCCATCTTATGAGGTACTGCTCGCTAGGTGCACCTTTCATGACCTACTATATCCCAAAATTCATTGCGTGTCAGTGACGGTTAAAACACATGTTCACATGTGTATACTGCACTGACAGCTCTGGCTTTGAGCTTTACTGTAGCAATACAAACACGTTTTCATCGTACTAATAGCTGATTCAGCACCAATCCACTAACTAACTAAATGCAAGTGAAGGAATGAAAATAATTCTAGACAGAATTGATTTTGGGATTAAAAAAATTCAGTACTCTCCAGAAATAAATGTATAGAAATCAGACATATAGGCAGTGTCTATTGTATGGCTATGTCTGCGGTAATGAGAGTAGTCTTTTAATCTCATTAATCTCAGCATATTACTCATTCACCAATATAGTCCCCTACTAAAATACATCTAACCCTGACAGTTGACGGCAGTTCTGAATATGTGAAGTGCTCTATTGGATGTTTTAGTGCTGTGAATGTGATGCTGATCTATGGTATTTTAGGAGGAATTGCCCTGACAGGACTGGAAAGGATGGTTCAGACATGGCCACACATCATGTTTCAATGTCTCCTGTGTCTCAACACTGTATTACTGTATGTCCTTTTCCACAACCCCAGATACACACACACACACGCACACACAGAGTAAATACACACAGGGTACACACAAACACGTACGCACACACTTCTTCACTTTTCGTTCAGACACATATATCCCAGTTCACCTTCTTCCGCTCTCTCACCTCTGGGTGTGATACTGTTAATATCATAGGCATGAAGCCAACTGTGTCTGCCATCGAAATAGATCCTCATTGCATCTGGCTTACTTTACTCTCAGATATAATTATGGTTTTCTTTTATTCACTGATTAAAGCTTAAAACACTCTGGTGGTGCATTCCCATAGAATGACCAAAATTATCTGAATAAAATATAAATATGCGTACAAATATACAGATAAATAAATTGAGTGAAAAATCTCCAGAGAATGTCAATGTTCACGGAACACACAGCACTGCTATTTGCCAAGAGGGGCATATAAAAGCACCAGACTGTAGCTGTGTGTGTGTGTGTGTGTGTGGCCCTTTTTTAAAGGGGGGTGGTGAAAGACTTCGAACGGACTGTTACATTGACAGCGTGAGGAGCAATGGCTTCACGAGCCTTTAAAGAGCAGTGGCCTGTTTCACACGTTCAGAGGCTTCAAAACCATTACATCCTATCTGACATTCATTTGCCCCCTCTCAAATGCGTGGCTTATCTTTGTGTTCTCCCAAAACACTTGGCTTTCACAAAATTTTAACTTCTTGTTGTGGCTATACCCCTATATGATATATTTATCACAAACATTCTGGAAAGAGTTAGTATATTATTCCAATTATTTCACAGAATGCCAAATGTACATGCATTTTTTAGCAAGCAAATCATCAGCCTTGCGAGAGTTTAGTATTGGTCATGTGTAGCCTATCGGCATATTTGTGGAGATTTTATGTTTACTCATAGTGGGTGTGTGTTCTGTACCTTTATTTAAAACATTTTCAACAATCTGAACAAAATTTTCATCTTATATAGGACCCAACTGGCATTCCCCAAAAAATGCCCCTTGCAATCCTGAGATAGCGATTGATTGTGCAAGGGGGCAGATGAGAAATTTCAACTATGGCCTAGCCTGTTGCCTATGGTTCAGAAGACCTTTTGTAATGTTCATACAGGTATACCAAAATATGCTAATATTAATCCGATCGACAACGTCAAGAGTAGTCTGGTCGTCAAGGTCAATCTGAAATAGCCTAACTATTGAGGAGATCCTTCCTGACCTGCCTGGTTGGTGGAACTGATGATTTGAGGGGTCCCTAATCGCCTCCAGGCAGTCAGGTAGTCATAGGTCATAGGCTTACTTGGCACCTTAACTGGATTTGATAGCTCCATCCATCTCTACAAACAGCAAGTTGCCACCTGAACCATAACACTCCCTGGCACATACAGTATGGTTTGATCTAACCAGCATACAGAAATTGAAAATGTTATCTTATTTAAAATCTAATGTTTCTTATTTAAATTACTACACTCAAACAGCAATAAAACACCAATGATATGAATTATCTGAAAATGAAACTTTGTCAGACATAAAAAAGGAGTCATGGTCTCCTTGATGGTAGAAACGAGAAATGTACTGTATGTACGCTTTTACAGTACCTAATTCCCGATGTGGCAAAGTAATTTCTGCAGAACTTGGCATGTTGCTTTAAGTCATGGCTGACACAGATCTTAGGGTTTAGGGAGGACATTGACATTCAGTGATTTACACCATACTACTTTAGTGTTGTGTTTTTGTCTCAGCTGGATTTACCATTGGATACCTCCTGTATCTACAACATATCAAATTATCATTGCAATAAAAACAAACAACGCAATGGAGTGATTGTACATCAATTTTATTTAGGAATGATTTACAGAGAAATCAGTCCAACAGTAAGCTTTGAATGACCAATTTGTAAAAGAAAAAGCTATTGTTGATCCCAAATCCTCAACAATTCAATGAGCGCTGTGCTGTGGTGCTGGGGGTGTGTGCCTTTTCATCGCAGCAGAATATCAAATCTTATTAGACTATTATAATGTTCTGGAAAAATTGTCTCTGTTAGGGACTCCTTGTGGGCAAAGCAGATTAGATATGCAAATGTATGTAAATCCACTCGGTACGATTCTGACCTCAGACTGCCATAAAGATGTGAAGCTAATACCAACAGCACCTTATCTCACTGACAACACTTCAGACTCTGCTTCAGGTAAGGCCTAATTAACATGGAAATGCATGCAGGTACGTGAGGAAAGTTGTTATTTATTAATATTATTATTATTTGTTGTTGTAGTTACCCATTTGATAGGATTACAGTAAATAACATGTCAGTGGTAACATGACAGAGAAATGTTGCTTTTATCCAGCAAACTGCAACAAGATGTGACAGAATCAGTGACATCAAAGATTTCTCACTGTTTTTTATTCTCAATGGTATACTGGGCCATTGACGGCTGAAGTGAGTTACTGGTATAATACCAAACCAGAGGTTTTCCAGATTCTTTACTTGAACCTTTCTTTACTAAGATCTAAATAAAAAAAACATACTGACCTAAAAAATGGGAGACTCTGGGTGACCCTACAACATCCCTTTTGACTTAAAGTCTGTTGCCAATGCTGGATTGGAAATTTGTCAAAAGTGGTGAGGCTCTCCTTACAAGATGAGTGGGTCTGTTCAATCTGAGCAAGGTTACTTAAAGGCATTGCCTTGCTAAGTGCGATATAAGAACGACAGATTTTCATGCTCGGTAGACTGAGTAGCAAAACGGCAGCCAGCGCTAACTGATTACGGCATGTCAGTTTTGTTTTCCTATGCCCAATACGCTTAGTGTTAGCGGGCAGTTTGTGAATTCGGTCTACGTTGTACCTACTGTTGTCATTCTGATGCCTATAGATACCATTTGACATCCTCAGTCAACAGAGCTACGGGTTGATTCACTCCGCAAAATCCTTTTAAGTTACCCTCTAATATGTATAAACATGTGTGTGTGTGTGGATTATGTCCTCATCAACTTCCTGTGGCAGTACCTCATGGTCAACACAAGCAGATGGCTCCAGGGGTAATGAACAGCAAAGCAGCAATCCAGAAGGGTAGCGGGCACACACACACACAAACATGTACATAGTGAACGGCAGAGCGGTTGTCCTACCAAGCCAGCTGGAGAGCCAGTGTGATGGACGTTGGGAAATCTGTCCTTCACACCCCCAAACCTGTCAGGGGGATTCAAAACACACACACACACACACACAGTCATCCTCCTCCACTCCCCAAAACCTGTCTGTCTCTAAGAGGAACAGAGTGATTATCTACGCACAACACGGACGCCAATTTGTTTGCGCACACACATATACACATTCTCCCTCAGAAGAACTTGGAGTGATTATCTAGCCACAGCACGATTGCCAAGCCATGTCTGACAAGGAGAAAGCGCACACTCATGCTGTTGCAAGGCTTTATTAATTGTTGCCAAATGAGTTATTGTTTGGTACCCAAACATCAGTAGAAATGGGAACAATTCCAACTCTGTTGGATTCACAAGCTACTACAACAGGTTAGAGTGTGTATGATATTAAATGGACTATAAAATTAAAATCATTTACTTTCTATTTAACCCCTTAAGGCACACCCCCCGCCCCCCGCTTTTTTGTTTTTTTTGATGGTTATGCTTGTGTCATTCAATGCCAGAAGGAGTAACTTCAAATCAAGCAAACTGACATGAAAGCCCAGGGTCTTGGCTTTCATTTGAAACCAATTTTATGTTTCTAGGTTAAGGGGTTTTCAAGTTATAAACTTTTGAATGTCAGTAGGCCCTCTTGTTTACAAAACGTCTCTATGGGAATTTACATAGGGGTCCCAATCAAAATGCATAAACATATTTTTCAAAAATGTATATTCAAAAATCATATTTTTGGTCTTTATACTTCACCATTTTTTGTGTAACAGGTTGAGAGATGGAGTTAGGACTTTTTTATATTTTTTATTTGGGGGTATCATATGGATGGTACCTTCATATCTTAGTTAGTTCATAGACATTTGAAATGAGCGGAAAAAAAAACTTAGTTCCAACCTCTATAACTCTGTGTCCATATGTCACAGAAACATACATATTCCTCTAGAAAAAACTTGAGGGTGTCACCTTTCCAATGGTATGAGGCACATCCCTGAGTCTAAAACTATGGAGGAACTGTCAAGCTTTCAATTTGGGTATGCTGTTGTTTTGAAAAAAAGGAAAAATAGGAGTGTGCCTTAAGGACACTGTTTCCTGATAAAATGTAATTCATACTTTTAGCACAATTCTTAAATGAATTTAATTTACAGAATTTACAGAAGGTTGTCATTCACACCATTTATATTTTTTTTGAGTCAGCATAGTTAGACGGCTAAATACTCAAGTGATCGTATATAAAGACATGGATGTGTTTGGTTGCTTCTAACTTTATCCCTGTTTGGACCCTAATGAAAGAACTGTGCTAAGCTAAATGAGCCAAATTAATTGAGGGCACAAATTGAGATGAGAGAGGACACTCTATGTGTCAAATTGTGTAAGTTAAGGGAAGAACAAAGTTCAATATCAAAAAACGGTAGCATGTTCCTTTAAGATCCAATGAACAAATGACCGCTCCTGTTAAATGTCATGTAAGTGATAAATCTGAGATGTTTCCTTGAAATGCAATACAAAAATAACTATGTCTCCACACAGCCTCACAAAGTATGATAGTCTTTACCATGTGTGATATGAGGTCCTCATTCTGTTATTAAAATGATAAAAAGCTTTTAAACAAGAGGAAACTTCATTGTTAGACACACGTTTTTACCCACTTCTATTTCCATATTAACTCCCTACACTAGTCTGGATCTGATCCCATTGAAGTTATTGTCTCTGCTGGCATTTGTACTGCATCTATTTGAGGGAGGCATTGTTAAAGGCGCTCTAAGCGATGCTGTTTGAGGTCACTTCTTGTTGACGTTCGAAGTATTGTCAAACAAAACGGAGGATAGCTCACTCCTCCCCCTCCCTCCCATGCTTCCTGAAAGACTCATGCGCAGTAACCCCTCCTCCAAATCCTTCTTGTCGTTTATTGGCTGGAACACTGTTTGTTATGTTTCGTTTTCGTTTGTTATGCTAGGTTTGCCCACTGTGTTTTTGTTGCCGTTTGTGGAGCCTGGGCTGTCTACAGAAACCACGTTTTACAGTGTGTTCAGGGGATAGGCAGCTAGCAGATTGTGAGGAGATGTTTGCTGTATGTAACAACACATGTTTTAGTCCTAAAAACGCGTCACATCACTTAGAGCACCTTTAATGTAGAGCTGGAATGATCAGTCAAGGTAGGCTATCAGTCAATGGCTGATCCAATCATAAACACCTCCATCAAGCAATTGTTTCTCGAATGGCCAGACCTTCTGAATGAAATTAAGTGGAGAGCAAGGGGCTGGCTTAATACCAGACTGGGTCACTGTGGACACTGAAATAGTTAAAATTGGCATTGTCTTTACTGTCTCTGGTTTGTGTAGCCCTTAAAGCAACACGCCACCGTACTTCAGTATTGAAATATGTTCTTCCCCTAACTTAGACAAGTTGATACATACCTGTTTTGTCTTTGTGCGTGCACGTAATCGTTCTGGTGCGCGATTCTACTTTCTTAGCATTTAGCTTAACCCAGTTCTTCAATGCACACCAAATAGCCTTGAAGTTAGAAGCAACCAAGCAAATCCACGTCTTTCCTATTTACATGCGGACTCTCGAACAGTTATTAAAGACGGTTGTGGTGACACAAAATAAAACGTAGCAATTTTCGAAGCAGATAACAATGAGAACTATGTGTGGCGGAAGAACACTTGGGAGCCCTTTGCCGTCGGCGCAGTTGATAAATATTTGAGGGTTCTGCAGTAACATGTTGAGATAACTTTCCACTTCAAGAAGTTGGAGACTTCTTTATAGCCCAGTTACAGTTTAATAATCAATTCCAATCAAGAACTCCCCTAGAAGAAAAGCATTTAGGATGTTCAGATGAAAAACATGTAAGAACTTCTGGGATCAGTCTCATTATGACTATGCTTTCATGGGGTAAGACAAGTCATTTTAATCTCATAGGCTTCCAGGGGCAGGCTTTTAAAGCTTTATTCATTTGCCATGTTTGAACGCCCAAAGCCTTACCATGCAGAACCTGCAGTTGCCTGTATTATGTTATGAAGCATAAAGTGAAGAATGTTTAAATACTCTGGTTAGAAATAGCATTAAGATAAAGATCTATCAAAATATGACAGTTTAGCCTTTAAACAATTAGGAAGGTCATGTGAATTAATTTTTGGATTTATGAAGAACAAAGAGTGAGCTAAAAAGGAATAATAAAATATACCAAATAGTCAAGAAAAATGAAATGGGAAGTGAGATTCTGGACCCCATTCATGTCAGTTCACTATTTGGTCTATGTTAACCAAATTATTTATTTCTCCTACGAGCAGCATTCAGTGATCTTGAACATCTTTGAGTTACTGTGGAATACTTTGGAACAAAGAGCTCAACATGCAAATAATCTTCCAAAACTTCTTGGAGGTGGTCATAAGTTATAAGCTAATGTGAAGGCAAAAAGAATACAGTGAAAGCACCGTAAAAAAAAGTTTACCATCGATTGCTGTTATTATTGTTGTTATTGCATCCACATATTTTCTGTACGATTGGAGGACGTGAGACATTGAGGTCAAAGTGAGCGCATGTATGCATTATGACTGTCATCTGAAGGCATGCAAATGTTTCCCACTTTGAGATGGTGATTTTCCTGGATCCAAGCCAAGAGCTTGCCTGTTTACAGGCCCTGTCTAACTGGAGTGCCCTTCAACGCACTCGTAAAGCCGCCAAACAATTTGGCAAATGTGCAATAAAGTGGTGAAGGGCGCAGAATGATGGGCAAAAAAAAGGAGTTTCTCCACGTCAAATAAAATATTCTGTGACGAGAGACACGCCTGCCAAGGTGCACAGCCAGCGCGATTAGTTTTCTAAATAGCTCGCTGAGCACAGGTCAGGGGAAGTGATAGAACAGATCGTCTCGTCTAGTCATCTTGAGTGCAGAATTTCTTGAGAGGTAATGACGTGTAGTTATCTAGGAACGCTTCTAGCTGCGCTCCGTGTTCCCCGGAAGGTTCAAGTGCAAAAGGCAACGTTTGAAATGAGAGACTCAAAGTCAACACTCTGGCTTAATGAATTCAAAACTGGAGCAGAAATGATAAGGCAGAGCGGTGACTGAAACGAAGAAATAATCACAGAATCTTTGAACTAGACTGAAAACATGGAAATTGGTTTGTTTTTGTCTTTATTCCTCCCTCTCCCTCCTTGATACCTTTCTCTCTGTCTCATTACACACTCATTAATTGCAATTTTCCAATCTCTGTGTGGCACACACACACATACACACACGCACACATGCTGGAGTCTGTACTGGGATATTGCAAGTCTTCCTCCCCCACTGGCACACATGCTTGTTAAGGTGGGAGCAGGAGGGAAAAGTCAGAGGTCAAGGGTCGTAAAGGTCCCAAGGTCACATGCTCACCATCCATCCAGAGGCTTTGGGATAGCCTACGTGCATCCCATAATGAGAATTGCACAGAAAGAGAGGGAGATAGAAGGAAAGAGAGAAAGACAATAAAGAACATGTGGAAGGAGGGTGAGAGAGAAATTGACAAAGAGAGAAAGAATGATGAAACTGGGAAAAGAAGGAGCTAGGGTAACACTTTATTTTAAGGGTACACTGTTACAGTGTATCTACCTAATTAGGTACAGTGGTACAACCAGTGTAACAACATGTTATGTCATGTACTAGTGTTGTACATCATGTATTTTTGTGTATCTACATACTGTTGTTACAGTGTATATATGAAGTGTTTTTATAGTACTTTGCCAAAGTGCTGAATTATTCAAGGAAGGTACTAGACTGGCCTCAGGCCCAAAGCACCCTAATGTTGGAGCATTGATGTTTAGCAACCAATTGAGGGTGCCGAGCTCAAGGGGAAGTGGCATCATCATACAAACCAGTATACAAACCAGTTCCAGTCAAAGGTCTTATTTATCTACATTCATATGACATGTATGTTTTGACATGTCTTGGAACATGTTGGCTGTTACAACATAGTACATGTAACAGCTGTGTTGGTACATCCTTGTTTCTCTTTGATACAGTGGAATAAACCCATTAAAATAATAAGACTAATCTAGAATAAAAAGACAAGGACAAAAAGGGAGAATAAAGCTACAGCAGGAAAATAGAGAGATAGCGAGAGATGGATGGAAGGGATAGGTTTGGATGTTTTACCCTCCATCCACACCTTTCTTAGATAGAAAGAGAGAACCCTTTCATCACCTTATCATCCATTCATCTTCTCCATCTTCTGCCTCTGCCTCATCACGCCACTAACCCCCCCCCCCACACACACACAGAGTGCTGAGAGAGAAACAGTGTACACACACATTCTGTACAAACACCTAGTCTTCAAAACAAACAAACACACATACACACACAGGCACGCTGTTAAACTGCAGATAGAGATATCTTATCAGTGGTGCCAGGACTTCAGTGTTATTAGAACTGGGAGGCTGATTGTCAGACCTCACTTTGTGGTAAAACTGCACCTTATAGCTCTATTTGTCTCTTATACCGATGTCTCAAAGATTGCACACAGCCCCTCCCCTTAGGTTTTTTGCTGTTTTAACAAGTGCATACTACTGGGCCACCCAACCATAATGTCCACGACACACCATCTCTCTCTCTCTCTCATACACATACTGTACACACAAGAAAATATTATATAATTTCTCAATACACACACAGAGAGAGAGAGTACACCATGCAATCATCTGAAGGACATGGATGGAGCATTAAATGCAGAGACACTATGAGAAGATGGTGGTTTGGAAAATGGCCCAGTGAATTACAGTGAAAGCGCTTCCCCTTTTGAATGCTATAGGTGGGTGGGTGGGGGGACGTGTGTATCACCACAAATAACCAGCATTAGCTTCCTATGGGAACATCGCCTCCACCAAGCAAACTGTCATTCTTTATCACCATACATACAGCGGAAGCACCAATGACACAACCATCTCTCCAAGGTGCCCAAAGAACACACACACACACACACAAACATACACAAAACAGATGTCTTCTTTTAATATGATTTCAAAGAAATAAAGAGAGATCAAGGGAAAGAGAAAAGAAGGAGAGAGAGAGAGAATGAGAGAAAAGCTCTAGAGAGAAAAGAAGAGGGTGACGGAGAGGTTTAATCTGGGTGAGAGTCTGATGGAGAGAGAGAGAGAGAGAGAGAGAGAGAGAGCAATGAAGAACATGTCAGACCATGTAGTCTTTTATGTCCTATTGTTCATGAACTTGAAACATTTATTAAATCAGAGAATGGGGGACGAATAATTAGTGACCAATTATGCTAAGAATTATTAAAAATTATTAACAGTACAATGCAAAGAATCATTAAGAGAAAATAAGAAGAAAAATAGCACAACACACAAGCACATTTTTTAAATGGTTTTAAGGTCAAACATACAAACTAGTGAGAAAAAGTATCAGTGAAAGGGTATCAGTGAAATGCCAGAGCAATCACTGACACAGCAGAGGTCGTATAAATCTTTAATTACAAGATTTTTGGCATCTCTGTGTCAAGATGACAACTGAGAGAAATGTTGAGTTTTCTTCTCTACCTTGACACCTTGAGTGAGCTTGGGTGTATTTCATCTCTGTGAAGACTGACTTTAAAAACAGATGAAATGTTTTTTGACATACTCGTTGCCCTCACTTTCTCTGCTGTTTTGGGCACTACCTGGCCGACTTAACTTAGCAGTGTCTCTCTCTGTGTGTGTGTGTGTGTGTGTGTGTGTGCATATGTACTTAGGGTCTTACTAATAGTATTTCAACAGCAAATAGAGTGTATGTGTTTATTATATTAGTTTTCAGTGTTATAGCCTGAGCCTTCTGCTCCTTGTTTCTTGCAGGTGGACCTGATACCCCACTGTATACTCTGATTATTTCTTTCTCCGCATTTCTCTATCACACACACACACACACACACACACACACACACACACACACGTCCTCTTGTTTAAACTCCTCTGTGTATTTCCCTCCCACAGGAAGAGAGATATCTCCGTCAGGCAGGGGTGAGCGTCTCATAAATGAAGATGGATTTGGTTCTGTCCCGGAATGCCGAGGGGTCGGCAGTGATGACCCAGAGTGACGTGACGCGCGGCGACCCAACAGGAGGAGGAGATGTGGCTCAGGACCTCTGGTGATGACTGCAGCAGCCGACAGAGATGGAGACACAGACACAGAGAGGGAAACAAACAGACACACAGACATGCACACACACACAAAAACATGTGTGTTCACACAGTGCATACTGACAAGAATGTACAACCTGCAGAAAGGGAGGGAGAGCAAGAGAAACACACACACACACACACACAAGAAAAGTCAAGGCAAAAGGCAAGTGTACAATAACAATGAATGTTTACACCTTCTATACCTACTGCTTCTCTTCAGTGTTATTCTTCTTCTGTGCTTCATGTACACACACACGCATGTACACACACAATTGCTCACACACACTAACACACACATACACACACACACTCTCTCTCTCTCTCACACACACACTGTAAATGGGGGCCTGCAGACCCATAAATCAATTTCTATTTACAACTTTGAAGTTGCTGCACTTACAAACCAGTGAAGTGAAAAGAAAGTTGGACAAAAGAGGAATATAAAGAGACTGGTAGACAAACAGACGCGAAAAGAGGAGAAAGTAAGAGGAAGCAGAAGAAAGAAAGATAGACAAAGAGAAAAAGTAAGGACAAAGACAAAGGCTAGACAGAGAGAGAGAGAGAGAGAATGTCACATTGCCCCATCCCAGTGCTCTCCTGATGGAAATGCCTGCATAGTCATCGCTTTTTGCTGCTGTCCCTCCTGTCTCCTCACGCGCCGCCAGAGATGATAGACGATATCACTTCCTGTCCTGAGACAGACATGGACACGTCTCACATGAACACCCCCACAGAGAGTTTCAGAACAACTCTCCAGAACTTGTCAGTGTCCCTTCAGTCTATAAAATATTCCACTTATTCAACCACTGGCATACAACAAATGTCACGTTGGGAAGCAATGCTCAACTGACCAACTTCTGTTGGTGTGGTCAGACCGGCTGAGTGTGTATGAACCAGTGGCAAGTGGCAGAATTTCTATTGTTTGCTACGGCACGACTGAGGAAAGCTCGTACTTCACTACTAAAACATAGAAGTCTTTGATTTGAAGCTCATAAAAGGGTGGAAATAGAATTGGCAAGTCAACCACGTCATTCTGTATGCTGCGGGTTAGCATTTTCCTACTTCTGGTCCCTAAGGGAAAACCCAAAATTAATGGCTAAATTAACAAATCAACTTTTACAACATACACGGCAGTGTCTGACCTACGAGGACTTAGGCATTCATTTTTCATCAATAAAATGAGTAGCAACATCGTCTGGGTGTGTTTTTTTGGACGCATTGTAACAACGATAAATGACTGTTGCTATTCCTCAGCTACCAGCGAAAAATTAAGGACTACATAGAGTTGTCTCTTACCTTTGACGTCATTATCATTTCTTTTCATTTTCGTCATTTTTTGGAACAATCTCTTGTCCAGACTCCTGTTGCTTCGGCGGTAGGCTATAAATAAACTGTAGTCTATGTAATAGCTAGCTAACATTGAGAACGGCTAACGGCTCTAAGAAAAATAAGTGCATGTTTCAAATAAGCGCATGTTGAATTTCTGTTTAACTGGAGAACATGCGGTAAAAATATCAGCACACACGTGAAACGTTCCAGGATGTACTGGGGTTGTCTGGAATTTGCACTACCTTCCTCAAGAACCTTGCATTCAACGGGAGTAGTTGATGTTTATCTACAACTACGTTCAACTAAACTTCAATCCGAGATTGGTAGTTTGCTCTGGTCATTTCACCCCAGATTGTTTCGTCAACCTCAGGCTGTATAGATCCGGCTTTTCACGAGCACTACGCCTGAAACCAGTATCTATTCCAACTATTCTGCAAGCACAACCGATTCTGCCGGTAGGTAACCACGCAAGAATTCTGTGATTATTGGTCGCCATAACCATAGAATTATAGACTTGTACATACTGATATTTCTATGGCCTTAACAGTTTGCCTACTTGATGCTACTTGGATATCCAGGTTATTGCAAAGCAAAAAAAAAGTTGCTGCACACTCGGTCACAAAACTGTTGGTAGGCTAGCAAGCCTACAAACGTAATAGCCTACGTTAATTTCCTGGTAAAGATGCATATCGCCGTCTATCATAGCATATCACAACCTCAGACATTAGTGCTGAAACTGAAACGTAGCCTATGCCTACATAATGATGAATGGTTGTGCATAATGTTGTCATAAAGGCTGACAATCCTATAATATCATAATGTAGAAATACGTTAGCCTGCACACTCGGTCACAAAAGTGTTGGTAGGCTAGCAAGCCTACAAACGTAATAGCCTACGTTAATTTCCTGGTAAAGATGTATATCGCCATCTATCATAGCATATCACAACCTCAGACATTAGTGCTGAAACTAAAACGTAGCCTATGCCTACATAATATTAAATGGTAAATGGTTGTGCATAACGTTGTCTTAAAGGCTGACAATCCTATAATATCATAATGTAGAAATACGTTAGCCTAGGCTACTGTAAGCTGGACGTGGAAAACTTTGTGTTTATATACAACTTTATTTGTTTTCTCCGAGAAAATGAAGAGAGACAGAAAAAACGTGCCAAGTGATAGGCTACCAAATAATGTTGGCCTCTCGCAGGCAAAAGAGGAGGATGCGGGTCGCAACAAATAGGCTTACAGAATAATGGAAAGATGTAAAGCCCGAGGCTTTACTCCGAACACCGGGGTTTTACCCCATAGTGGAAATGCGCCATAAATAGTACTATGATGTCGGATACCGGGTATTTTAAATGGGCAAAATTCATATTTAACACATTAGTTATTGCACTCCTTGATGTAAAATGCCAACTCTGTTTAACTTCCCAATGCCGTGTCTGAATGTGTGAAGCAACCCTAGTTTTAATTACATAGTACGTAGTGGCAGTTACCGGGAACTCTAATAAAACTTACCAGTCTGACACATTCATTTCCAAACGCTGTGGATCTGGTTGTTGTATGGTTGAATTCCTGACAAGTCCGTTGCGTATTAATTTAGCTCAGATAGTTCACAGATTTACCGATTTACTGCTGAGAAAGAGTATCAATGAAACTAGGGAGCCAATCTGCTTCAGCGAAAAACCAGCCAATAGGCCTCACAATGAACTAGCCAATCAGCGCCAGGGGGCGGGAATCTGGCCAGAGGGTGGGAAATACAAACATTTTTAATGAGCATGCATTTCTGAGCATGGAATAGACAGCCTACAAATGTTCCTGGGTCTTTTTCAGCCGCACAAATTTGCATACACAATAGTTGAGGCTCAAAGAACATTTTATTGATGGTCAAAAATATGTTCTAAGGCCTCTTTAAAGGTCTCATTCCATCGTATTTTCATTAATTTTGTGGTGGTCTCTTGTCTAAAATAATGTCATGAGAGTTGGTTTCGACAAAAAATATGCTGTGGTTGTCTTGTTTCAAGCTATTTTAGTTAGGTGAAAACGAGAGCAGGGATAGCTCGAGAGGATTGTTATGAATATTAATGATATGCAAATGTATCGCCTCTGATTGGCTAACAACACTGTGACGCTCCCTCTAGTGGGTCTGTCTGCAGGCAGCCTAACGTTTTCTTGAGGGCAGGTTAACTGCATAGCTAATGTTCAAATTGAAGTACAGTTGTACGGCTTTTCCGATTCGCTCGTTTTTCCCGGCAGTTTTCTATCACAGGCGAATACAGACTACAGGGGTAGGAGAGCATTTTGAAGTTTAGCATAGAAGTACAACTAGACTCCAAATCGTCTAAATCATGTTTTTTTTAACATCCTCCATCGAATGCGGAGGTCGTCTACTCACATGCTTTCGCTCACACCTTATTTGAGACGGGGCTCCAAAATTAACATTGGATTTCCCATAGGGGAAAAACCTTAGGGACCGGATGTCGTTAAATGCTAACAAGAAAAACTACAGGCTGCCGGGTTACTTGCCAACTCTATAGAGACTTCGTTTACCCAGTAAAAATCAATTTTCAAAGTGACTATGAAGCAAATAATCTAGACCTACCCTAGCGGTAGCAAATAGGTTTGCTATGCAGGTACTGTACATCTAGTCATGCACCGTAGGGCCTTAGTAAGTCTCCTACCAAGAGTTGGTAGGACCAAGGACCACACTTGTCTTCTCTATTCATCCTAAGTGCATGAAGCACACTGGTTAGATATTAAAGAAAGATACTAAGGGCAGGCAGTGTCGTGAAATGTGTGTGTTTGACATTGAATAGTTATCTGTGGATTTAAGTATGTGTGAAAGGAGCTATGGTGTGTTTTAACACAATGTTTGTGACCAACGCACTCTGTAAGATGGATTAGCATAGATGGGTAAGTTAATAATGGGTAAGTTTGTTTGTGTTGTGCCCAAGGCATACCTACATGCGCAACATAAAAAGCTGTTTTGGGTCCTCATGCCACCAGGGGCCCCCAAGCACTTGGAAATTCCAATAAAAATTTGAGTTATTGCGGTAAAATTGACATTATTATTTGCTCAGGGAAGTGTATAAATGCACAATGTTAGTGTTTTCTGGCTAGGAAATACGAAATAAGTTATGACACAAAAGCGCCAGTTTCATAATGGATATTCTGCTGCCCTTCCTATGTGATTATGAGGCTTGTGAACAGAGAATATCAGTGATGCAGCTAAGCATCACCAAAACCTGTTGCATCTGGTGCAGAAGAAAGGAAAAGAAGATGAACAGCAAGACAAATATTAATTACCTACTGACATCTTAATGCTACCAGCTATGTTGATTGGAATGAAAATGATAAAAAAAAAAAAACTTCTAAAATAGTAAAATTCTGCATTAAGGCCTGGGCTGGAACTCTACACATATCACTTGAAATAGCATGACCTGAGCTTTATGAACAGATTATGAGCGAATGAAAAACACAAGACAATATAACCTCTCCTCGGTGAGCTCAACTTGATGATTATCCAGTGATGAGAAATGTCTTTGTCTTCACCCCGTCAATTGTCTTGTTTTGAGACACATGTCCACAGTATGGGGATTGTCTCACTGAAAGATGTCTCTAGCCAGAGAAATGTCCAATTGTGAGACATGTCCCCGGCTTCAGGGGTGGCATTTTGCATGGACCTGATTTGTCCAATTAGTTTGTAATGTGAGAGCCACATACGGCAGTCTGTCCAATTTTGCCAACTCTGGGCTGCCTTGATTTGATTTTATTCTCTCTCTCTCTTTCACTCTCTCTCTCTCTCCTGCCTGTATGCATGTATGTATGCATTCTTGTGTGTGTGTATTGTTGTGTATATGTTTGTGTAACTGCTTCATGTTGTGTTCTGTTGCTGCCTCAGCAATATATTTTGCATAATGTTATTTTTTGTGTCTGTGTGTGCATGTGTATGGCATGCGTGTGATGAAAACGCCAATGCAACATTCCAAATGTCATTAACTCATTCATCTTCATCTAACTCCTCTCTCTCCCTTTTTCTCTCTCTGTCTTTCTCTCTCTCTCTATCCCCCCATCTCTGTGATTATTTCTCTGGGGTAGTCAGCTCCCTCTGCTTCTTACCCAGGAAGAGATCACATCTATCAATTTGCTTGCCGCCTCTCCATCTGTCCATCTCTGAGCCCAAAACACACACACACACACACACTAACACAAGTTATGTTACATTAGACCCTGAAACGAAGAAACCAGGCCCATTATCTTCGGAACATCTCGGCCAGTTTACACATATTCAATGTAAAAGATTTAGTTCGCTAAGGACAACGGGGCTTCAAATTTTTTACCCTTTTTTAAATGTTTCAACAAATACTGGATATGAACATGTTTTTGCCTAATAACAGTGCATAGGGAATGACATAATCTTGTGGGGGGTGGGGATGGGGTTTAAGAACACTTTCTCCAGAAGAACAGGTTTCAAATGAGGACAAATATTATATACCCTCTATGACTTTATGACTAAATAAAACAAAAGTATAAATCAGATACAAATAAATAGAGCAAAGCTGGCTTGACTCATGGACAAGCAATTGACCTGACTTTGATCCCCACCTGATGTTTCAAGTCCATGCATTTTTAATTAAAATTGTGTTACAGTGAAAACCAGTCAACTTTAGTATTTTGTAAAAAATTCAGTGACTCCGTGGTGGAAAAAGAAATCATGTCAGTCGTAATAATCAAGTGCATGTCACAGGCTGGCAACCTCTGAGACACCGCCACTGCCAGCAATAGCAGCACAGACTGGCGCGGTGCCCGGGGAAGCTGTCGAAGCGCTGGGTGCCATGCCAGCTGTCAGTGCAGTGCCAGTGTTGTCTTTCCTCTTCGTCTCTGTCAGACGGCCAAGCAGCATATGGCAACGCACGGAGCCTGTTCTAAGTGATGACTGCTGTCAAGAAAGTACAGGATGAGAAAAAAAGAATAAGAGAAGGAGAGTGAGAGAAGACAAAGTGAGAGAGCGAGAGAGGGAGTGAGAGCTAGAGAGAAGAAATTAAAGGGGGTAAAGTGAGCATCAGCAGATAGATGTTTGACACTCTGTGAAGAAAAGATCTGCAGAGAAGAGCAAGGTCAGGAGAGGGTGTGTGTGTATGTGTGCGTGTCTGTCTGCAGAAACACAAAAAATAAGGGCATGAGATGTGAACGCAAGAGATGTGAACAAGGGGGGTATGGATTGAGAGAAAAATGGGTGGATTGATCGGTCAGACTAGAACAATTGGGGACATGAATACACATGAATCATATGCATCAACAGCATTCCCATTACAAAACATACACTGCTGAGAATGATGAGAATCATTAGCTCTTTAGAGAGTTGTTGATAAATTATTTCAGTTTAGTCCCATGGGTAAATGATTAGGTCTTTTCTTGTACTAAAATGTTCAAACAAATGCTAAAAAAAACGCACACATTGAACCTCAGTACATTGAGCATAGGGTACTGCACCTCTTTAGACACACTCACACACACACACACACACCGTTTTGATGGAGAAGTTGACACACATTGTTTTCTCTCTAAAATTTGAGTGAGTAATGAGATAATTGAGATTCTCTTTATAACGCACTTCCTCCCTGTCTGTATGTATACCTTTCTGTTTCACACACTTGTAACAGAGAATGTACTCTGTTCTTAGAACTCTCTCTCTCTCTCTCTCTCTCTCACACACACACACACACGTCTCTCTCTCTCTGATAGTGCAGATGTGTGTGATCTGTGCACCCCTACTCCTGTGCTCAATCACTTCCCATGATTCATTGGTGTGCAGTAGTCGACCATTGTCCTGCGGTCTTCCATAGATTCCTCTGAATCAAGAACCGCACAGGCTTACACACACACGCAAACACACACACAACTATGCAAGTAACTTCTCTCTGTCTCTTTCTCTCTCTCCCTCTCTCTCTCTCTCTTTCTCTCTCCCTCTGTCTTTCTGTAGTATGGAGAGATAAATTGTCCCTGACCCCATTGAGGATAGCTTTGGATCGATGAGGAAGACGTCCAAGGATCAATAAGTGCCACAATGGCAATTAAGTCTAAGAATGAACTGTAAATAAACAACTCCCACTTACATCGACAGTGCTTGCACACACACACACACACACACAAAATAATGAATTTGTGTATCCTATGAATGCACACTTATCAAATAAGTACACATATTTAAAGTCAGCAGCACATAATTGAAGGAGAAATACTGTCTCTTTCTCTGTCTCTGTTTCACACACAGAAATACACACACACACACACACACACAGATATATACACACACACAGACTCACACACACATACACATACAGTACGTCAAACAGCCTCATTAACACATTAAAGATGTGAAGTAAATTTCAGTGGCTGTCTGTGTGTACGTGTGTTTATGGGAAACTGTGCCGGAGTATGTGTGTGCCTGCATTGTATGTGAGTGTCTCTGCAAATGTTGTTCAAGGCAGCAAGTCACCAGTTTCATTTTGTGAGCGCACACAATGACATATTCATACACTATGATTGACTATACAATAGTTTTACATTAAAGCTTTCAATTTGTTTACGCCAGCACAAATGTCATCTTAGTCAGAGGGCATTTCTGAAACCAAATTAGCTTCAATTTTCAGTAGAAAAAGAACGGTCTGTACTATTTATTATTAACACAAAAGCATAAAACAAACAATGCAATGCTTGTTGTACCTTTGCTGTTTTTTTTTTTGGTAGTTTTTAGCACTTGCAACCTTATATTATAGTATATATTCAACATATACTACTCATATACTACTTTTTATCTACTTTTTACCTCAGTCTTATTTAGAGGTTTAGGGACACACATACACACACACACACACACACACACACACACACACACACACATAAACACACAAACACACACACACTAAGAGAGAAAAAGGGAGGGAATGACCCCAAGTTTTTGACAGACAGATCAATTACCTGTTTTAATTGACCTTGAGATACCTAATGGGATGGGGAAGGGGGGGGAACAGAACAATTACAACGTCTCCTTGAGTGACAAGTGACAATCACTCTTCCATATCCTTTCATACTGTCCAAGACTGACTTCTGAGTAACTATCGCTCAGGTTCATCACAGTCATAAATGTCTTTCATGGGCAACTGTTGAATTTGAATTCCTATCTGTCACAGAGAAATCCATTCTTACAAAAGATACATGCATGTTTGTGTGTGCATTTTCATGTTTGTGCATGCATTTCCATGTTGTGCAAGATTTATTATTATACTAAAAGCTGCATATGGGCATTTCATGTTTGGTTAAGTTGCCACATTGCCTTTCTTCCTGACTAGCCAAGCTTTTGACGTTTTTCCTATTTCAGCGTTTGATCGTGGCCATGTCTGTAATATAGCATGGCGTTCCGTTCTGCTCTGATCGTTTTTCCATTTAATGACATGGGAAGGCCGGGACAGGCCACACCAGTCCAGGGCAGGGTGGGGAACGATAGCAGAGCTGGATGAGGAGGGAGGGTTTTTAGAAGATAACACCAAATGACAGGGTGGATGGAAGCTGAGATCCGATCAGATCAGATTTAACTCTATGTCCCTCACTTTCTTGTTCTCTCCTTTGCTCGCTACTACATATGTGTGCGCATGTGCACACACACCCACATACACAAACACACACACATACTTGAGATGTGTACAGACATAGAATATGGGGGAGTGATCAGAATAACAAGCTATACAATCAGAATAAGACCTGAGAAAAGAAAGGACCTTGTAAAAAAACTAACAAACAAACAAAGAAGTTATTAAAAGGTAGACAGAGGTCAAATGGGGACCTACCAAAAAAACAACACACATACACATCATCACACTGTTTACAGTTCTTCTTAAACATGGGTTCATGATCCATGTATCCCAAAACACACAAACACATAGTAAATATCTTATATCTTGTTGTCACAGATAAGTTACCTCTCTCTCGCTCTCCATGTCTCACATCCACACACAGTGAATATAACATATCTTATCACAGCCAACTTACCTCACATACCCATCCTCTGTCTTTCCTCTTGTGCGTGTGTGTGTGAGAAATAGAGAGAAAG